>BPLQ01015363.1:600000-1032069 GCA_021605075.1 Caerostris darwini
CAAAAAACCTAAAAAGGATAATTTAAAATCTATTTTCAACATCATATAAATGAAAGCCCAAAATCTCCAAAGTACTAGGATGTATATCTTTCAGACACTTAATCATTGTAGAACTACTAAATTTACTCTGCAAAATCTGAAATAAAACTGAGAGACGAAAAGGTCTTCGTCTTTTCTTACGATACAAAAAGATTTAAAATTTTTGAAATAAAAATGATTTTCAATAGGCTATTTTTTATTCGTTATTAAATCTTCAATTGTCATAATAGGTGCAGTAGTTAAACCGTGTTCAGCGTAAGATACGTTAATTGCAAATAATTTTAATTTCAATTTTCTCTGTTCCTATTCATTATGAAATGTTTAATTATCTCTGTTCAAAATTCAATTTGTCATGTTAATGGAAATTTTAGATCTACTTAGTTTCAAAACGGTCACACCATTATAATTTTTATCCCAACCAATTCTTAGAAATTGACAGAACTCTGTTGATTCAAATGCATCTTCATCTTATTACCTCATTTTTGAATGAAATAATAAGCTATTCTGTTCAGTGTCAGTTTCTATTTCTTCGGTTTTCTATTTATGTCAATTTCTATTTAAGTTTGTTACGAACTTAAGTGAAAAAAATTTAAAAATTTAACATTTAAACTTATTAAAAATTTTAGGTGTTACCCCTTGTAATTTCTTCTTTGAATCACATTTTCGAAACGCTCTTCTGATAAAAAATGTTTGAAGACTTTGCATTTCAACGAAATGATTTAAAGTCATTAGAAATATATACATTTAAATGACATATGTACTAGTAATAAAATGTTTGATAAATAAATGTTTTCTGTCATTTATTTATCAAACATTTGATTTATTAACATTCGGTTTATGTAATAAAGAAAAAAAGATTGGGTTTATTTCAAGACTTTTAAAGTCTCATTAGCTTACCCAATCTTCATTCATTAGTGTTTTCTGTACTGAAATATCTAAGGAAAAAATAAAATTAAACATCCTCAGAATATCCTCTTTTAGTCATATATGCTTCTTAATACTTCCAATTATAACTACCAGAAATTTTAATTTCTTTCAAATAGAAAAAAATATTATATATATAAGTAAAATGTTTCATTATTTTTCCTTTCTATCTTATCGTATCCTGCTCCATAAATATTAAAAGTAACTTTCTATATCATACATAATTTCAAAGTACTACAGTCTTTAAAAAATAGTATAAATATTCCTTATCAAATCTGGTAAAGCATTTCAGAAGACGTCATTTTTAAATCTAGTATTTTATACATTGAAATAATGTTCATTAACAAATTACATAACCCTTAACTTTAACACTTGTGCTTATCTTTCTATCTTAAAATATATAATATTATTTTACGTCGCCTTTTTTTGTTGATCCTCACTTGATAACTAAAAACTTATTTTCCAACTGCAAAAAAAAAAAAAAAAAAAAAAAAAATTTCCTGTGGATAGCTTTTCAGGTTTATAATTTTCTTTGCCAAGCAAGTTTATTTCAAATCATATACAAAATTATACAAATCATATTTTAAATCATAATTATCTCCTAAATTAAAATAAAACAATCCTTTTTTAAACAGAAATATAGAAAGTGCAACATGCACAACTAGTACTGACCAATGACATCTAATCTTAAGACAAACTTAATTTCTCTATAACACATATTGATATTCTACGCAAGAATTTATTAGTTTGATTTATTAAAAAATCTATCTAACCGTAGCCTATATGCGGCCAATTATTGTAATATAATAGACCATACATAAATATCTAGCTTTCTTAAACTTTATTAAAGCATTGATATTTTTAGCAGTTTGTATTTATTTAAAATAATATGAGTTTGAGTATTTATTTTTTACTGATATAACGTATTTATTTTTACTTACACATACTTATTTTTACTGTTAAATAAAAAACGAAGAGTCTGCTTAACTATTTTCCTATTTAAATTACCTAAAACAATTTTTATTTTATTAATTAACTTTTTTGGAATTGCTCCATGATTTAAAAAAAAATCTTAACAAAAATTATATTATATTATAAAAATATAAAATTATATAAATATCATCCACAACGATAAATAAGATGAAATTTCATAACGTATTACAAATTGATAAATATTACTAAATATTTTATTTAACATTTTCTCTTTCAAAATGTTTTCTATATACAACAATTTTTACTTCAAATTTGACCAAAAGTACTTAAAATGTTGTATACCCTAAATTTATATAATACTTAAAGACTATCAAACCAAACTTAAGAATTGCTTTAATACTTCACCTCCGAAAAGAACTAATGAGCTATCAAATTAAAAATAAAAAAATAAAAATAATGTCTGGAGTAAATACAAAATAATGTCGAGCTATTTGTCTGGAGTAAATTACAGCTGCAAAATCATGGCGTAAATCAGACAATTTCTTTCATTAACCCTTGATTATTCTATATATAACCCTTGCTTATGTATCATTCTTGCAATGTTTCTTACATCAAATTGTTAAAATTACCTCCAGCGTTATGATTTCTTAACTGCGTCTCTAAGTTTATGGAAAATAGAAGGTAGTACATATGTTCTTTATATATTCTTCTTCACAAAAAGTAGATAATGGATGGATTTAATACATCTCAATCAACCTAATGGTATGGAAACATAGTAATCAAAATAACCATGATTAATTTTTCCATATTATATCACATCTACTTCTCACAATATGAAAAAGGAAACCCTATCTTTCAAATGTTTTAATAAAAACGAATGTGTTCTTATTTATTTATAAAAACAATGCAGTATATTTTGACTATTCAATGTGCATAAAACAAGCTAACATTTCAAATTTCAAATTAATTGCTTATAATTTTTCATTTTATGAAACTTAATTTTTTTTATTTTGTATTTATTTCCTTCTCTTTACTTTTTGAAAATTAACTTTCATCCTGCAGAAATACTGAAAAAAAAATAAAACTTCTAAATATCCATTCTAAAAGCTAATCTAATCATTTCCCTTAAAGTCGAATTTCATAAAATTAAATACAAAATGGCAATAGAATTTTACTAAATATTTTTTAAATAAATATTATTTCACAAATGTATATTAGAACACCCTATAAATTAATATTTTATCGTAATTACGAAATGAAAAATATCATAACTACTTATTATCTTAATTATCATGCGGTGAAATATTCAACTAATCCTTATTGCATTTGATTATTATCTCTTGTGGTGCTTGTTTAAAGTTATAGCAATTTTAAAAGGAGTATACTGTGATTAATTTTTTATTTATTATTCATTTTAATTTCAATATGTAATCTAAACATTTAGCAATAATATTGCAGAAAAAGTGCCATACAGTTTAATTTAATTCAGTACATTAATGATATTTTTAAGAATTTTATTAGGTATTAATTGGAAAGAATTATTAAATGCAAAAAAAAAAATCATCATTTAAAGTAATAATTTTATTTAATAATAATTATCTGAAGAGTAATTTCAGTATTATTGGGTATACTTTATTATAACGTATGTATACTTTTCAAGACTATAGCAATTTTAAAAGGAGCCTACTGTTATTAAATTTTTATTTATTATTTAATTCCAATATGCAATCTAAACATTTAGCAAGAATGTTCCAGAAGAAGTGTCTTACAGTTTTTTTTAAATTCAGTTTCGAATAATATTTTTAAGAATTAGATTAAATATTAACTGGAAAACAATATTAAATGCAAAAAAAAAAAATTCATTATTTAAACGAATAATTTTATTTAATATTAATATTCTGAAGCGTAATTTCAGTGCTCTTGGGTGCACTTTATTTTAATGTATGTATACTATTCAAGACTATAACAATTTTAAAAGGAGCATACTGTTATTAAGTTGTTATTTATTATTTAATTCCAATATAAGTATTTAGCAATAATATTCCAAAAAAAGTGCATTGCAGTTTTTTTTTAATTCAGATGCAGAATGATATTTTTTTAAATTTTGTTAAGTATTAACTGGAAAAAATTATTAAACGCAAAAAAAATTATTCGTTATTATAAACGCTTCGTTATTTAAAGGAATAATTTTATTTAAAATTACTTATCTGAAGCGTAGTTTCAGTGCTCTTGGGTGTACTTTATTTTAACTTATCTATACTTAAATTAATAATACTTAATTTAAATAATAATTTAATTATTTAATAAGTATACTTACTTAAAATAATAATAAAAATTTAATAACAGTATGCACCTTTTAAAATTGCTATAGTCTTGAAATTTTAAAAGGAACATACTGTTATTAAATTTTTATTTATTATTTGATTGCAATAATCAATCTAAACATTTAGCAATAATATTGCAGAAAAAGTGTTTTACAGTTTTTTTAATTCAGTTGCAAAATAATATTTTTAAGAATTTTATTATATATTATCTGGAAAACATTATTAAATGCAAAAAATTCGTAATTTAAAGGAATAATTTTATTTAATATTAATTATCTGAAGTGTAATTTCAGTGTTCTTGGGCATACTTAGTTTTAACGTATGTATACTTTTCAAGACTATAGCAATTTTAAAAGGAGCATACTGTTATTAAATGGTTATTTATTATTTAATTACAATATGTAATGTAAACATTTAGCAATAATATTCCAGAAAAAATGTCTTACGGTTTTTTTTAATTCAGTTGTGAAATAATATTTTTAAGAATTTTATTAAATATTAATTGGAAAACATTATTAAATGCAAAAAAATTCATCATTTAAAGGAATAATTTTATTCAATATTAATATTCTGAAGTGTAATTTCGGTGCTCTTGGGTGCACTTTATTTTCACCTATGTATAATTTTCAAGATTTCTTAAATATCTTCTTTGAAAAATTTAAACTAAAACCAGTAAAAACATACTATATTGAATTTAGTCCACATTCTTCACTTTAGAAAAATAAGAAGTTCAAATATGAAGATTTTATGTAAAAACGGTTTTTTCCAAGGTTTTTATGCATGTTTTGAAATTAAAAGTAAAGTTTTGGTCTATTGATTATTCAAAAGAATATTATACATTTAATACGACAAGAAAAATAAAATAAAATAATGTATAAAAGATAAAGAAAACGTTTTAAAATATTAATTTTAATAACGATACATTTTTCAATTCAGTTTTTCAAAATAAATTATATTAGTATATAATGCATTATATAGGATGCATGTACATAATTATCAAATAAAATATCATAATTTTTAAATTTTCCCTTTGAATTTTTTTTTTGAGTTGTTTGCATAAATTATTAAAAAAATTATCTAATTAATATTTTTTAAATTTTAATTTGTTTAATCACTTTATGTGCTCAAGCAATAGTGTGTAAGAAATTTTGAAACGTATAATAATGAGTTTTCATCCTAACTAAATATCACGTGTCTTCTGTATCGAGAACATTTCTTTTGTTATAACTGTTTGAGCTTCATTATATTTTTTCTTCCTTTTGATAATTTTTAAGCTAGTAAATTTCCTGGAAAATTGGATCTTGTTTAAAATATGTTCTCTAAAAAATAAATAGTATTCCTATAATGGAGAAAATTGTAGTAGATAAATATTTCTTTTATGGAATTTCATTACACGCAGGTATTCAAAACCAATATTTTAAAACGTATACGAAAATATACCCTTAGTTTATGTAAATTTGTTTTAATGTTAAATCTAAAATGAATTTTACCCTTATAGTTTCTTACCACGTTTTTATTTAACTAAATATAATTTCATCGAATAATGAAAAAATCTATCTGTTTCATAGTTAAATAAGTTGCATTGAAACACTTATAGGCATTCATAATTTTCTTTTTCCGTACTATATTAATTTAAAAGTTTTGTTCAATTATCTTATATTTACAAAGATTAAAAAAAAATTTTTAACTATACAATATAAAAAGTAAAATTCTTTTAAAAGTAAATATTTAATTATTAATTATTAAATTATTACAATATATCAAAGAGAACTATGAAAATAAGTAATATTATAATAATTTAACTATTATAGAAAGATTATAATATATTTTACTGAGCCACAAAGTATAGCCAAAGTATATCAAGTACCGTTATACCCAATGTAAAATGAAATTAATAACAAAATTTACTTATGTTATAGTATGTTTTATATCTTATATTTTACTGTTCTTTAATTATAATGGAATTTTATTTTATTATATTTAATTTTACTGTATATGGAAATATTTTTTTAATTCTTGTTGACGCTATTCTAAATATTTTCAATGTTAATAAATGTTGTATTCCAAGTGCCGTCACTTAAATAAAAAAAAAAAATGTGAATTTTTCTAAATAAAACAGAGATTTACTCAAATTCTAAAAAAATGCATTGTGCTTTTATATCTTATATTTTAATGTTCTGTAATCATAATGGCTTGGAATTTTACCATATTTATTTTTAATAAATATGGAAATATTTTTTTCCTCCTAAATATTCCTAAAATTCCTTTTTTTCTAAATATTTTGAATGTTGATAAATATTGTATTCCAGCTGCCATCACTTAAATAAAAAATGTGAATTCTTGTAATTAAAACAGAGATTTATTCAAATTCTAAAAAAAATGCATTGTGTTATAGTTAGAACTTGACAAATTTTTCCATTTCAACAAAATTTAGCATAAAAAATATTTTGCTTTTCTTGCAAATATTTCCTTCAAAGAAATTCAAAGTTACAATTGATTGTATTCTTTCTATAAAATTGTTTTAAATAACAGCGTTTCAGAAGGCACTTACCAACAAGTAATTATAAACTTTTTATATAATTTTTAAAATGTTCAAATTAGAAAAACATCTACATATTAAAAAGTTTTATTTATTACAACTAATAAAAAATGAACTTAATAATATATAAGGATATTGGCAACAGGTTTTCCAACTGCCATCCTCTAAATAAAAGAATCTGGATATTTGTAATTAAAACAGAGATTTATTCAAATTAAAAAATCCATTGTGTTATAGTTAAGGTTTAAAAGATTTTTCCGTTTCAACAAAATTTAGCAAAAAAACTTTTTTACTTTTCTTTCAAATATTTTCTTTAAAAAAAATTCAAAGTTCTAATTGATTGTATTCATTTTATAAAATTATTTTAAATAATCACGTTTCACACGATACTTACCCACAAATAATTATAAACTTTTAATATACTTTTTAAAATTTTCAAAATAAAAAAAATATCCACATATTAAAATGTTTTATCTCTTACAACTAATAAAAAATTAACTTAATAATTTATAAGAATATCGGCAACAGGTTTTACTAGTTTAACTCCAGTTACAGAAATATGGTAAGAGAATTTATTGTTGCAGAAGTTCCAAAACATTTTAAAGAATAATATTTATATATTAATATAATGTTTTTCATGCAAATAATCATTGCTCAGATTACGTATGGGAATGAGCGGAAGAGTGAAACGGCAAATTTCACAAACTTTAAAAGTTCACTAACTTCTTGTTAAGTTCATGAACTCTGCGCAAACCGCTCTTCAGATACCTTTTCATTAAAGCTAACTTTAATTCTGAACTTTTAGTTTCCCCTTTTACCTGTATAGGCGGAAATACGGGAAAGGGGTAGAAAAAAAAACGGAAAGAGACCGAGGGAACGCGAAATCAGGGGTTAAAGCCCGGGGAACCTAAAGAGTGCATCCATGTCATTGGCCCTCGGAACAGGAAAGGATCTGAAAGGGGTGAAAACCTCCAAACTAAACCCCAAAATTTCAATCCCAATCTCACTGTCTATTCCCATCCAATACTTCTAGCACGTAAAAAAAGGTAATTTGAAGTTCCAAGACGCCCAACACCAGTCCGTGCTATTGAGGTAAGATAGGATTTTTGTTTTTGCATAGTATCTTTTTTTTTTAATATAAAATTAATATTACAATTAATAAGCAACAATTTTTTTTAAGTTTTCTTAAATAATTTTAAATATATAAATATTCGCATATATATTTATAAAATAGATATCTTATTTTTATACTTATCAGCTATTCACCTGCCAAAGAATGTAATTTTATCTTTTCTCATGTTAAATAAAGCTTAATTTATTTATTCTCCTTTCATCAATTACGGAAGTTACCCATAAATATTAAATTATAATAGAATTATCTATTTGAGTTTGCAATGACCTCCTATTTGAAACTAATTATAGACTTTATATTAGGAAGCCCACAGATGTTAAACTAATTGTCATTTCACTATTTAAATTTCATTTCACTATTTAAAATAATTGCTGTTTTCATTCAGGTGATAAAATTTGATTAAACATATTTCTATAAAAATACTAGAAAATCTGGATTATAGCATAAAGTGTGCAAAAATAAATCAGTTAAACTGGGATATTAATCCCGTTACTTCAGAAATAAAGCAAATCCAATGTATTTTCCCTATTTGGTTTATTTCTCTGTGCTGCAATAAATTGATGTCCTTTTTATCACTTATTTCTATTCAAAAGCTTTCATACATTTTATTGCTAAAAGAAATGGGATAAAACTTATTTTTTACTAGTTCTTACTTGATGCATTCTGATTTTCATAACCTGATTCATTCTTAAAACGTTAAAAGATATAAAACATGAGAAGCTACAATTTATTACAATAGGTCCTATTTTGATGACTTTTATAAAGCTGGTCATTGCTTTTTATTGAAATTCATAATATTCATACAAAAGTAAAGAATTTCTAACACATTTTAGATGAAGTTTTATCCCATTTCTTTTTTAATACATTTTATTGAAAAAAGAAATGGGATAAAACTTTTTCATTAATACTTACTAGATAAATTCTAATTTTTATAACCTGATTCATTCTAAAACACGTTAAAAGATATGAAACATGTGAACTTTAAAATAGTGCAGTAGGTCGTATTTTGAGGACTTTTATAATACTGGTTAGTCCTTTTTATTGAAATTTATAATATTCATACAAAAGTAAAAACTCTCTAGCAAATTGTACATGAAGTGATTTACCATTTATTTTTTAATACATTTTATTGAAAGCAGAAATGGGATAAAACTTTTTCATTAATTCTTACTAGATGCATTCTAATTCTTATAACCCGATTCATTCTAAAACGCCTTAAAATATATGAAATAGGGGAGACTTTGAAATATTACAATCGGTCCTATTTTGATTCAGTTCTATTTTTTATATTCGACTTTTATAATATTGATCATCACTTTTTACTGAAATTCATAATATTCATACAAAAGTAAAAGCTTTCTAATACATTTTACATGAAGTTTTATCCCATTTTTCTAATACATTTTATTAAAAAAAGTAGATAATGCTTTTTCATTAATTCTTACTAGATGCATTCTAACTCTTATAACCCGATTCATTCTGAAACACGTTAAAAGATATGAAACATGTGTGCTGTAGGCCCCCTTTCGATGATTTTTATAATACTGGTCATTACTTTTTATTGCAATTCATAATTGAAATTCATAGTTCATACAAAAAGTTTTATCCCATTTCTTTTTTTAATACATTTTATTAAAAAAAGTAACGGGATAAAACTTTTTCCTTAATTCTTACTAGATGCATTCTAATTCATATAGCATGATTCATTCTAAAACAGGTTAAAAGATATGAAACATGTGAGACTTTAAAATATTACATTCGGTCCTATTTTTATAACTTGTATAATACTGGTCTTTACTTTTTAGTTAAATTCATAATATTCTTACAAAAGTAAAGACTTTCTAGTATATTTTACATGAAGTTTCTTTTTTTATACATTTTATTGAAAAAAGAAATGGAATAAAATTTATTTTTCACTAATTCTTACTATATACATTCTAGTTCTTACAACTGATTCCTTATAAAACACGTTAAAAGATCCGAAACATGTGAACTTTAAAATATTACATTCGGTCCTATTTTGATGACTTTTATACTACTGGTCATTACTTTTTATTGAAATTCATAATATTCATACAGAAGTAAAGACTTTCTAATACATTTTACATTAAGTTTTATCTCATTTTTTAATACATTTTATTGAAAAAAAGAAATGGGATAAAACTTATTTTTCATTAATTCTTACTAGTGGAATTCTAATTCTCATAACCTGTTTCTTCTAAAACACGTTAAAAGATATGAAACATGTGAGACTTTAAAATATTACAGTCGGTCCTATTTTGACTCAGTTCTACTTTCTACATTCGACATTTATAACACTGATCATTACTTTTTATTGAAATTCGTAATATTCATACAAAATTAAAGACTTTCTAATACATTTTACATGACGTTTTATTCCATTTCTTTTTTTAATACATTTTATTGAAAAAGAAATGAGAAAACTTTTTCATTAATTCTTACTAGATGCATTCTAATTCTTATAGCCTGAATAATTCTAAAACGCATTAAAAGATATGAAACATATGAAACTTTAAAAAATTACAGTAGGTCCTATTTTGATGACCTTTATAATACCGGTCATTACTTTTTATTGAAATTCATAATATTCATACAAAAGTAAAGACTTTCTAATACATTTTACAGAAAGTTTTATCCCATTTCTTTTTTTAATACATTTTATTGGAAAAAGAAACAGGTTAAAACTTTTTCACTAATCTTTAATAGATGCATTCTAATTCTTATAACATAGTTCATTCTAAATCATTATAAAAGATATGAAACATGTCTTTAAAAAATTACAGTTGGTCCTATTTTGATGACTTTTATAATACTGGCCATTACTTTTTATTGAAATTCGTAATATTAATACAAAAGTAAAGACTTTCTCTTAGGATTTTTAAGATTTTTATATTCTTTGAAAAACTGATAAATGAAAAGGCACAAGCGTAAAATAGATGCCTAGTAGAACATAATTATACGAAACGAATTTGACGTGGATGCAAAGCAATCATGGTAAAAAATTAGGAAAATTGCTTGGAAGCAATTTCCATGTCATGTATGCTGACAGTTTTGGTAAGTAACGCTTGACACATACCTTCATAAAGTAAAATTATCTGAGGTCGGTAGTTTATAAAAATTATTTTCTCCAAGGCTACAGAACAAAAATTTAGTTCTTTGATTTTTTTACATCAACATTCGCTTCAACTTTGATCTCAACGAAAGTTTACTGTCCTTTGGACAAAATATTTAGACAAAAAAAATCACTTAAATATTTCTTGTTAACAGATACACATCTTTATTACACTGTTTTTTCTACCTACATCTTAAGCTTAAAAACTTTTTTGAAAGATGTGATAACCAAGAGGAATACATTTCATCCAAATTTGTCTAAGTAAAAAGTAAGGAAATATTCGCTTACTGTCAGACATTTAAAGGAATATTTCCAACTTTTTTTAATTGAAAATCAGGAACTATTTGCATTTTACTTCTGAATTATTTATTCGGCAATAATTGTTTGGAATAGTTATTTGGAAGCAATATTTAAGTTGGAATCTACTTTGAGTATTTTTTCAATATCACATTCATATAAATATTAGATTTAGGGTCTCTATAAATGTTAGATTTATCTAAGTAAAAAGTAAGGAAGCATTCACTTACGATCAGATATTTAAAGGAAGATTTGCAACTTTTTTTAATTGAAAATCAGAAACTATTTGCATTTTACTTCTGAATTATTTATTCGGCAATAATTGTTTGGAATAGTTATTTGGAAGCAATATTTAAGTTGGAATCTACTTTGCCTATTTTTTCAACATCACATTCATCTGTATAAATGCTAGAATCATAGATTACTGAACGCACTGATATAATGATAATACTAAATTTCCAAATTTTTAGATTATTTAATTTTGTTTGAAATGCTTATTATTAGTTAATAAGACGTATAAAAAATTAATTTGACATCATTTTTAAATTATTGCTTATAAACTAATTAAGATATAAAGATAGCTATATTTTGTAAACTGATTTACTTTCGAATACTTACATTTAATTTTGCAGAATATTTGTCAGTTTATACGGTCTAGATTTTATATCAAAAAATGATAATGCAACATTAAAATTAAAAATTACACATGTTTGATATGTTTTGGGTAGACTTTGTATTTACAATATTTGGAATGAGACATTTGCTTTTTTTGCGTTTCGAATAATAAATTATAAACAATTATGGAATGAAAAAAAATATATTCATTTCAAATCGATAAAAAAAATTTTATATAAAAATGTTATCTTCAAACTATCTATCTTTTTTGAAATTATGCATTTTAATTCATTCCCAACATATTTTATTTGCTTTTAAATTTTTTGTTCAGGTATTAATCATTTTAAAGAAAATACTTTATTCAATTTTTATAACTTTTTATATTTTTAAAACAGTAACTATAAACCACAAATAATGCTTAAAATATCCAACTTATGTGATTATTATTAATGAGAATTATTGTATTATTTTTAAATACATTGCTCTAGAGAAATTTAGGGCTTGTAAATATCTATTTAAAAAAATTTATAAAAATTGTTAGAGATTGCTAGATTTGTAAAAACTTCAAGATACATCAATAATATAGTATAATAATCATAATTGCGTGTTTATAAATCTTATGATAAATTAACTGAAACAATGAAGGAAAAAGAAACTAATTGAATGGCTACTTTATTTGTTAAATGTTAAAAAATAATTTAAAAAATGCATACATAGCAAAAACAACTACTAATATATTAAAAAACATTTGTTTTAAATTTAGCTAGTTTTAACTTAGAATACTAAGCATAATATTTAGCGTAGTTTTTAAAAAATTTTCTTTAATAATTTAATTTAATTAATTAATTTGATCTTAAATATTTTGCATACAATTAAATAAATGTATACATACATTCTTCAGAATATCATGCGATATATTAATATTATATTTTACGCCATTTACAATTTTTATAATTTTAACAATTCTCTCCTGAATCATTGAAATTAAAAATTCTTCATTTTAATGCAGTTAATTGTACATATTCCTTTACCTTTCTTTTTTGACAATAAAGTGGGATGACATCTGATAAATACAATCATCATTAGAAATAACAAAGATGGGAAAGTATTTTTTTCTATCTGAGGAAAATAAATCATCTGACTAATTCTTTTAATACATATGCAACTACTAATTATTTGAAAATTCATCTTTTGTAGCTGAATACAAATTAAAATTTCAAAATGTAACAAAAAATGCTAAAAATGCCCTTTTTGAATATGTTTAATGATATAAAAATCTTTAAACAATTCAATAATTTCCAAAATTTACTGAATTAAATTAATTAACTAAATTTATTTAATTTATTAAAACTCCATATTTCTAAAGTGAGCAACACATTTATCTTATCTCAATATCTCTTATTATTCCCTTATCTTATAATTTTTCTCATGTTAAAACAAAAATATTCAAAGCATCACATTTCACAGATATTAAAATAACTATGAGAATTCATATTTAAATTATTAATTCAACGATATGAAAGGATCTACTAATTTAATTATATAAAAATGTCTATTAAAAGTTTCAAACAATCGTTTACCTTCTGAATAAATGAAAATAAATACTTACTATCCATTATTAAAAAATAACTGCATATGCAAATATTCCAGAAAAATTAAATTTATTACATTATAATTACTTAAAATTACGTCATTTAAAAGATTTCTTTCAAATCTCCTGCTTTATTGGAGAGCATACCCGTTGTTTCATATTTCATTTACGTAGTTATCTTTATTACTTTGGAAAAAATTTATTATACCTCACAATACATTACATTAATTTGATGAAAAATTTTAAAATTTTTCATTAAGATGAAATTTTTTTCTATTAAAATATTACCATATTTTGATACAATTCTTTGTTAAAATGCTATGATTTGATTTTGAAGAGTATATGCAATAAGATTAAATCAATTTAAAGCACTGATTAAGTAATTTACTCTTTAATTGATAAATTTTAAAGCAATATTTATAATTAAAACCGATTTACTTTATTATACTGATCTGCAGTTTCAAGTTTAATAAATTTGTTATTAAAATTTTAAAAAGGCTTATATATTTGTAATATGGCTTTCATCTATATGTAATGAAGGTATATATTTATAATAAATAAAATGAAGATTTACGAAATTCATAAAATGTTTGTTTTACAAACACATTTCTTTTTTTATTGATATTGAAAACAGAAAAAAATTCTTAAAAGGTTTGATAACGCCAAATATTATGATTTTTATATAAAAGGATTTAAAAAATATTTTAATAGAGTTTTTAAAAAAAAAATTTAAATAATTTCTTTTTTTAATTTAAGATTGTAAATACAAAAACAACTGCTTTTAAAATATACATTAAAGTTAATGAGATTACTAATTTAGCTGTTAATAAAATAATCACCATTGTGTATGAAATATCGTTCTTACTCATTTTAAAAATTCTTAAATTGCAAATATTTTATAAAAAATATACACGCAGAAAATTTAATCAAACAATTTATCTTGAAACAATAAGGTTAGTGCTATCTGTTAGTAAATTAGAACTATAACAATATTTCTTTTTTATCACTTTTCCCAGAAAACTGTAATTTATGGATACTAAAAGTAGAATGAACATTTAATATTATGTATTAAAAAAATACATTATTTATACATTCATATATTCAAAAATTAACTGTCAAATTATGAGAAAAAATTAACTTTGATTTTAAAATAATATTCTGTTTCAAACAAATATCGCACTAGTAAAATAAATATTTATTTTATTTCATTTCATTTGTATTTATATATTTTTTATGTTTCATTTTTAGTGTTATGTATTTCTTTAAAATGTGCGTTTAGTATCCTTATTATTATATTATCTATGTTTACATGTAAGAATAATAGTAAACACAATAATAATAACTCATTATATTTCAATTTTTCACTCCAAAAAAATGTCTATGATGGGTCTAAATCTAATATGGGGATATATAATTTTATGATGCATTTCCAAAATGGCCCGCAAGATCATTTGGGTTGGCCATCCTATTGATCTTGCGGGCCATTATATGGACCTGGGTCTATATATTCTCAGCATTTAGGAACATAATTTATGTTTGTTTGTTTTTAAAAATAATACACTTTAAAAAATACATAAAATATTTTTTTAAAAAGCTCCTCTTTTCAGTTCGAAAACATTGAAAAATAATCTTATTTAAAAATAATCAATAAAAATAAAATAATCTTCAATATAAAAAAAATAATCTTACTACATCTAATTTGTTTTTTCGTTTCATATTTTATGACTTTGTATTTTATGGAGATAATTAGAGATAACATTTATTTTGCATATATTTTGATTTATTTTTTATTAAATAAAAAGAAGTTTAACTAAATTTAACAATTTTGACAATATACTATCAATATAAATATTTTATTCATCTCTAAAATTAAAAAAAATTGGCGATATTTGAAAAAAATATACCATAAAGAAATTACAAAAAATAATAATCAATCTTGTGTAATACTATTTCAAATTTAGTTATTCTAAATTTTATAGTGTAATTTTCAAAGTTTTATATTAATAATTTTTATATATACAATTTCAATAGAATTTAAAAAATAAATAAAATCTTGTATTAATAACTTTTTTATTTCAATTTTGTAGAATTATTTGTTACAAAGAAAATTAACACATAGAAAGTTTGCAATTATTTCCTAACTCTAGTTTTAATATGTCTTTGTAAGACAACAACTTTTCAGCTAAATGCAATTACGTCAAAGTTATTTGCTTAACAAGCTTATTTATCAGTAAAAATCAATTATTAAAGATTGCATCAATTTAATTAAGAAAATTGTTTATTAAGCAATTCATTTAGCATTTAGCTTGCGTAGCATTAAACATTCTATTTTTTTTAATTTAAAAACATTTCGGCAATTCCATAAAAGATAAAAACGAATGAAAAGGCTGCCATATAATAGCAGTAGTTTTCACTGTGTGAAAAATAATATAACACATAATAAATATACGCATAATATAACAATAAAATAATCTATAATAATATATTCAAGATCCATAAAAGATGTTTTCTTGAACATTTAATAATTTTACTTCTACAACTCATTTCAACTCCTGAAGAAAGAACTCAGTTACTTTAATATTTATAATATATTCATTATATATTTTTTATTGTTTATTTAAATAATTTTCTTTTGTTTTTTTAAACACATTTGTACTTTACATAACTTAAATCTTTGGACATTGAATTTTTATAGACCTCCAAACCAAATTAAATTTAAAAATTGGAAATTACTTCATTGGAAGAACAGTTGTATCTGTTTCAAAAATTCTAAATTAGAAGACATCCTTGTTGAAAAATCATATTGATAAAACATAAATAATATTTGGATATAAATCTTATTAAAAAATAATTATAACAATACAAAATTGGTGCTGTTATAGAAAACTAATGCGTTTTAATTTTTTGTTGAAATTCAAAAAAGTAATAAAATGTTTATAACTTTTATCATGTTCTCCAATAATAATATCAAATTCATATTTAAAAAAATATTAAACCTCAGAAATTTAATTTTGTATAAATAAATCATGTAGGTAAATTAATTATTCAAGAAAAGTTAACTAAAAGTTAAAGTTTAAATTTTGTAAAGATTTTGATTATCAAAATATTTCTGGTATGTAATATTTTATATTTTACTATTTTTTATTTTTTATATTATTAAGGTTTATGTATATTTTTATTAAAGTATGCTAACATGTTAGGTATAATATCTTACTATTTTGAAATTTTTTTAACCACTTTAAAGATTAAATTCGAGCAACTATTTATGTTGGATCAAAAGTCTTAAATGAAGAACATTTTCATTAAAATAGGAAGGCGAAACTATAAAAAAAATGTTTTTTAATTGTACATAAACAATGATTGAACGTGTTCAAATAAAAGTATTACATATGTTAACTAATTTCTTGTACCGGAGGCCTGTACTAGAATTTCGAGGTGATGTTAATAAACTATATAATATATTGCTTTAAAACTGATTGAAGAATTATTGTAAAATAATTTGCAATATTCTTATTTAAATGAAGAGTAATAATTTAAGTTTTAACAACATAAAAATTCTTTCAGTATACACTTTACAACAGAAAACTATGTCCAAATTATGGCTCATAGGCAAATGCCAGCTCAAACACTACGAATCCAGGGGTAGTTGTGCTCAGACATATATATATATATATATATATCTTATATAATTATATATATATATATATATATCTTATATAATTATATATATATATATATATATCTTATATAATTATATATATATATATATATATCTTATATAATTATATATATATATATATATATATATATATATATATATATATATATATTATGCACAAGGCGAGAATATTCTGTTTTTATTAATTAGAGACAAATCACTATTACTAGTTAAGTAGTGAGTCCAAACTGGTGGGACAGAATTTAACGCTTTTATATCAATTCTTATGCTTTTATATGCCTTTTATCACAGAGAATTGCTTTCTGCTTATACATGAATTTTTTAATTCAGTACTAAGAGTAAAATAGTATGAAAGGGTGAAATAAAAGAAACTATAAAAAGAATTTTAAGTAAAAGGATTTCTTGATAAAAAAAAATATTTTTTTTTCTTTAAAATAAAATTGGCTTGAATTTTTTGTATTGCAAAGGAAAGCAGACATTTTCTAATTAAAAAAAAAAAGTTAGATTTTAGAGATGAAAGAATATTTTACTTTTATTTTCATTCTAATACTTACCTATTTTTTCTTTGTAACGCTAATGAAAATGCATACCGACATTATAAAAATTTATTTTGCGTTCAGTTAGTGTTGTGCTTCTGGTTTTAATGAAAAAATATAAATTTACTTTTTTTTCAGAAATGTTGGTGTGTTAATACGATGTGCTAGATTTTCGTATATTCCATCTTGTAAAACAGTTAGTTTTGACCATATTTGAAAATTTTCCATCTGTAGATTTTTGTCTTTCATAAAAAAAACCCTGGATAATATTTCAACTGTAATTTTTAAGTGAACAATTTCGTAAAAAACAAACCTGATAAGAGAATTTTATTTTTTATGTTATTTTCTTCACAGATATTGCATAAAATTCACCAAAATTAGCGGTTATGCCATGGTTTTGTTGGCTAAAGCCATTTTTACCGTTGGACTGTTTTAGTTTTATACTTTGAAAATGTTTGCTACAACGCATTCTGATATACTAAAATATCACTTTATCATAATTCATGCATACTTGAAATTGTTTTAACCTTATTTCATTTAATTATTGTGAAATTTACTTTTTAGAAATTGAATATTTCAGGTGAGTGAAGTAAATATAATATTAAGTAATATTTTTAATTTTATAACTTTAAGATACATTTGAATTTTATAATCAATCAAATCATAAAATTAAGTGAATTTCCCCATGTTAAATGCTGAATAAAAAGGGCACTATTAAAGAATTTAATTTTGAAACAATAAATTTCAAATTCAAAAGCTTAACAAACTTTCTATAAAGTCAGATATTGGTTTTGAAGTAAATTTACTGCAATTAACGATAGAAAATTAAGCAACCTAACGTAGAAAACTGCATATCATTTTCAAAAGTTTTCCATATATTTTTGTTTTACTATTCATTGAATATCCTCAATATATAATAAGAATCAGCTTAAATATAAACTTTTATCTCACTTGAAATTTTATTTTACACATGAAAGCAATACCCTTCTCATTCATTAAGATATATATAAGTTACTGTAAGATAATAACATAATTTGAAATTGAACCCCCAATATTTTAAAAAAGTCTTTCCAGCTCTCAATTTTGGGATTAAAATTTTCTATCATACTAATTTCAGTGAAACTTGATCTGTTAATTAATATACAGGTTACCAAGAAAGCTTACTTCCCATAGCATAACTTACATGAAACATTTTTCTCATTTGGCGATTTTGTAACTTTACTAAAGAATCAAAAAGTCCACCATTAATCTTAATTTTCTTTTAATTAGTCGCTGGTAGGCAATGGATAAGTCTTTCAATTAGATGATGAAGCAGTCGCAACTGCCGTTTGAAAAGAAAGTTGTCTCAATTGAATCTGTTATATGATCCTTCCAGTATTTTTCAACTTCAGTTAAGTAGTTGGGTTTTAATATTACAAAATTTTACTTTTGTGAGTTTTTCCAGTACTAATAGAAATTATGAGTCCCTAAAAATATTCTCGAACATGAAATCTTTAATATCTTTCAAGTCTAATAAATTAGGGATAATATATATTTATTTTATGGAATGCTTAACAATATTTTATAACAATGTATTAATATTTCTAATACCTGATTATAAAACAGTTATTTAATATCACGAAATGAACTCACTGTTTTAAAAGTATTTTTTTCTAAATTTATTTAAAACTTAAAAAACCTGTCATGGGAACCATCTTGAAAATCTCAATTTCCATATTAACCTATTTTTATAGTTCAAAAACCTTCATAAGTCAACACAGATTTAAAAAAATTTTTTGTAGATGTTTCATAAATTATATTGTCTGAAATTAAAACAGTTGGATCTTATATATCTAAATTAAACAGGCTTCAGTAAATATATTCACTTAACAATTACATGTTGCAATTATTATCAAACATTATTGTAACTGTCAGTAATTCTTTTTCTTTTATTATAACTTCTAGAAAAAATTAACTGAAATTTATTGCCCACATTATATGCAATTTTGAATAAAATATAAAAAAAGGGAACCCTTATTTAACTCATCCAAATAGGTCTCAAAGTTGGATCGAATACATTTGTGCTAAAACCTGAAAAGATCTCGCGTTTTTATTTATAATATTAAAAACAAATTTTAGATATGTTTCAAAAATTATATTGTCTGAAATTAAAACAATTGGTTCTTATATATCTAAATTAAACGGGCTTCAGTAAATATATTGACTTAACAATTACATGTTACATATCAAAAATTATGGTAACTTGTAGGGAAATCCTTTTTCTCTTATTATAACTTCCAGAAAAAATTGACAAAAATTTATTGAAAGTATTATATGCAGTTTTGAGTAAAATATAAAAAATGAAACTCTTATTTAACTCATCCAAATAGGTTTCATAGTTGGATCAAATGCATTTGTGCTAAAACCTGAAAAGATCTCGCGTTTTTAATTATAATGTTACAAAAAATGTAGATATGTTTCATAAATTATATTGTCTGAAATTAAAACAATTGTCTCTTATATATCTAAATTAAACAAGCTTCAGTAAATATATTCGCTTAACAATTACATGCTGCAATTATTATCAAACATTATTGCAACTGTCAGGAAATCTTTTTCTTTTTTTCTAACTTCCAGAAAAAATTAACTAAAATTTAATGCACAGATTATATGCAGTTTTGAATAAAATATAAAAAAATAGAACTCTTATTTAACTTATCCAAATAGGTTTCAAAGTTGGATCGAATGCATTTGTGCTAAAACCTGAAAAGATTTTGCATTTTTTTAATTATAATGGAATTTTTTATTATCATTATTTAGATAAGGCAGTATTAATATCTAGATTTAAAAAAAGCAGTGATTTAATGTCACGGAACTAACACATTATTTAATTTTTTTTTCTAAATTTATTCAATAGCTTGTCGTGAGAACCCTCTTGAAAATCCCAATTTCATTATTAACCTATTTGAATAGTTTAAAAACCCTTCACCAGTTAACACTGATTTAAAAAAAAACAAATTTTAGATATGTTATATAAATTATATTGTTCGAAATTAAAGCAATTGGCTCTCATATATCTAAATTAAACAAGCTTCAGTAAATATATTCACTTAACAATTACATGTTGCAATTATTATCAAAAATTATTGTAACTGTCAGGAAACCTTTTTCTTTTATTATAGCGTCCAGAAAAAAATGACTAAAATTTATTGCAACCATTATATATAGTTTTGAATAAAATATTATAATGGTTAGAAAATAGAGCTATTATTTAACTTATCTAAATAGGTTTCAAAGTTCGATCGAATACATTTGTGGCAAAACCTGAAAATATCTAAGATTTTTAATTATAATGGGTTTTTTATTATCATTATTTAGATCTGAAAGTTATGCATTATTAAATATTAAAAGAATAGCCTTTAAGTTTTTACTTATGTTAAATATTCCTTAAAATAAAAGTACCAAAACAATTTCTTTCTTAAAACATAATTAAGTCTCTATTCAAATATGTTTCCCTTAATAACCAATACATCAAGACTACTGCACAAAATATTAAGTTATTCATTTATAATAATAATAAATAGTCAGAAAAAAAGAAAAATCAAGAATTAGAAATTGTAATCAAAACAGAAATACATGTTTAAACAAATATTTTCTTTTTAGCCACAATGCTTAACGAAAATGAAAAAAAAAATGCCAAAAAAATAAACTATTAAACTAATTAATCTGAAAAATAAGTAACTGGTACTAAGTATTATCAATATCGATTCCTGAAGGTTTATTCAGATAATTGTTCTCAATAAAATCAAATAATCAAATGTTGTTTTCGTAACAAATGTCATTTTAAGTATCTCTTAAATAACTAGCAAACTCTAGAAAAATATTTTAACACTGAGCATCTTAAACATTTGTGACAAAGTAGTAAAAATATATAAAGAAAAAAATGCAGAGATCTCCTTAGGGTTATTTGCAATATTTAACAGGAAAATCTTTACAAATTAAAAACTATATTTCATATTTACACTTCAGAATCTTTTTCCGTAAGTAAAATAACTTACGAGTATTTTATTATATAATTTCAAATAAAATTGTTCGAATTTTAAGTTTTTATTTACTCCAATTTGTTTGTACATTAATGCGTGATAGCGTGACTTTATAAGTAATATGGCTTTATTTTTTATATAATTAATTTTTACAACTACATATAAATTTTGTTTTTAATATTTTCATATACTCAGAAATTTTTTTTCTATAACTTAATGTTCTTAGTTTTTAATTATTTCAAAATATCTTAAATTTTGTGCTTATCCCAAAATTCGAAATTTAAATATTATTTTTAGATACTTGAAATTTTTAAAAATGTTAACATGTTTTAAAATTTTAGTTGTTCAAGGAAACATTTTCACTAATGTTCTTACACAGAATTAATATTTAAAAGAATTCAAGGATTTTAATCAACTGGTTATTTAATTTTTTTAATACAACCAAGTGTTTGAATTTTAAAAAATACAAAATTAAAAAATTAAAATTAAATATTACTGACGTAAATGAAACTGTTCATTTTTGTATTTATCATTCTGCAATAACAAAATACTTTAGTGTATGCATGTACATAGAAGTCTAAAACATGTTTTTTTTTTAATTATGATTATTAAGAGAAAAAAATTAAAAAATACAATAAATAATCTCTAAAGTTTTATACAGAATTACAAATATTTTAAAAGTACATGGATTAAGTACAAAAATAATAAATTAATAATAATTATAAACAAATAAAATTTTTTTATTTTAATGTAAAAGTAAGCAATACAATGACTTTTAATGATAAAATCACGTGCTAAAACTAAGAAAGATAATTCTTTAAATATTATTGCTTTTAGCAGAACAATTCAATCACTTACGAGCAAAATTCAAATATCTATACCAGTGTTATCTTGAATATATGCTTTTTCAGAAATCTGCAAGTGATTCCTAAACTTGAGAAACAAAAATATGTTTGGGGAATTATGTCAAAAATTCATCTTGATAGTTGAAAGCTTTTCTATAACTGAGATAACATTGAAAAGTTTTGAAATTGATAGCAATATTTATGAATCAAACTAATAAAAATAAGTAAATTGTAATAAAACTAAGTAAAATATTTAATTCTGATTAATAACCACTACATTATTAACTGATTAGGATTTTTAAGAACTTAAAATAGGAAACTCAGCAAAAGGTAAAACATTTACTTCCTGAATTTGCATTGAAATAAATCCACTACGTAATTACTAATAATTTTTCTAATAAATTCTATAACTAAAATGCTACTAAAAATATATTTTGGTTTCATGCAATCCATTCTTATTGATCCCTTTCTTTATTTAAAGACTACCCACTCTTTTCCATGCTAAATTCAATTTCTAAAAAAATTTAATTAAAAAAAATTATAAGACTGGTTATATAAGACATCGTTATTCCATGAGACTCAATGCCTCTTTAACTCTTAACCCCCTCATCAGAATTAATATTAAGCTGCTTAATTTATGTGACTGCAAAATATAAAAATATTTTGAAATTCAGTAAGATATCTTGTATTTACTATACACATTTAGCAGTCCAATAAATATCATTTTTTCGTTCAACCCTTCGTATTTGATATATTAAACAAACCAATACTACACCTGAATATAAATAATAAACTATGTGTGCTGTAATTCTATTCGAAACTAAAAGTATACAGTATATATTGGTAACGGATAAAACTATGATAAACAGGACACAACCCATAATCCATGCACTACTGAAACGATACTTGTTTAATATTTTAACTGAGTTTCTTCAATAGCTACTTAACTTCTGAGACCACCTCACGGAGCTTTTAATGCACATTAAAAGAAATTTTCTACTTTATAACCATTGCATATAAACGTACATTGTAATTATTCGTTTAAAAGATGGTTTTGATTTGATAGTTAATTTTTATCTACAAAAATCAAAATATTTAAAATTCACATAGTTTTGCAGAATTTGAAGGTGTTATTATTTTCTCATATCTTACCATAAATCTTACCACTGAATCCTGATTTAAAAGTTGTTTATATTTATAAAAATTTTGATAGTTTTGTGATAAACTGAACATAATATAAAAATTCGAAATTATTATCATAATACATGTGTATTAATTATATCTTATAAAGTACATTGAAAGATGAAATAAAATTATGTTTGGTTCATTAAAAATAACTTTATTTACAATATTTTGCTGTCTTACGTTGATATTCTAATTCACACATAATCTTTGATGCAATTTAACCATTATAGTAGTGTATGTTCAAAGAAGATCTCATCTTTTGATTATTATTTTAAAAGAAGCATTAAATAAAATCTTAAGTAATCCTTAAATTTTAGCAATCTTACGTTAAGACTATTTCATGCATTGTATAGTTCGAAATTTAAAATAATCATATAGTAAGAATTCTCGAAAAGAAATCTAAGCTCTAATAAAATTCTTAATAAAGTTTAAATTTTTTCATAAATCACTTTTCCTATATAGATAATTTTTTTAATAATTTAAACAAATTTTAATAGTTAAGCTTGAAAGCATAATTTTAAAAGAAGAATAAAATAATTTTCTAAAGAGGCATTCTCTGCTAAGTGTATTACAGATTCTGTAAATAAAATATTCTTCAATTTATGTTAAACATTGCATTCTGTTTGTTTTTAAATATTTTTGAGTTATAAATATTCATCATAAAATTATACAGATTTCAAGTATTTTAACATCAATTTTTCTTTTAAAATCATATTAGAAGGTATTTATAATTTTAGTAAACGGGTACAATAATGATAATTTCTTTTAATTTTTTTTCATTTATAACTCCTTTATATTAGTATTAAAAAACAAAAAGAACTTCCTATGATAATAATAATATCGTGTGTTATCCAATAGGAAAAACTTTAATATAAATCATTCTATTAAAATCAGTGAAAATTAGAATATGCTATAAAGATTGAAACGAAATTTTCTGATTTTTTGTTATTTGCAACATTTAGAATATAAGCTCTGTACATTTTAGTGTTTTGTATTTTGTTCTTCCAAACACTGAATTCTTTCTTTATATGAAAATAGTTAAGCCCATTAATAAAAAAAGCAAAAATTTTACAATTATTACATTTCACTTTTCATTTTTTGTCTACATAACTGTCTATACAATATTATTTTATAAACTATTTAGAAATAAGATTTATTTTAAATATTTTAGGACTTATTTTTCAATTATTAAAAATTCTATCATTTCAGTTTAAATTGAATAGAAAATATTAAAAGAAACTAAATAAAAGAGAAAGCAAAAAATAATTATATATATATGTGCAACAAATATGACATCATTCTGAAATATTTTAGTTACTTTAATCTTCTAAGTTAACCCCAAGAAAACTGTATTATTCCCCTCATGATAACCCTCAGTCCTCCAACTCAGTTTCGATATATAACTTATTGCCAGCAATTCATTTAATTTGAGCAAAGCATGGGCAATTTTTCATAATTCTACAAGTAAAACTAACTTTGTACTAAATAATAAGGATTTCATTAAATATGTGAGTAACGGAGTAATTAAAAGAGAAATAGAGTTCATAGATTAATTTCATTAAATAATCCTTTTATAAAAATAACATTAAAAGTTAAATTGGATAATTTTGCCAAAACTCCTTATTAAAGGAATAAAGAAATAGTATTAATCTTCGTTGCTAGAATGCTTGTACTATGGACTTAAGTCGCTGTATACTATGGATTTGAATTACTTTATACTGTAAAAATTTTGAACCAATCACCCTTATAGTAGAATTCAAACATCCGAAGTTATAAGGGATTTATGATAGTGTAATAATATTATAGATGGCAGAATTTATTCTCGCGTATAAAAATTCATAATTGTTGCTTCTATCATGTAGGAAGCTGAATTGTAGAAGATTTTACTTTAACTAAACTTACAGCAAATACATTTCATTTTAATTATTACGATTTGTTGTTAAAATTCAGGCCATTTTATAGTCTATCTTATTAGAACCGATTTATTATATTATTTCGTATTTATTTATATTATTCATAATCAACTCAGTGAAAAACTGTAAGATAATTAGTTCATAAACCACTGATTTTTCTCATATATATTTAAAAGATTTTAATCCTAGGTTCTTGATTTGAAGTTTTAGTCAGAATTTTTAAATACAGAAATTAAAACTCAATATTTTTTATTTAAATTTAAATCTCCAATTAAACTAGTTTCACTCAAAATTTTAAACCAATGAATATTTTAGGTGACATTCCAGACAAAAAATTCTATATATATAATTAGGAAAAGGAATAAACAATAGCAATGGTTCTTGCATGATAATAAAATAGAATAATTGTATAATTTATACGACTGCAAATAAATGTAAGAGGAATAAAAACTTTTGAAAAAACAATGAAAATATTATTTAAGAAAAATAGAGGATTGATAAAATTTTATTTATTAAAAATATAAAATTCTTATATAAATAAATATTAATTTCAATATTATTTACAAATAATTTTATGAAAGAGAAACTATAAATATTGTTTAGATTTAATCAATTTTTAAATAAATCTGAAATTTCTTAAACTAATTACTGATTTAAAATTTGTTATAAGATCATAGCATTTAGCAAATTAACTATCCTCTTTAAATAAATATGGCAAATTTAACTTTAAACCATTTAATGAGAATAAATGGACATCAGTCTTTATTTAAAATTTTATTAATGAAAATTTTAATTTGCACTTATAATTTTTATTTTTATTATTTTAAATTCATCACTCGTTATATTTATTTATAAAATTCTTAATGGATCAAAGATAAAATTTATATTGTGTACATTCCTTTTACAAATAATAAATAACAGTTTTCCTCTTGCAGTTATGAATGTAAAATTACGGGCTATAAAAATAAGCAAAATTAACTAATTCAATCATCTTTATCATTTACGTAATTAAATGTTTTAAATGCTTTATGAACATTGATACATGTTTTAATTTCCCCCCATTTCAAATAAATTCTCAAATTATTTGCTCAATGTTGTTTTTAAATTTAATATATTATATTCATTAAAATCAATTTCAAATATACTAATATGGTTTAGCATATCTTCTGTGTTTATTTCCAGTTTTTCTAATTATAACAGGTATCGTACTACATTTCATGAAATTTGTACGAAATTATTAAATTCATAAATGCATTTATATTTTAAGAGCACATACAGTTCCGAATAAATTATATAAATTGTAAAATTGGATAAATAATTGTGTTAAATGGATAAATAATAATAATAATAATTGGACAAATAATAATAACAATAAAGCTGCATTTCTAGCAATAAAAAAATTATTACGCTTACTTATATAAAGTATTTTTTAAATTCTAAAACTTTAGAAAACAGCATAACAAATAACGTAACAAAAAAAAATAAAAAAAATAACATCACATTAAAAAAATTAGTTTCTTTCTTAAACTATAAGAATATAATTTATAAGTTTTGACAGAAATGCCGAAATTTTCTTCAGAGACGTGTTACGTTATGTCTTTTTAAAATACCGCTTAAAATCGTAATACATTTACTTTACTCTCCAAACATTGGTGGAAATTTTGATATTATTTAGAAAGAGGTCAGAATAAACTTTACTTAAATTTAAATTGAAACCTTCTGTCCATTTCATTGTGATTCAGTTTATTTATGTTCAAATTTATTAACAATAACGAAATTCTCATTTCTAAGCGTTAAAATAAATATCATTGAAGGAAAACTTACTGAATCTTGTTTTCGTTATAAAAAATTATTGTTATTGTTTACACAAGAGCTACAAACAGCCAATGTTGAGTGTCAGATATTTCAAAAGGTTCAGAATGGTGTATTTAGTTAAATTTCTTAACACTACATTAAAAACATAATTAATCCCTTATAAAGTAACCGTTAGATAATGTTTGACAATCTATAACATGATAAAATGATATTGTGTTAAAAATTTGTTTCTACTAGCCAATAATAAACTTTGCCATTTATTTATAAACTATATAACTGAACTGTGAAATAACATTAAATTACTTACAACTTTTGAACTGCATGACATTGGAAATCTTCACAGAATGCATAACTAAATGCATAAATGTTGTTGAAAAGATACTAAATCAGCTGTGTACTAAAACCACTTAAGCATAAAGAAGTTTGAAGATTCATTGACATATTTCTAAGCATTATAACTTCAAACAATGAACTAATATGGACTAACAAAATCAAGGAGAATACCTGGGAATCAAGGAATTTACCTGTGCAAAAAATACAGCCAATGTTGAGTGTCAGATATTTGAAAAGGTTCAGAATGGTGTATTTATTTAAATTTCTTAACACTACATTAAAAACATAATTAATCCCTTATAAAGTAACCGTTAGATAATGTTTGACAATCTATAACATGATAAAATGATATTGTGTTAAAAATTTGTTTCTACTAGTCAATAATAAACTTTGCCATTTATTTATAAACTATATAACTGATCTGTGAAATAACATTAAATTACTTACAACTTTTTAACTATATGTATAAAATTGGAAATCGTCTCACAAGGCATGACTAGATGCATAAATGTTGTTGAAAAGATACTAAATTGGCTATATACTAAAACCACTGAAGCATAAAGTTAGGATCTATTGACATATATCTAGACATTATAACTTCAAACAATATACTAAAATGGCTAACAAAATGAACGAAAATATTTACCTGCGCAATTAAACACACAAAAATGCAGCCATTGTTGAGTGCCATATATTTGAAAAGGTTCAGACTTCCGTATTTATTTAAATTTCTTAACATTACATTAAATAAATTTCCAGCCATATACTTCATGAGATTTAAATGCAGTCGCGAATTTTAATAAAAATGGTATTCTCTGTATTGAAGTTGTAATAGTAGAGGAGCATATTTATTAATTTTATAGCTAACCATGAACATTACATAAATTTTGTGGTAATTTATTTACATAGTAAAAGTACACAAATATTTGATGTAAACAGGATAAGTAAATGCATAAATTCCTTTTTCAAATAAATATGTTTACGAAACCGATTTTTATATCATAATCTTATTTTGATGTAAAATAATATGGTGATGCATATTTCCAAGGAAAGAATGAATATAGTTAATAGATCTAAAGTAGTTTAACCATTTAATTTACATAATACAACTCCCGGATAATTATGAGAAACTACAACGTATGTTATACTCTAAACAGACTATATGTAGGTGTGTATATAAATATATATATATACAGAGAGAGAGAGAGTTTGGTTTGTCACTCTACGGTCATCTTGTTCACACGAGGGCTAAACAGACCGAGACCTACAGTTTAAGGTAGATTCAGAGCCACTAACAAACATCCATGCCACCGCCAGAAAGAGAGAGAGATAAATAGATAGACAGATATATAGATAGATATAATTAGCGTTTGAATTCATTTTGAATTTCTGACACAAGCGATGATATACTTAAAATTTCAATCAAGTAGTAGATAGATAGATAGACAGATAAATAAATAGATAGATAGATAGATACTATTAAATATGTAATTTGAACTTATGAAATAATAATTAATATTGTTTGATATGCAGTTGCTTAGGACTCATGTAAACTTCAAAGGACATGTTTTTATTATCACAATAAATTTAAATTTTAAAGTAGATAAAAACTACAATTATTAAGTTGAAATTTTAGGACAAAACTATGAAGAATGAATTTAAGGATTCATTTATACAAAGGCTAAAATTCTTAGACTTCCTCCCAAAAGACATCATAATTACAAACCATCAGCAACGTTATATGAATTAAACTTTCCAAGAAACCAATTTAAGTATGTCGTGTTTGTTTACTGTAACTATGGATACAAAAAGAATATCCTCAAGTTTATGTTAAACTGCAGCAACAATTTAATCTCCCTTGACAATTTTTGAAATCATTAATCAAACAAATTCAAGGGATTAAAGTTTTAAAAGGTGAAATCAAAAATTAATTATAATTAGGTATTTATAATTGTTCTTTCTTGTTTATCTACACATTAAAACTAATCAGAGCCGAGAAAACTGGATAAACTGTCACGTTACACTAGAATTAGCGTCTGAATTCGTTTTGAATTGCTTACACTGGCGATGATTAAAATTTCAATCAAGCAGTAAGAATGATTTGCGGTAGAATTCATATTCAAACGGAAAAAGAAACACTTTTTTCAGTTATAGCATCATTGGATTTTAAAGTGATAGAATCTTTCTTATTTATTCAATAAATTGGAAGAAAACTTAAAAGTGTCAGTTTAAGATTTGATATTTGAAATAACGACAAATCTCACTGGATAGTCAATTGGAAAAAAAATAAGTAAGTATTTATACGATTTAATTAGCTGCAACTAATTCCATTTTTCTAAAGTATTAAAAGAGGAAAGTGAAATTGTATTAATTTCAAAATGTTTAGAAGCAAAAAGAAAAATTCAGCACAGGAGAAATTAATTTGTCTTTACGTTCAAATTTATTCTGCGAATTGCATTTGACTCGAAATAAGCTGTTCTTAAATCTTCAACAGGTAGCTAATTTTTATTTGTTTTACAGTTCTAGAATATTGTGCAAAATATTGAAATGCTTGATTTTATAAAATCATTAAATAAATCTGCTTTTGTTTTAATGTTGTTTCTCTTAACAAATAAAGGATTAATTATTAGCAATTTTAAGAAATTTAAGTAATGGGTGATTTTATGTTTTAAATTAACATAAGTTTCCTATAAACTAGAACTAATTATTAAATGTAATTATCTGTTTTCACTTAACAATTATTTAAATTGTTTTCTTATTTATTATTAATACCACAACTGTGCCATACATTCCTTCATTGCAACTATTCAAGAAAATAAAATGTATTAAATGCGCATCTGTATCGATAATACATATATTTTCAAGAAGAAAAAGGGAAAATAAATAATATTTATGCGTTGCTAACAAATGCACAATTCAAAGTGTATAAAAACTAGCATTTCATTTATTTTAATGTTGTTTCTCTTAACAAATTTAAATAGAAAGAGGTTTAATTATCACCTATTTTAAGGAAATTAAAGATAATACTTAAATAAGCATATGGATATTATGTAATGGGTGATTTTATGTTTTAAATTAACGTAAGATTCCTATAAACTAATACTAATTATTAAGTGTAATTATCTGTTTTCATCTAAGAAATACTTATTTTAAAATTGTTTTTTCTGTTTGTTATAAATACCACAACTGTTATTATTGTAATTCAATTATTAAAGAAAAGAAAATGTATTAATACGCATCTGTATCGATAATACGCATATTATTAAGAAGAAGAGAAAAGAAATAATACTTTTATGTTGATAACAAATGCAGAGTTCAAGGTAAAGCTGACATTTCATTTGTTTTAATGTAGTTTCTCTTACTAAATTTAAGCGGAATTGTGGCCTTTGGTATCATGGGCTTCAGCTTTGAATCCTGGAGGTGGAATGGATGTTTGTTAGTGATTCGGAATCCTTTTTAAACTGTAGGTCCCGGTCTGTTTAGCCCTCGTGTGCACAAAATGACCGTAGAGCGACAAATCAAACTTCATAAATTTAAATAGAAAAAAATTAATTATTACATATTTTAAGAAAATTAAGCACAATACTTAAGTAAGCACATGAAGAATATGTAGTGAGTGATTTTATGTTATTAATTAACATAAGTTTCCTATAAACTAGTGCAAATTATTAAGTGTAATTATTTATTTACACCCAAGAATTATATCTTTTAAAATTATCTTTGCCATACATTCCGTCATTGCAACTATTCAAGAAAAGAAAATGTATTAAATGAGCATTTGTATGGATAATACATTTATTATTAAGAAGAAAAAGTGGAAAAAAATAATACTTAGCGTTGATAACAAATGCATAATTCAAGGTATATAAAAGATAACATTTCTGCTCTATCAATGTATTGTATGTCTACTACAAATATATATGCTGTATTAACATATTAATTAACAGGTATCTTCCTGTAAAATAAAAAAAATCATAAATCAATTACATCATTTAAAAAAAAAAAGACATGCATATTTTATCAATATAAAATAATTTTAGAAGTTCATATGAGTTTATATTCTATAAGGATGCAGAGCAATGCAAATTAACAATGTACATTAACATATTAATTAGCTTATCTTCCCGTAAAATAAAAAAAATTACATAAATCAATGTTCATTTGAAAAAAATGGTATACGAATTTAATCAATAAAAATTAATTGTAGAAGTTCATGCGAGTTTATATTCTATAAGGATGCAGAGCAATGTAAACGTACTGTCAAATACCCCATCAGTTCATAGTTAAGCAAAAAAGCAAAGGTTTTGTGGTTAGGGAAGGAAAACTGATAGTACAGTTATTGAACTCGGAAGGTAGGGAAAGGGGTACGAACTATAGCAAGAAAGAGAACATGACCTTCTGTAACCCCTTCCCCTTGATTTACCCTCTAACACCTGTATCGGGTAAGAGACTGAGCATAGAGTTCTAGACGCACATGCAAATCAGGACAGATGTATAAAACTTTAGGGGCTATGAACTATTCTATGGCTTTAACCTGGCATAGGAAGAAATGCAAAAATTTATTTAACAGTTATTTTGTATTTTGATTTGTGAATTCCTTTAATAACATAATTGTAATACATTTTGTTTTCGTTTTGAGTCAATTTTAAATGTTTGAAAAAAATTAAATTTTTCAAGTAAATAACAATAAAATAATGTTTTGATTATCAAAAGGACAATTAAAAAAGGTTTCTTATCAAATAAAACAATTTAAAAGTTATGTTTATTAAAAAGACAATTTAAAAACTTTGTTTATCAAAAGGACAGTTAAAAAACGTTACTTATCAAAAAGGGCAATTTAAATGTGTTGTTTATCAAAAGGACAATTTAAATGCTTCTTTCTTCAGAAAGGGGAAATTGCTTTTATCTTTATTTAGTTATGCTGTAATGCTATAATAAATTAATCAAACATTAGCTTTGACAATCATATATAAATATTATATATAAGAACACCATATTGTTGATTAAAATTTATTTCTATATCAATTTTAAATTTGCACAGTTTTACTTATGAAATACTTTTCAGTTGTTTTTTTTATCCACGCATTGATAATGTAAACTGTTATCAGAATAATCAGAATCAGAATTCAATCAGAACATTGATTATTCATTCTTATAATCATAAGATTTTGATGTACTATAAATAAAATGTTCGTTCATTAAAAAAACTTTCTAAAAACAACTCTATGGAAATTAATGACATTAAATCGATCATTTTATAAGATTTTTTTAAGTACATATATATTAAAGAAACAAGCACTAAAAAATGCCACCTGAAATTTACTAGTCATTTTTATCAGACCCAATTAACAGTTCTTTTTATTCTTTTTTTGCCTTAAATAAGAAGTTTTTTTACTCAGCCACGCTTGCTAATATTACGCACTTTAATGGTGAAGGCAGTAAAAAAGTTTAACCACAGAAGAACGTACGTTTTCATTGCCTTCATTTTTCATTACTTTGGGAGAGGAATAGTCATCCTGAAAGTTAAAAATGACTTGAGTGCACATTTACAAAATAAAAGGCTTGAAATATAGCTGCGGCGAGAAAATTTTTCGCCCGTTTGTCCCAGAGCCGTTAAACAAGCCATTGATCAAGAAACCCTTTCGTTACTGACTCTTACGTTTTATACGGCGAAAAATTGAGGACGAATATTTAATTGCCGGACAGCAATTGGATATTTAGTTTTCCTTCATTAAAAATGAGCTTTTACGCATTTATGTTTTAATTATCACCTGAAATTTTTAAGAAAAAAATGCCTTTTCTATAAAAATATTTGGGTGGGTTGCCCGAAAGGCAGGAAAGCCTTTGCTAAAGAATACAACATACTACTTGAGGCGAGAAGTCTTAAGATTCAAATATCAATGCTCTGATGGACTTAGGCGCAATTTAATATTCTCCTGAGACTAATTACTTGCATTTGAATAATCATTGGCTCATAACGAGAACTCGCTTTATTTGTTCGCTATTTAAGAACATATATGACGTTTGCTAACGAAGCTGTATTACACAATATTGAGAATTAGAAACATGGTAAAGGATTTTAATACCAACGTTTAGAAATTACAGGAAGAATTCATTAACCTTCAGTAGGTTTTCTATTTAATTTCCCCTTTTGCAGAACAATATTCCTTTTCAATAAAATAAACTTCCCAAATGATAAATAATAACAGAAGATCATTGAAGTGTTAAATCTTGTAAGCAAATAATAACTCGTGAAAAATAAATCCTTTTAGTATGCTAAACTCAGGTTTTCAACTTTCGATTTACTCCAGTTAAAAGTCTGATGTCGAACATAAAACTAAAAAGTGATTATTCATGTTATTAAAATTAAAAATTGTATTCAAACAGATATACAAGGCTTTCTAAGTAAATAGAATTATCTTTTTCGCTTTATAATAATTAATTTAATTTGCTAATATTCTTCTATTATAAGGTGTTAATCTCTTTATGTTCTTGGATGGGTATGTTACGGTACCTTCTTGAATTTTGCATGAGAAAGTTCATTAAGTAATTAATTTCTTTTGTCTTAAAATGGTGTTATTATAGATTTGAAACAACAAAATTAATTTTTAAAAGGAACAAATAAAATGTAATGTGTAATGATTGGATATTAGGCTATTCCAACAAGAAAATAGAAAAGATTAAATTTGCTTTACTGCCAAATGTATAAAACTAAATTCGTTTTAATTGCAATATTCAGCAAATAACACAGATTGCAAGAGATTAAAAACTTTTTAATTTGAAGTTATTGTTTTTAAATGTATTTTGAATTTGAATTTCAACCGAGATGCAGATAGTTAAATGTAGCTTATCGTTCGATTCTCTCATTAAAATGATTTTTAATAAGAATACAATTTTTTACCAGCAAGTAATTATAATTTCATTGTATATGTATTGTAATTCATTGTATATTGTTTCATATATAATAGATTTTGTTTGATATTACTATAAAATATATATATTTCTTATCTATTTGATAAACGCACTAAATTTAATATATTTTCACATATTAAACATATTTGAATATATAATTTAATATATTTCACATATTAAACCTATTTGAATATATAATTTAATATATTCAAGTATGTTTTAAAGCAAAAGAAAATAGCCATTGAATTTTTATTTCAATTTGATTACAGAATGTTTTCGGCAACTAAATTTAATATACGAATTACATAAATATTATTCTGAGTTAAAAAAAAAAATTATATATAAGGAAAAGTGGAAAGATTTTGTTTTAAATAAGGCTAGACGGAATATTTAGAAAATAAAATTTAATTTTTTTAGCAGTATATTTTCATTAATTCCATTATTTATCCTATACTACAAAATCATTTTAACATATAGATTGAATTTTTTTATTCTTTTCAAATAGTTTGTAATTAATACTTAAATTATTATCAAGCAGGAAATATCTTCAAATAATTTTAACAAAATGAGTACTAAATATTTTATAGCGTGCATCATAAATTTTATTTCTCATTTCGATACTTCAGATTGGATATTAGTTTGTTTAAAAAACCTATTAAAAGAATAATTTGATCATTTGCTTTAGTTAAGACTGCATGAAATATTTTAAAATCTATAATCATGTTTTCTAAAACCTACACAATCGTAGACATTGCTTTTAATATTGAATTTCTTCAGAAATACAAAGGGTCCAATAATTATTGATCACAAAAAAAATTATGGGAGAAAATTAAATGTATTAAATAATATTCTATACAATTGCAACTTTTAATCTTGATGCGAAATTTCTTAGATGCTCGTCCGCACCATGACATTTGTTGACAAGCATCTAAGGTTTGGTTCGGCTTGTCGCTCTATGGTCATTTTGAGCACATTTAAGGCTAATTATGTCGGGACCTACAGTTTAACGTGGATTCCAAGCCACTACCAAACATCCATGCCACAGCCAGGATTTGAACCTGAAAAGCCTGTCGTACCAAAGACCAGAGCGCTAACCAATTGGCCATCAGGCCGCCAAGCATCTGAGAAGATGTACAACTAATATCAGACGTAAAATATTACTACTGTTTCCGCAAATTTGTTCAAGGCGCTTGATAGACACATTCTTTCATATAACCTTTCATAAAAATATTCAATGGAGTTATATCTTCGGAATATCCACTTTGATATCCATAACGCCTATGATGATTAACAACGCATGGTTGGTGATGGAATATCATTTGAACATAATATAAGCAATCAAAAGATCTCACATAGAAATTTATTACCTTTTTGCTTATTTTTTTTTTCCTTAGATTGATAGTAAATAAATTTTATTTTTATCTCTTAATTTTTTTTATATAATTATGCAATAGGACCAATAATTCTCGCATGTTAATACCATATCTCCGAAACGAAAAACTACGTAGTGTCTTGATGAATATCCTCAGGTTAACGTGCGAAGTCAGTTCTTGGAGCTATTTTGTGTATTCATAATTAAATATTGTATTTACAATAGAAATAATACAGATCATTCTCCTTATAATTGTGAATAATTTAAACTGTTGTTAGTATTACTTTCATAAAAAAATAATATTAATTAAGCAAGGCAATTAAAATTGTATAGCTTCTCTTAAATTTATAAAAAATACTTTATGTTTGACTCACAAGAAAAATATATATCAAAGAATGTATGTCAAAAAAAGTAACAATATGTATAAAATGTAGTATGAGAAAAAAAGTTTATTTGAAACTATATTTATTTCTATTCCCTTTACTTTTAATCCAATTCATGAAAATTGTTTAAATGTAAAATGTATGTTGCTAGAAAACAACATACATTTTATTAAATTAAAGCCTCACGCAACCTGTCCATTACAATACACGTATCTGCAATTCAGTTGAATTAAAACTTTTTTAAGTAAGATATTTAACGATTTTTAAACAGTATAGATTTTATTATACTGAAGTATCATGCAATCTGTCCACTACAATACACAGGTTTCTGCAGTTCAGCTGAATTTAAACCTTTTTAAAGTAAGATATTTAAATATTTTTAATATGGCGAAACACAATTTCTCATCTAAAACTTCTATGTAAATTAAAGTTCTTATTTTAATATCAGAAGCGCCTTTACAATTTTTTTTTTCATGTAATGAAACAATATCGCATAGTTTCTTGACAAAATGTGCCATATTCTACATTTTTTTCTATTAATTAAAATTAAACATAAGTAAATACTAAGACTTCGAAAAGTTAGAAGAAAATAAGATTTGAAATCATTTCAAATTAAATATAACCGAACACATTTCATTAATCAAATTTTCCAAATCGGAATTCGGTACTTGAATACCTTAAAGGATCACACTTATAACTCGTAGAATAAAAATTTATATATGGAAAAATACTGGGACCATGTTCTAATCAAGAATCAAATAAATCCCAAGTTAAGTCATGGTGTTTTGCCAACCGGACTAAATAGTCTAAAAATATTCGGTTTTACGAACTATTACCACGGACAACTACAAATTGAATGCGAAGATCAGACTTAGTCGTCAGCTTATACCACACTGAAAGTTTGTGACTCAAAATGTTTCATCTAACCTGATTATAGATGTACTTCTTCATATCTCTTCTTGTCTAATGTTCGAATCCTGGTAGTGGCATGGTTGTTTGCTAGTGGTTCGGAATCCACGTTAAACTGTATGTTCCGGTCTAATTAGCTTAAAGTGTGCACAAAATGACTTTAGAGCGACAAACCAAACCTCTTGTCTAATTAATAATTGAAAAATTATTATACATCTATCAATGTAATTGTATTACTTCAAGTTATTATAATTTTATTTCTGTAGAATTTTAATTTCAGTTAAAAATATAACTTGATTTTTATATACGATAAAACAGTCTGTATTTTTACTTACAATTTTTCAAAGAATATGTAATGTCGGTAATAAATCGACTAATTTACTTTGGAAAATTTATTCTTAATATTGTATTTTTTTTTCTAGAGTACTGTGTTTTATTATACTTAGTAAAATTACAAGCATCATTAATACTTTCATGATTATCGAACCTGCTTTTCGTAATATAAGTTAACAATTATATATTTCCTTTAATTCAAAAATAATTATTAATTATTTGTTCACAATATCAATATATTTTGAAAAATAAACAATTACTTCTTGAAATATTTCTTTAAAAATTTTAATTTCCATTCATATACGTTATAAATGTTAATTAAAAATTAAAAGAAAATAAAAAATTTATATTTGTCATGTAAAAAGTTACACTTTGTTCATTGCATTTTAGGAAAGAAATTGCTCTCTATAATTTCATAAAATGTCATCATTATTATCTCACAGAAAAATACTAAAATAGAGTTAGTAAAACCTTTTGCTTGAAACTAAAAATTATTAATTGCTGTGATTTGCATAAACTTTTATTATTTTATATTTTGCTATTATTATGCCTTTTAAATACTTAATAACAATAACGTAATTTTTTAAATAGGCGACATTGTTATTTAACAAATAGATAAATAAAAATTATTTTAGACTAATTAATTAACATTGTTTCAAACAAACAGATTTTATTAAAGTACTGAGTTTTATTATATTAAATAAAATGAAAAGCCTCATTAATTATTTCTTGATTATCAAGCCTGCTTTTTGCAATATCATTTGAATAACAGTAATAACAATAACAGTCACTTTTTAAAAAAAGACATTGTAATATAACAAATAGATAAATAATTATTTTAGACTAATTAATTAACATAGTTTGAAATAAGAAGAAAAAATGTTTGTAAGTGAACTTCATGTTGAAACTTTATAAATGATGTTTTTTTAATATTTCAATTCTAAAATTTACTTTTTAATATGATTTTCTATTTTACTAGGTAAAATGCTGATTACTTTTTCTACTATTTCATGATTACTTGCTCTACTAAGTAATCATGAAATATCGGTTGATTGGGCAAAAACGACCATTTCATACAACTAATTATTGATAAAATTATGATTTTAAATAATTATTTTGAGTCAAATGTTTTATTTCTTTAAGTTTTAAAAATGGAAATAATAATAGTCTTAACAAAAAGTCGTAGTAATAAAAATTAGTGAAACATACTAAATATCTTATGTGACTTAATCATGCAATGTTAGATCAACAAAATAAAATTTTTAGTTTTAAAAAAAATTATGTTATTAAATTCATCAAATAATAAAAGTAAATATTAATATTGTAAACAATTTATTAAATTACATAGCAGTTAGAAACAAGATTCATTTAAGAAATTATTATTATAAAAATCTAAATTACGGGAAACAAAACTTCTTATATAGATTAGCAGCAAATAAACTATCAACAAATCAGTGATTTTTAAGCTAATATTTCAGTATTTACAGGATAGGACAAATTTCAAGATACATGTTTAATCTCACTCGTAATATTTTTGTCTAATTTACATGTATGTATTTATTTATTTATATTTCATTACGTAAATTAACATTTCTTTATTTATAGCTTATTTCCAGAAATATTTTTTTTTAAATATAACTTAAACTGTCTGCCTTAATATATAAAATTTCATTTAAAATTTCATAACTAATATTTCGGTTGTTACCAGATAAGACAAATTTCAAGATATATGTTTGATCTCATTCGTAATGTTTTTTGTCTAATTTACATGAAATATTTATTTATTTACATTTTATAATGTAAACTAACATTTCTTCAGTTATAGTTTATTTCCAGAAATAATTTTTAAAAAAAATATAATTTAAACTATCTGCCTTAATACATAAAATTTTACTTGCTGGAAATCGTCCACAAAATAACTGTAAAAATGTGCTCGGACAAAAAGGAATAATTCATTGAAATGTATTTTTTTTAACTGTCAACACTTAATAAATCCGATAAAATAGAAAACACCAATACTTGAGATTTCAAAAGCAGCTTGAATTCATTTACTTATTTTGATACAATAGACAACAAAATTCCAGTAGATACAATGTCCATCAAAATAGTACACCTGTTATTGTATTAATATAAAAAAACTAATTCAAATACATATCACTTGATATAAAAGCTGAACCAACTAGCAATCATAATTTATGACCCAAATTATAGAGTATTAACAGTGATTAATGTGTTTAGTGTATTTTTAAGTGTTAATTAATAAGATTAATACTTAAGGTAAATGAGTTTAATGTATTTTTTATTAATGTGATTAATGTATTTTTTATTAATGTGATTAATGTATTTTTTAAAATTATTTCTGGAAATAATTTAAAAAAATATATATAATTTAAACTATCTGCCTTAATACATAAAATTTCATTTGCTGAAAATTGTAAAAGTGTGCTTGGAGAAAAAGAAATAATTCAATCAATTAGATTTTTTTAAATGTCAACACTTAATAAATCCGATGAAAAAGACAACAGCAATACTTGAAATTTCAAAAGTAGCTTGAAATAATTTACTTGTTTTGATACAATAGACAGGAAAATTCCAGCAGATACAATGTCCATCATAATAATACACTCGCTATTGTATAAATTGAAGGAAACTAATTCAAACACATATCACTTGATATGAAAGCTGAAACAACTAGCAATTATAATTTATGGCCCAAAATATAGAATATTAACAGTGATTAATGTGTAAAAACATAAAAATATCAATATAGATTTTTTTTTTTTTGCATATCATGTAATGAGCTCTCAGATAAGATCAACAAATGAGAAAATCACTGCCGACTAGATTTCGCATAAGAACCTTTTTTTTGCCTTTCTATTTTCATTGTTTGAATGGAATCAATGGATATGATTCGGGAAACCGAATTAAATTAAAACAACTGATAGCAAAGTTTTTCAATAATGACTCCCTTTAGAAAACTTTTTTCCTGCACTTTGCGAGTGGATTCCGTTGTAGAGGTAAAACGTTGCATTGAAGCTATCATTGCTCCATTAAAGCTTAACCCCATTCTTTCGTTTGTGACATTTTTTTTCTGTTCAAGTTACCGAAGATGGTTTATTCAAGGAATATAATTTTCTCCCAGAGGAATAGTTTAAATGAATGTTTTAATTAGCTATATTACATTTGAAAATAAAATTATGAGGATTGGTTGAATTTAATAACGTTGAAAACTTCTTTTGGAAACTTTCTGGAAAATGTTTAAGAAGATTTATCTTTAGTCTTGGTCCATTAGCAAATTAATTTGCCATTTTTTGTGAGGCTTTAATAAAATGTTTTTGAACTCCATGTTGCATTTTTTGAAAGAAAAATTACTCTTGTTGATTCTATAACTTGTTAAGAATTGCTTCATTCTTATGATTGTGTTTATGAATGTAATATTAGAATAATTATTTATGAAGTTGAAATAATCTTCAGCTTTTGTTTATTGTAACACTGTACAATTGTACAATTAGCAAGTCAATTTGCCATTTTTTGTGAGGCTAACAAAATGTTTTTGAACTCCATGTTGCATTTTTTGAAACAAAAATATTTTTGTTGATTCTACAACTTGTTAAAAATTGCTCAATTTTTATGACTGTGTTTATGATACTTTTGAATATGGTATTAGAATAATTATTAAGTTGAAATAATTTTCAGCTTTTACATACTATAAAAAACTCTAATAAGTAAATCAATTAAAGATTAAATAAACTCATTAGAAGATTCAAAATTTATAGATATAATAAATTACATGAAAACGTCTGTATTATTGGATTTTTAAAACTATTAATTCAAGCAAAAATAAAAATTTATGTTTCAAGTTTTTAGATCAATGGAGAAATCTGATGTAGGAAAGTAAACTTTTCCAAATCAACAAGCGAATAGCTCTCTCAAACAAAGACTACCTGCCAATTTTTAGAATCTTCTAGTAGCCAAAAGCTATGTGCGAAGTTTTTTTCTTTATTTTTATATTTTCATTTTTTTTTTTTTTTTTTTTTTTTTGAAAGTATAATAAAAATGATAGATTATCCTTTTTGAGCTAAGATCAAATTTTTTTTTCCAAAATAGTACTCGCGCTACAAAACCTTTTCAAAAATAATCGCTGAAAGACGTGTTGTTTTCAAAAAATTCTTTACGTGGTCATAAAAACCTGACAAACATTTTTTTTTTTATTGAACGAGAAATCTTTTCTCTTCTTAAGTCTAGTATGGATATGGTGGATAAAGATGCAGCTAAGCACATAGGTGGTAGAAAAATTTGCACATGACTCCTTAAAAAGCGCTGACGAAAAAATATCAAATTTCCTGAAAAATTCTGCTTAAGTTTTTAGCTTTTCTATTTTTTCAGTTAAAAAAAAAATATTTATTTCTTCATTACAATGGCTGCCAGTTTGAGGAGATATAATAATCACAAATAAAACTAAACAAATAAAATTGTTCAGAAAATTTTTTTTTTTTTTTTTTTATAATTATTTCTACCACGGTCAAACAACTTTTTAATATTTTTTATCTAAAACATTACATTATAATATCAACAATTTTTTTAATTAAAATTTTATGATCTCATTTCTGTAAATATTTGTTGCAGAATGAGTATTTCAGCAATTATTTGTTTGTTAGTTATGAGTTTTTTTGTAAATTAACAGAAGACCTTAAGTATCTTTAAATCTACTACTATAAAATCTGAATGCAAAATATTTCATTTTTAACTATTTGAATTACAAACATTTCTGTTTTTAATTTTTTGTTATAAAAATTATGAAATTTCATTACTGTTTTTCGTGCTTTATTACTATTTCATAATTATTTCGATTTGCCTTATTGTTAAACAATGATAGAATATTCAAGATTGAGAAATTCAATAAAATTGTAGTTTGTTTAATAAATTGATATAATTTGTGTTTTCTGTAAAACGAATATATACTTTAGAATTTTGAGCTCTAACAATAAACTACAAAAAACAAACAATAAAAAAAGAGGGCCCATTCTTAGCATAGTGATAAATTTTTATTTAAATGAATTACATTCGTTAAGTAGTTAAAATTTAAATATGATTTTATTTTACATATTTTCAATTCAATATTCACTTATTTAAACATATTTTTGAAGACTAAGCAGCAAAATGATTCATTTAAATTGAGCCAAATGACCAATAAAATTTCTACATTGAGAAATAAATCAAACATTCTTTAACATTAGCTCCTGAAATTGAATTTTTTTCTTTTAATTTCTTGAAAGTTCTTTGTATTTCTCGGGTTTATCACTTAATTCGCTTCGATTAAATTTTATTACTATCAAAACTAAATTACTTAAATGCCATACCAAAAACACAAAAAAAAACCATAGAGAAATATTTTTAAAGCACTTACAAATATATAATGGAAAAAACATACATTTTAATTCAAAATAAAAAAGTAATTATTAAGCTATCAAAAATTAATTTCTTTGAACAATGCTTCATACTATAGTTAAGCCCACAGAAAATTCACATAAGAGTAGTCTTAAAACTCGCATTGAATTACACATAATTATAATTCAGTTTGAATTATCCATAAGAAGATTACATTCATATACTTATGGAATAATCATCTGAATAACGAATCATTAAATTCAATGTTCAATTGACTTTTAATGAACAAAGTTGCTAGACTAAGCCTTCGAGTTTCTAATTTGATACAACCAACGGAAGACTCTCACATTCATTTTGTAGACGACAGAATTCTGAGTTTAATTAATTTCCAGAACGGTACTATTCACGAATGATCTTATCCGATTGTGGACTATTCTAATCTTAAGAATATCAATTTTAGTTAAATTATATTCCTTGTGATTCCAACTTCAATGTAGTATCTGGAATGGATTAGAAACAAAATTCTAACTACAGTTGTTGATTGCTTTTCATTTCAAATTATTACAGAATAATTACCAATCAGCAATTACTTATCTATCTTCAGTTTTCACACATTTCTATCAAAATTTATAATTCAGTTTTTGGTAGCTATAACAATTAAGCTTGTAAAGATAAAATAATAAATAATGTCTATCAAAATGTCTTAATCAGAATATCTATAATCCATTTCCTAAAATAATAATATTGTAATACAAATGAGCAATCTAATGTCTATCAATCTAACGTAAAAATGTTAATGTCTATCAATTTAGTTTCCATGACAAATCCTTTTACTAAGATAAAAAAAACATATTAATATATAGAGTTAAAAAATTTCATTCAAACAATCATAATAATGGAATGCAATAGAGAATAACGAAAAAATAATGGAATGCAATAGAGAATAATGGAAAAATACCATATAATTGCAAACAATAAAATTTCTTAAAATATTAATTTTTTATTCATTGTGTTTAAAATATTCCTTGAAAACTTACTAAAATTTATTATCTTTTTGCACCGATTTTTTCTAAGAAATTCTGTTTCTTTAATTAATCTTTGATATTCATTGTAAACTGATGATCAGAAATTCCTAAACCTGATAATTTTGTAGATCATGATTTACTTTTTTAATTTCATTTCATTTCATAGTACATGGAAATTTAAATATTATTTTGTATATTACAAAATTATTAGTATTTTAAATATTACAAAATTTAGATATGTTTCTTACTTTTAAAATAATTAAAATTAATCTAAAAATTAGTAGGTCTCTATAGTTTTTTTCTCGTTTAATTTTTAAAAATTTTTGACACAAAGAAATTGGTGATAAATTATTATAAATGCAATATTCAGTTTATTAGTAAATTATAACTTCACATTAATAAGCAAATTATTTTAAGATAATGAATTATTGTTTGAAAAATGAGATCTTATTCTAGACTTTTAATAAATATAGAAATCAGAGTATTTATGTAAAATAATTATGAACACCACATTCATATCTGTAACCCTATTTTGCTTATATTTTAATTTCAAATAAAAAAAAAGTAAGTAAATTACTAGAAAATTCTATCTTATTAGTTAATTAGTTTTAAATTTTTCTAAATTCTCCCTCTGTATGGAATTTTTCATGACTATTTGCTATTTTTTATTCTTGCAAAAACTTTTTATCAGGATTATGGTGAAACAAGATTCTTATAAAATAGCTGAAGTTATCTTTTTCTACTACATAAATTTATAAAATACCATATTTATAAACAACTTCTTGATGTTTTTAAAATCTTAAAAAGAAAAGCACTCCATATTATAATTCTACTTAAAACTACTGTCCAAATATAGTGACATTCCTTCTATATTAAAGAATTCCTTTCATTGAATAATTCTTTCATACCAGGCAATAAAAATGTTCAACTATTCACCTTTGTACGTATTCTCCGCTTTTTACTTCAAATATCACATGAACTTAAACAGTTAATTTTCCTTTGACGCAAAATTTCCATTTGCAATGCGTTTTCTTTCGCTACAATTTTCTCTAGCTTCAACTGCAAACTTTGATTCCTTTTTAAAGTCTTTCTAATAATATAAGAAATTCTACCAAATTAAGCATGTGCGGAAAACAGATCCTTTGCGGAGCGTCTGGAAAGTAAATTAGTTACTAGTTTAAACAAATTCATTGATTCAAATTTAAGGAAGGGAATAAATATTTAATTTACTGCTACATAAATTAATAATATTATTGTGACACATATTTAATTCAATATACAAAAGTTATTGGCGACATCTTAAATATTATATAAAAACTAATAAAACAAATTTTTACATCAGATTCTTTAACTAGTTAATATTTTCTTATTTCAAGTAATTTCTTTGAAAAAATTCAGTAATTTTTATTTCTATGAAATTATATTTATCTTAAATCATGCAGTCCGTTTTATTTTCTTAAATAGTACCAAATCATGAAATAACAACTAAAAGAGTCACTGTTACTAATTGTAAAGCATTTTTATTTAATTCATTCCTTCAAATAGCCAGCAGATATTGCGTATTTCTTAATGTTCATGAATGTTATTATGTTATGAACATTAGTATGTTATGTTACGCCATGAATGTTATTTCTTAATGTTAGTTCTCAATGAACTTTTAATGTTCATATATATAACTGTGTATTTATGTTTAATTCAGAATTTTGGAAAATTAAAATATAGGATATTCATTTGATAAAAGCAGGTTTGTTGATTGTTAAAAAATTGAAATGTTTCAAGGAAAGTTTTTATTACGAGATGCTCTAAAAAATCATATCCTTATAATACTTAAAATAACATTATTGTAGATAAAAACACATTTTTGGAAAACAAATCGTCAGATGTGCTAATATAGTCATGAAAAATTGTAGCTGTGTAACAAATAAAATCAGTAAATAATTCAAGAAGTAAAAATTCTACTAAATTCCCATATTTTACTAAATATTCCTAAATTCAAATTTTAACACAAAAAATTGTTTAATGTACGATGTAAAAGCTACTTGGGATTTTTACTGTAATTGATCGAATAATTTATTTCCATAAGGTATTCACATTTCAAATTATTTGATTTACCTTTAGGATAGTTGTTCTCAAACCTTTTATCTTCGAATCAAAAAAAAATTTTGTCACCTTCCCCCTTTAAATTTTTCTTCATTAAATGTTACAATAATATTGATAGTTCCTTTACTATTCATAAATGTTAAAATAAAAAATGTTCAAGTTCTTTTAAATCAAGAATTAAGGTTTTCAGAACATCGTTGTTTATAGGTACAATTTGCAAAACTTAGGTTTGGTTTGTCGCTCAACGGTCATTTTGGGTCCACTTTGGGCTAATTGGACCTGGAACTACAGTTTAATGTATATTCCCAACCACTAACAAACATCAATGCCACGGGCCAGTATTCGAAAGTGAAGCCTGTGGTAGAGCGTAGGCTAGAGGCTAGAGCGTAGCCAATTGGCCATCAGGCTGCTGATGAAGTTGGGGAAATGTAACAATAACTTATTAGAGTTATTTAATTACTGAAAAAATATCAACTATTACAATGTCATTGGTCATTGGGAAAATGGCTAGCTAATTTAAAGTTAGAAAGTCTCCTCTAACTTATTAGAAAACATTTGGTTTTCATAATGCTAATTCAATATTACTTTTCCTTTGCTTGTTTTATTGTTATCTGTAGGAAATATATCAAGTACACCTTTCAATATACACACACCTTTCCGTGGATCACGCTTCACTGTAAGATGGCCACTAGTTTAAGTAATATTTTCTTCCAAATTACCTTAATACTGCCATTAAAAAAATAATTCTCACACTTTAAAATAATTTAATACAATATATTATTAATATTTTTTCAGTACTTTTTAATATGCAATTTATATTTTCCAAAATAAAAACATATAAAAAAGTGCATACACTTAGAAATGAAACTCAAACTTGAATGATATATCATTTACTTTATTTCATTAATTAAAAAATTATTTAATTTTAATGATCCTGCTATGCTTGATCATTTAGTTTTTATTTAACATACATTCTTGGACTTTATCTACTTAATTGGAAATGTGTGACATTTAGAACCCAGCATAATATTTAATATAATAATTATCATTTTACTTGGTATTTGTTTATTTACAAAGCAATTACAGAATTTTTTTCTTTTAAGTTGGTAAAGGTTAACCTAGGCATTTACTTGCATACAAAGCATTTACGCTTTGTTAAATCTTTTGAATTTTCGCCAACTTTAAAAAGTAATGATAAAATTTGTTTATTTATTTGATTATTTAGTTTTAGTAGTATAATTTTATTTTATTTATTTAATTATTTATTTTTTATTGATAAAATTATTCAATTTAAAATTATTTATTTTAAATGTAAAATACATAAAAAATGTAAACTGTTTTATTTAGTGTATTTTTTAAAGTAATATGTATTCATTCATATACAAAAATTATTCGTATGTATGTATGTACGTGTATGTGTGTGTGTGCGTTTAAGCCATCAATCTATGCATAATAAGCTGTCTACACCACACGTTCACAAAGAAAACTTGAAACGATACTTTAAAGACTGTCTTCTTAAGCACATGATAAAAAAAAGGAATCAATATTCGTCGTTTAGAATAATTATGCACTATCAAATAATAACTAATTTAGAATATTTTAAAATTAAACGTTTTTAAAAGTTAAAAGCATTTATTCCTTCATTAATTTATAAAAATATATTATTTATCTCTGTTGGATACAATTAAACACCCTTAAAAGGATGTATTAATTTAAAATATCAAAATAGTTGCATGCAAAAAGTTGTTCATGAAATTCATAAAAAAGTACAATTGATCCTTCTTCTTTTGCAATGGAGTAATTTCCATGAAAGGAAATGAAAAATTCTCATATTACTCTCAATAATTTCAACATTATTAATTTCAGTTTAATTGACATCAAGTTGATAATCACAAACACTTAGAATACAAAGAATCTCCGTAAATATTCCAAATTCAAACTCAAAATTCAAAACTAATCTATAAATAATTTCGTCAAAATAGAATGGACAAGTGACTATATTTTAATAACTTGTCATTTATGTTATTAAGACATTTTAGTCAAAATATTCGATAATAACATAAATATCACACATCATTGAAAACAATTTAATTGAAGCATATTGAAAGCAAACTACTAACTCCATTACTACTACCATTGTAAAAACTAATTACATATACTGAAAAATAAGAATAAGATAAAGAATGAACAACATATGAACAATAGAAGAATATGAACAAGATAAAGAATTAGGAAATAAGGAACTTTTTTAGAGATATATAATTAAATTAAATTGGGAGCAGTTCTACATGGAGGCAATTTTTATGCCAAACTGGAAGGAATTAAATTAAAACACAAAAATCTGTAGATGAATTCCTAAAGATATTTTGGATAAAAAAAATAAAAAACACTAATACATACGTCAACTCAAAATTTTCAGGGTCCAAATGTAGAATAGATTATTTTTCAATTTGGTTGACTTCTTATACGTAGTAAATAATTTTTATACCTTTATTCATGTTAACTAAATTGCAAAATAAAGCACATTTCAAAAGATATCTGAAAAGCACATAAATACTCATTCTGTTTTTTAATGTCATACAATATAAGTCAACGCAAAGATGATGAAATTTAATTTTTAAACAACTCCTTTGTTCATTATTTTTATTTTGTAGCAAAGCAAAGTACTAAGATCTAACGCAACGTTTTGGATTCATTCAATTTCAAAAAATTATTTTACCTGAAAATCATTGTTTTATTCATTTCTTTTTCTTTCGTACTATTTAGCGACTAAGCCTAAGTCTTCTAAAATTACCTTCAAATCCTTCAGAAACTGCATTTGGAAATTTATCATCTATTCTCAAGTGTTCTTTCTGATAATCACTTAAACTTATAAAATACAACGAATAGTTTGAATCCTTACTCAAGATGAATTCTTTTTTTTTTTTTAAAAAAATAGGATAAATGTTTTTGTACACAAGGAATGTCTGAAAAATCTTGTTTGAATTTGAGAGACACGGAATGAATCGGAAATCCTGAACTATACAAATTTCGAAATGAGATCTCCTGCGTCCCCAAATTCACTCAAGAGTTTTAAAATGAAATTTCTTTGTGAGTTCCTATCATTGTAAGTGCATAAAGAATAAAAGATAATGGTAATTATCTTTAATTTTCATTTTAAACATAATTATATTATTATTGATAATTATCACTAGAAACAGTATTACAATTTAAATATACATTACTATTGATCAAATGATATTTAAATAAATTAAAATTAATGTAATTATGAAAGAAATTTAGATTCTGCTTAAAAAACTTTAAATATTAGTTATTTTTACGACATAGTTGTTAAATATAACAATTAAATTCCTATACGTCACTTCGGGCTTTTATGGGAACTTTATTTATACTTCTAATTTACCCTCTAAATTATCCTTATATTTACTCTTATTTTTATTCCAGAAAATAAAGTATGAAATTTAAGGTAGGATCATTTGCAAATGAATCCTGTTTCCTTAACTATTCTTAACAATAATAAATTCTATGAACACTTTCCCAATAATCAAATCCAAACGATTGCAAGTTATTTTAAATTATCTAAAAGAATTAACTATTAACTCATTAGCTTCAATGTAATCACGAGGGGATAGATGCTACATGTAGGCAGAATACCATGTAACTGCGTTAAGTACATGATTTAGTTAAATGAAAAACCGTAACTCGCATAGGAAACATTGTATGGTTGATAGTGTTATAGGGAATACAGACGAAACATTTGCGGGGTTTTTTTATGTTCGGCAGCATTAAGTTAAAACAGTAAGTAAATGATGCGTTGCAATAAGGTAAAATAGAATTAAAAGTATTAAAATATTGGATACACATTCATGGATACACATTCATGATACACATTCATGGATACAATTCTAATACCAAAGTGGTAAAAAAATTATTACGTGCAATACATGTATTTAGTAATTGCTTTTTTTCCTACATTGTAATAGCTCCAAAATACATTCCCCTGGAGTCTTTTAAAATATTTTCAACAAGTTTTCAAAGGCTTATGATATATGTTATGGATGAAATGTTTGCACTAGGAATTTAAACACGCTGCACCTAACACTTAACTGGTAGTCAAATAGAAGTAATACATTTATCACAACGTTTAGTATATACTTGGATTTGGTGGAATTCATGTGATATTTCGAATACATTTATTCCGAGAAGAAAAGATTATTATTTGATAAATCAATGTTTTGTGAGAAATAGATGCTAATCTGAAAGAAAGACTAAAAATTATTCACGACATGAAAATATTCCATTACCAAATCAGCTGGTACTTTTCACACGTAAAATTGGTAAAGGCGGAAAGAATATACTTCCAGTGATCTACCATTATTTGCTTTGCAAAGAATTAGTTTTTGCCTTAAGGTATAGGTGGGGTTCTCATATTATCAACATTTAAATTCATGAAAAAAAGCACTCTTCTGAAGTAAGTCTACTAAATTTATGGGGATCCACTCCTTACCATAACACATCTACTAGGACTTTCGCAACAATAAAGTTGCCTGTGCAAAGAAACCTCGGAAAAATGTATAATGAAAATTGGTTTTACGCCTTGGCTTAACCCCTTCCAGCGGACGAGCCGTAACGTGAAGATGGGTGCAGGTATTTGCACTAAGCAAATCCCTATACTACATCATCCATATGAATTCAATCAAAGTTCATGGCCCTCCCAACAGTCCCTAAACTTGTACCTCAAGGGCAGAAAAAGGGTTGATAACCGCAGTGGGATCAGAACCCCTCTCGTGGTTTTGGGGGTCGATGACAGTGGGAAAGATTCTCAGGTGATCCTGTGAAGAAATCTCAAGCCCAAACATAATAGGGAACGCAAATTTTGAGTCTGGGAAGAAAGATAGAACCCTTTCAGTACAGAGCAACGTCCTGACGTAAGAATACGAAATCTATTCACACAGTAGAGAAAAGGGTTCGAAAAAAACTAAACCGGATGTAAAGGTAGGGTTGGTTAGAGGGGAGAAGAACTCTTCTTCAACGGGTTACGCTTCGGAACGGGGATGTTTTTTTGGAGGTTTTTATAAAAACCATTTGTTATAGTTTATTATTCCCTTCATATTTATGCACAGACATCGGTGAATGAACTAAACACAAAGTTGGAAAAGTTCGATCAACCCCTTTTTTGCGATGAGTTTGGAAACCTTTCAGGAAAGGAAATGGGGAAAAAAACAAGTAGAAAAAAAGGGAAGTTTTGGGGGTTGAAGTTAACAGGTTTTGGATAACAATTAACCTGTTCCATACGGATGTTCAACACTAGTAAAAAACTTTTTGTTGTGGACAATCTCAATAGGAATAACTTCTAGAGCAAAAAATAAAATTGAAACGACGAAATACAGTAGATGATCATGTTCTTTACATTCAAACTAGTTTTAAAGCATTTTTTCAATCAGGTTGTAACGAAAGATCTGTCTGTTGTTGTTTTTTTATTGAAATAAAAAGTAATACTTAGAAAAAAATATATTTATTTCAATCAGCAATATAATCAACTATATTTTCAGTGACCTCTTCCCATCTGTTTTTTCGACGCCTATTTTTATACAACTCATGTGGTTTTCCCTTAAAAAAATAATCTAGCATCATTTCAACCTTTCTCTTGAAGTTGGCCTGTGTCCTGCAAAATGATCTCTAAATTTCTAAAAAGATTGTAATTTGTTGGATTAAGGTCGAGAAAATATGATAGGTAATTCCTCAACCAAATTCTTCTAAAAGTCTCTTAAACACTTGTGGTGTAGTGTTTAGCACTAAAATGTAGTAGAACTAATCTTTTTCCATACGGATTATCTCTTTGTTTTATTTCTTTGTCTTACTATCTCTTTGTTTGTCAACAAAGGGCGTTTTTCCAACAAGAATGCTTTTACGCGTCTTAGCTACTAAAAGTAAATTTCAGCGTTTATTGTTAGATTGTCACTTAATAGTTCATAATGAATAATCCTTTTCTTAAAACTCAAAAGAATATTCTTTGGATTCAAACCCCTAAAGATCTTTTGCATGGACCTAGAATAATGGCCATGACTTTATCTTTGCGCTCATCATTATTATAAAGGATCCCCTGATAAATCATATATAGTTAGAAGTCCAATCGGTATTATAATAATCCTTCAAAAAAAAAAAACAGATATAACTTTCAATTACAACCTAATACTAGTATCTTTATTTAAAAATTTTTTAAAAAATGCTACTTTCATTTTCATCATATACAACTAATTAACTGAATGTCAACAGAATCACTTTTCTAGTTTATAGTATATATTTTTGATGAACAATGATTGATTCGCAATAAATAAAAAAAGAAACTGAATAGCATAAAAACAAATGCATTCACAACTAGTTATATAGATGTTTTAGTTAAGAATTGCTCGCAAATTAAAAACAGAAAATTTTTGTCAAAAGTGTAAAATAATAAAATACATTAAGAAAAAGTGATCACACTCACTTTAAATTTATGTGCATGTCACAAATTGAAAAATTTTACGAACTTAAAATTAAAACTTGATTGAAAATTTGACTTGTAGGGTAATTACTATTTTCATGGCTTTAGTATACAATTGTGTTTCTGTCCTTTGTCCAATCCTTTGTTCATTCTTCTTTTGATATTTGTGTTTCTACATTTTCTGCAGCTTTTGTCCTTTATATATATATATATATATATATATAGTAATGCATCAAAATTGCCTAATTGGTAAAACTGTAAATCGGTGAATCTCAAAATTAAACTTTTTTGGAAATGAATTATTTTAAATTATATAGAATTTTAAGCATTATTTTTCCTTAGCATGCAAGAATGAATCCAGTGAAGTAACAGGGATGTATTTTCTAAAATAAATCTAATTACTGAACGTGTCTAAAAACAACGTGTCTTTCTAAATTATTGAACGTGCATACTTGTGAAGGAATCCTCACTGTTTAATTGTAATTAATTTTAAAAATAAATAAGATTTTCTTTAATGAGGCATACATTTAAAGTTTAAACGCAATAAAAACGTTCAGAAATAAGACTAGCACAAAAAAAATTAAAGTTACTAATTACATTTTATTTTAAATATGAGCACGATTTTTATATGTTTTGAAACATAGAAACAAATAATAATAAAAAATAAACATTTTGGTTTATGCATTTCTTTTTATCATCAACATTAATTTTATACATAAAAAAAATACCAACATTGCAAGAATTCTTATTAAAAAAAGAAGTCCATGTGAAATTAATTCTATCATCAAATTACATATTCAAATGTTATTTTGTGATCCCACACGTTATTTGTTGATAATTTTAGCAAAAAAATCTTTTTTTTTTATTTGTAGTTGTTGTAAAACATAGCAAGTTGACTTTAATGAGTTTTGATATGTGAATAATGAAGAAACAATTTAATTCACTCTTGCCTTGTAATTGCAAGAAAAATGTTTTTTTTTCTTCGACTTTCAATTTTTATTCCCAACTGTAACGCATCTCATTGATTTTTCTATCAAGTAAACTGACACAAAAATAGACAACACACAAGACTTTCTGTTTCTGGAGTCAGAGTATTTTTTGCTGATTTTAATTCGTAGACTGACAAGTAAGTGAGGTTGCTTACAAGTTCTTCACCTACTAGTAGAACCATAATTAATTAGGGTAACACTATTCTTGCAGAATTTGTGGCCAAGCGAATCTGTATTTGATATGTGCCAATATTTTTTAAGGTCTTTTACTTTTCTGCTACTTTGTATTTTCGATTTCAACACTTGTTCGTACATTTTCCACTTATTTATACTAGACATGAGTTAATTTATTTTGAATTTCTTACTTTTTATTAAAAGAAGGAATTAAAAAATCCATTATCAAAATATTGCAGTCTTACAAATTGTATTCATATTTTTCTTTTGTTTTGCAACTTAAAACACGCGAAGGGGGTTAATTTGAATCAATACTTTTTTGTAACAATTTCACAAAATCATGAAACTTCAATGTTAGTATAAATGCTGTCATTTCTTTCCTCCCAGTTGGAGCGAAATATTTGATTACTAACATAAAAAATAAGGTTATTGTTTGGTTTAAATTATAATTAATAAACTATTAGTTTTTCATTAGTAGTTTATTAAATAATAATTATAGTTTAAACAAGTAATACATGCACGAAGTAAACAATTCATTCACTCATAATAATATAAGTAAGATAAAAAATAAGATTTGAATTTTAAAAATATTTTCAAAAAGAAAAAGAATGAAGAAGTTTTGGAATATTCAATAATTAATTATTTTAAAAATAATTAACTAATTATTTTTAAAATAATTAGTTCATTTAATTGACAAATATTGATCTAAGCTTTGTTTACAGAAATATTAAATAAATACATTAAAGAAATTTAAAAAGAAATGTGTTAAAAATTCAAATTAAATAAAAAATATATAATTTTTGTTTGAATATCTCAGCTATTATTTTCAAAGCAAATTTTAAAAGAATTTTTATGAATTTTCGAGGTTTTTATACAAAATATTTCTAACTTCTCTGAGGTATTTTTCCAAATTTCCAGCAATATATATTGTCACAGCAAATGATGAAAGTTATTTAATTAAAAACTTTAATTTACTGCCATTTTAAAGTTATATAACAAGTACTATAACAAGTACTTGCTATATACTTCATCTATTTCTAATTATAATTTAAACAAGTTGTAATGCTTGTAAAAAGTAAATAATTCACCCACTCTTAATAATATAGGGAAGATAAAAGCGATTTAAATAACTTTTAAAAAGGGAATAATGTTTTGGAGTTTTGGAATATTCAGTAATTAATAAAATTTGTTATTGGCACATATGTTGATTGAACATATTCTCTCATTGAAAATCTGTTTGCTTTAAAAAAAAATTTCTTTAAAAAATGACAAATAAACAGTTAAATTTTGCTTACAGAAGTACTAAATAAATACATTAAAAAAATTGAAAAAGAAATTTGTTTAAAATTCAAATTAAATTAAAAAATTATTTTTGTTTGAACATCTCAGCTATTATTTTCAAAGCAAACTTCAAAAAGAAATTTTATGAATTTCGGAAATTTCTATAACGCAAAAATTTTTTAACGTACCTCAGCTATTTTTCCATATTTCCAGCAAAATATATATTGGCACAATAAATTATCTAACTTATCTAATTAAAAATGTTTATTCGTTGTTATTTTAAAAGTACTTATTATATACTTCATCTTTTGAAAATAATATTTACGTAAAGGATTTTTTGTGGGATTATACTGCATTATAAATTATAAGCATTTATATTTACCAAATATTTCTACCTTTTTCTTTTACAAAGAAATATTTTTAAAATATATGAAATAGTTACTTTTTAATACTAAGATTAATTCAAAATTAATATCCTAAATATTTCACTTACAAATGAAGAGTCAATCTTAAAACTATTAAAATTTTAAAAGTATTCTACTTTTCGATAGATATTAAACTTGAAGAGCAATTTCGGCAAAAAATTACTTTGTTTATCATTTGTTTTAGTCTGCTTAAGTTTTATCTGTTTTTGTTACAATAAAAAATTAAAATTTGAAATTTATGTATATTTTCTATTTTTAATATTGCCATTTAAAAACAGCTAATACGTATTTAACTTCTTGCTAATCCTATTAGAAACTATTTTAATAGAAATGGACTGTTAACGATATTTCTAGAAAAATTCCTTCGAATATCTTTTGAAAATGTTTTAAATCAGATCCAATTTTTCTTTTTCATCTTTTCTATTTCTGCTTATAATTTATCATTATTATTTTTAAAATTTAATTTATTATTATTTTTAAATTTATTAATTATCTTTAATTATTTTTAAACTTATATTTATTTGCATTATAATGAATAAGTTTAAAAATAATTAAACTTATTAATTATTTTAAATTCATTATTATTTTAAAATTTATTAAATATTTTAATTATTTTTAATTCATTATTATTTTTAGATTTATTAAATATTTAAATAATTTTTTAATTCATCATTATTTTTAAATTTAATTGAAAGCATTTTAGCATGAATAAAATTCATTTTAAAATTTGTGTACATAATCTGGCAAAAGTTTTCTTTTTTCTCTAATTGTTAATAGTTAAAACTCTTACAACACACTTTTAACCTATGATTTTTTTTTTTTTCAAATCAGAATAATCAAATATGTTATATTAAATCTAACAGTAAAATAAAACGACAAATTATTTATCTTTAACCTTTAGTTTCCATGAATTTGCAATTAGTATATTTATAAACAACCAATAGGTTAAAAAAATCAATGAATGCAAGAAAAGTAGAGTAGCCTTTAACTTATGTCATAATTTTTTAATACAATTTCTGAAATATTAATTTTTTTAATTTTATGTATAAACAATATCAAAAAATATTTAACCATTAATTGTTTTCCTGATATTTTATTTGAATTTATTCTATTAAAATAATGGAGTTCTCATATTTGTAGAGGTTATATTTGTTATGCTAAACAAATAATACTATGCTGCAATGAAATACTGCATAGGTAATTTTAAATTATTTTACTCAACTGCTGCTGTTTTGATATATTTGAAATGAATATTTGATATGTCAATGTAAACATCTGGCAAAGTAAAATTCAAAGTAAATTTAAACAATCATAAAATTTTGTAGTCCGAAAATAAATTCATTATTTATTAAAAATAACTATGATTGCTTAACATTACATATCAAATTTCACTTTAAAAATGAGCCCAAATATTATCAAGATAATAATTAAAAAAGAAATAAGAATAAGAATAATCATTGGTTGGTTTAAATATTTAAATATAAAGTTGCATTTTGAAGATATATATTGATAAAATAATAATTTTGATATAATAATAATTTTGAAGATATATATTGATGAACATCACAAATGTTTCAGAAAATCTTTCTAAAGCAAAACGTGATAAAAAAAATAGATCTATGGTTCGGAGAGACATAATATTCACCATGGTGCAGGATTTATATGATGCGAAAAAGAATTTAGTTCAAAATTTCGACAATTAGTAATAATTCCATGGAAGTGATGTATACATATCGCTCACAAGACGCAAAATTTGATAAAAAGTAAAATCACTAGCGGGCAACTTATACTTACTAGACGCCGTCATGTTATCTTTTAAAATTGCATTTTTCAGTAAAAGTCACAAGTGTTTCAAAAAATCGGTGCTAAAGTAAAACGTGATATAAAAAAAAAAATCTATGGTTCAGAGAGTCAAAATATTCGCCATGGTACAGGATTTTATATGATGTAAAAAAGAATTTAGTTCAAAATTTCGATAATTAGTAATAATTCCATGGAATTGATATATATATATGTATCACTCACATAACACAAAACTTGATATAAAGACATAAATAAATACAGCACGTGCGCATTTTAATTAGAAAAATAATAATGATGCGTAATGTTGTTCCGATTGAAAAATGCTCATGGTATCTGCTCATATCATATGCAAATTTATCTGCATATGAAGTGATGCATTATGTAAGATAATGCATATGATGTGAATAAGATATACATTGATATAATAATGATTATGATGTAATGCATTATGTAAAATAATGTACATGAGGGGAATTAGATATATATTGATAAAATAATAATGCATATAATGTGAATAAGATGTACATTAATAAAATGTAAATGCATATGATGTAATGCATTATATAAAATAATACATATGATGTGATGCATTATGTAAGATAATGCATATGATGTGATGCATTATGTAAGATAATGCATATGATGTGATGCATTATGTAAGATAATGCATATGATGTGATGCATTATGTAAGATAATGCATATGATGTGATGCATTATGTAAGATAATGCATATGATGTGAATAAGTTATATATTTATAAAAGCAAACTAACTAGCGGGCAACTTATACCCACTAGAAGCCGTCATGTTATCTTTTCAAAATAAAACATTACCTTTTAAGCTGTACTATACGAATTCAACGACAGTTGCTCTACAGAAGTTACGGTAGAAGAAAAGAGTGAAATTTGGAAAAGGACCAATATCAGTATTTGGATTCCTGCACATAGTGCGGCGATTGGAAGCAACAGGTTCTGTTCAAGATGTGCCACTGGAAACCACCTACCTCTAGTAAAATGACCGCAATCGAGAAGGAACATATCAATAAGGAAGCTCAGTCATCACCGCAGGGAGCACCCAGTGTGCTCGTAGAGTTTTATGTGTTTTAAGCATACCAGTAAAGTCCGAATAACATTACGAAAGTATCGATATAAAATCCAACATGTGGATTGATTTACCAAAGCGTGGATCATTTACACGGTGGTCCTTTTCAGAGATGGAGAACTATAATGCTTAGTTGTTACACATTTTATAAATGAAGATTATTTCATAAACAAGAGACTAGGTGTGAATAATAATTATTGTTGAAAATACACCTTTTCCCTGTTCATTTAAAATATACTATTTTTATATAAATTAACAGCTTCCATTTACCATATGATATTTTGTGATCAACTGATCATTCGGCAAAGACTTGTTAGAAAACAAAAGTTTCAAAAAGGCCTAATTTGTAGCATAAATATAGTCTTATGATAAATATTTTTAAATTTAATATTGTAATCAATGTGAATGAAAATTTTGAAATTAAGTTACTGACTAATTTTGATAAAATTACTGACTAATAATACTCAATATTTATATTTAAAATTTAAATATTTGATTACAATCTGAAATTTCTTTTTCATTTTATTTTAATATTGTTTTACATGATATACTTATTTCAATAGGAAATAAGAACATTTATACTAAGGGATAATTAATGGATAATTCAAATTGTTGTAATAATTGAAGCCAAACACTATTATAGCTACTGAACAGATACATATATTCTTCTGTGGCTATTTCATTAATTATTATTGGATTACATATTAATTTTACCCTCCTGATGACACTAATACAAACATAGAAAAAAATTACTATTAGATTTGAAAGAAGAAAATGGCTGTTTGGAATTATATTAAAATTGCTTTATGTGTTCGGAAATAAACACATCTGTAGTAATGGATAATTCAGATTGTTGTGATAATGGAAGCCAAAAATTGCTATAGCTATTGAACAGCTACTTTTAAGATATTAGTTTCAAATAATAATTTCGCTATAACTCCTTATTTTATAACTTTATTGCTTTAATTATATAACTAATTCATAATGTTATCTCTGATAATATTAATGGAGTAGTTACTTTCTTATGTTAAATTATTGCATACAAAGTTTCTTACATGTTTGAGCGTACATCAACAATTTCAGTAAATTTTCTATATTCTTCTGTAAATATTTCATTAATTATTAATGGATTAAATATTAATTGTCCCTTCTGATGACACGAATACAAGCACAGAAAAAATTTACTATCAGGTTTGAAGAAAGAAAATGTCTATGAAATCATATAACGTTTTCTAAGATATTAGTTTCAAATAATAATTCAATATAAACTCATTATTTTATAAATTTATTGCTTTATTTTTTTATAACTAATTCATAATGTTGTATCTGATAACATTTATGGAATAGTTAATTTGCTATGTTAAATTATTGCATCCAAAGTTTCTTAAATGTTTGAGAGTACATTAACAAAGTAAATTGTCTAATAAAACAATAACTAATAGAAGCTAGTTTGAAACACTTTTCATTAAATTCTTCATTAATGAAAAATTATGCTGATGCATGCATTGAGTAGAAAATTAATTGCAGACAATCACTGTTTATTGACGTGATAATCCATTGAAATTTCCCAAGTGCGATTTTAAAAAAAAAAAAGGTAGTTTTCAAACAAATTAATTTGTATCTTATTATTTATTAAATTCATTGTCGCATACAAAATTTAATGAATTTTTTTAACAATTTAAATAATTCACATCTTATTTGCAAAGTCACAAATACTGATTATGTAATTTTCATATGGATATTTTTCCATGTAATCTGAAAATCATTATATGTTTTGTGTTGTAGTTTGGTTATTTAACTTTCAAAAGGAATACGAAAAGAGTTATTTTTCTGTTAGAGCTATTTTCTGCTGTTGTGTTTTAACATTTTGGCTTCCTAGGGACACATTTAAAAAAAACACTGCATTAGGCCTCATTTCTAACGGTAGTAAATTAACAGAAAACAGTTAGTAAATTATGTACAACATATATAATATTCACAATGCCAAAAAAGCAAAATTGTTCTGGCATAATCATTATTAAATATTTTTACTCCAAATTTTATTTAATCCTAGAGACATCAAGAAAGTTTAATTACTAAAATAAGAAATATTTTGAAAAACGATTTGTGAAATGCACTTAGGTATATTTGAATAATAAACTTATCATTAACTTCATTATTTTCTGTATATTTTTAAATACAAATGGACATTTTTTTCCTTATTGAATTAATTATTTAATGAAGCAAATAATAATAAAGTAAACAGTATATTTAAAAATATTGATAAAAATCATGTACAGACACGTCTAAGGCACTAAAATATTAATTTGATCGTGTTGCACAGAAGAAAATGAAGATACAATCACAAATCCTAATTCATTACTATAGAATTTGCCATTTTATGCTAGGGGAAATTTATTAGTACATTATCAGGGCCAATGCAACAAGGTGCTTTTGAAATATGATTTTTTGCAAAAGAAAATCTTTATTTCTATTGGCATAACTAATGAGTGGCGTTCTTATTGAAGTACGGCTGTGAAATCCTACATTGTGAAGAACACGTCTACTAGTTTCAGCTGAAACGCTTCTTCCGATTTCTGAGGACATCGACGATGCAAGTTTTACGGCGCTTAACTTCGGATTTTTCTTTACTGAACGTATAATCTTCCTCTTTGCGTAAGTGCTTAAAATTTCCTGCATGTTAGTTTTCCTTGCATTAAAAATTCCATTCATGTTAGTTTTCCTTGCATTAAAAATTCCTTGCATATTAGTTTTCCAGATTTAAAGAGCTTGGTTTAAAACTAAATGTGTGATCCCAAACCAAAAGATCCAATGCCTATGCTAAATCCATAGACCGGAAAGTTCCCGAAAGATAAGACCTGAAAAGAATATGCTAACGCCAAATGCACCCTTTTGGTGTTCGTTCCAAATAGGGGTAGTTCAATGTGACTGACGTTAACATTACACGCTGTGTAACATTGAGTGTTAATGTAAAATTACTTAAGATCAAATTATACGGCATTTGCAAACAACCACAATTTCTTAACACATTTTCAGTTACCAAAATGGTGAGATGACTAATCTTTTGAACTTTACTTATCCCTTACAATAATCTATTCGATGTGGAGGGACTTGGCGGCTCTCTCCTAGAGTTTCTAGCGGCCTGATGGCCAACTGGCTAGCGCTCTGACATTTGGTACCACGGGCTTCGAGATCGAATTTTGCCACGGGAATGAATGTTTATTAGCGGTTCGGAATCCACGTTAAACTGTAGGTCCCGGTCTAATTGGTCCAATGTGTGGAAAAAAATGACCGAAAAAGGACCCAAACCAAAACTTGTGTTTCTAAATTTTACGGGAATACTTCGGAATTTTTATGAGTATTGGAACAAACTCAATATTGCAAAGTAGATATTTTTAACAAATTTAATGTGTTTTAACTAGTCTCATTTGTACTTATTATTATTATTTTTTTGTTGAATTTCATATTTCTTTAATATTTTTATAAATGCAATAATCGTAAGAATACAAATACAAATTTAGTTGTTTTCTTCCTGTAAACTGACGTCGTGATTAATACAACGATGCATATAGAATATATGAAGAAAAAGAAATAACCTGTATTTTACTCGGGAAAAACAACTTTTACAATTTCAAAAAAAAAAAGACAAGTATAGTGCGAATTCAAAAAAAAAATTTCATCCCAATTAATTATATATTTTTTTTTTTTATAAAAATAATAATTTTTATGTATTTTGAAAATAAAAATTACATGCAAGTTCTACATATTTGCACATAATCTTTCTCCTAGTATTATTAAATTTTTTATGATTCACGAAACGTGATACATTTGTACTCTTTTACAATTTGTTCATTCCTTCAGAATTTTTATTTTGAGCATTGGAACAAACTCAGAATTGCAAATTTAAGTTTCTTAGCTAATTTAATGTGCTTTAACTAATCTTTAACGTTTTAACTAATATTTTTTTTTTGTTGAATTTAATATCTCATTTATATATTTATAAATACAATAATCGTAAGAACGCAAATACAAATTTAGTTGTTTTCCTCCTGTAAACTAATACTGTGACTCTTACTACGATGTACATAGAATTTATGATTTGGCTTGGTTTGTAGCTCTATGATCATTTTTTGCACATTTTGGGCTAATTAGACCGGGACCTGGATTACTACTATACTATGCCATACTGGACTGGATGCCACTATTATACTATACTGGATTACTACTACTACTACTATACCACACTACATCGCATCACTGTGCCTAGAGCTGAATTGTCCTTCTACAGTTTGGGAATGATGTGTTTGAGAAGCCTGATTGGGCTCTGTGATGCTCTACGGTCATATGAGACCAGGACCTACGCCTTAAAGTGGATTCCGAACCACTACAAACTTCCATGGCACCCGGACTCGAACCCGAGCGCCAGATCGCTAACCACCCGGGCATCAGGCCCTGTTTAATACGGATTCCGAACCGCTAACAAACATCCATGCTCCCACCAGTATTAGAACCTAAAAACCGTGAGACCAAAAGCGAGAATGCCAGCCAACTGGCCATCAGGCCGCCTAGAATATATGAAGAAAACGAAATCTGTATTTTACTAGTGACAAACAACTTCTACAATTGCATAAAAAAAATAAATAAAAAGATGCAAATCCAAAAAAAAAAATAACTCCGATTTGATCCAAATTAGTTTGTTTTTGTTATTTTGATAAAAAAAAAATAATAAAAATTAAAAAATTAAAAAAACTTTCTGCCAGGAAAGAAACAAAGCAGAATAACGTTAGAGTAAATGCATGATATTTACTTCTCTATCCATTAGATTTTTTTATATATTCCTACTCATGTAATAAGTTTCATACATTTTTTCCAATTTGTATATGGCTTTTTATGCATTTTAAATATAAAAATTGCATATAAAATACATGATTCACAAAGCAAGATTCACAAAGCAAGCATGATTCATTTTTAGCAAATTTAATATGTTTTAAATAATCTCATGTGAACTTATTATTATTTTTTTTATTTCATATTTCATTTATATAATGCAATAATTTTTTTATGTAACAACCTTAAGAACACAAATATAAATTTAGTTGTTTTCCTCCTGCAAACTGACATCAAGACTTATACAACGATGGCGGCCTGGTGGTCAAATGGCTAGCGCTCAGGCCTGTAGTATCACAGGCTTCAGGTTCGAATCCTGACGGTGGCATGTACTTTGTGAGTGGTTCTGAATCCACTTTAAACTGTAGGTCCCGGTTTCTTTAGCCCTCGTGTGCCCAAGATGACCGTAGAGCGACGAACCAAACCAAATATGCAACGATATATATATAGAATATATGAAGAAAAAAAAATCTTTATTTTAGTCGTGAAAAAACAACTTTTACAATTACAAAAAAAAGGACTAATAAGATGCAAATCCAATTGCAAAAAGCAAAAAAAAATGCAAGATGCAAAAAAAAAATTTGATTTGGAAAAAAAAAAAATAACTCCGATTTGATCCAAATTAGTTTTATTTTTTTAATCAAAATAACAAAAGCAAACTTTCTGCCAAGAAAGAAACAAAACAGAATAACGTTAGAGTAAATGCTCGATTTTGAGAAAATAGACAAGCCATAGAAAAAAAAAATTAGCTTCTTAAAATTTCTTATCAGGGTTCTATATTTGAGAAAAACTCAACATTATCTTCCTTCTTTCCGCAAAAATAAAAAAACAGCATTTTGAATAAAACAGTTATCAGCTAGAGCATTACGCTATTTTTCCTATTTAAGAAAACGGTGTTAGTTAAAAAAGAGGAAAAAGGTTAGTAAAAAAAAAAAAAAAAACATTTGCTTGTAAAAGCACAACATTTTTTGAATGTATTATGCCTCGAAAATTTTTCGATTCTATAGAGAAATCTTTCAAAAGACTAAGTCTTAAACAGAAAGTATAGATACTTCAATCTCACCCAGCCTGGAGAGGTTGGGTTTTTTTTTTTTCTTTTGCATTTATTATTTTTAATTTTTGCATTTATTATTATTTTTTTTTTAATTTTTACATTTTATCATCGGTGAAAATCGGTAAATGGAAAAAGCACTTTTATCGCATACATTATAGGATTACATGAGCGATTTTGCAAGTAAAGAGACTGACTCACCGTACATAATCATCGCCCCAAAAAACCATACCTGAAATAAATGAAGAGATAAAACCTTTCAGTGTAGTGTAGTATGTGGTATCTTCAAAAAGATAAGGAATAAAACGTATGAAATAAAATTTAAAAAAATTAAAAAAAGATTGAGAAACGGAAATAAAAAAAAAATTCCTGAACTGACATCTTAAAGATTAAAATTTCACTTGAAAAATCTTTTGATTTTGGTGTAAATAAAGTATTTATAGGTTCTTTATAAAAACTTATATCTTTTTTCTAAAATGAAGGTTTTTTTTCTTATAATTTTAAGAAAAAGACGCATTTACAATAACATAATTTTTCAGTAGTTATTCATTTTAAGTATTCAAACTGCGTTTCGCAGATTCCTTTATTAATAGAGTTAGAGGATTTTCTTGCTTTATGTGAAGTGATTTATAACATAAAAAAAATTCTTCACTAAAATTTCTCAATTCTTTTTTTTTTCATTACTTCGGCGTAAAAGTTGCTGTTCATTTTATTAATTTCATGTTAGCTTTATTATTGAATAATTTATTCCCTTTGAATATTATTGAACAGAGTATTAATATTTTTTTCTTAATTTTATTTAAAATGCTAGAATACTTATATTTCAGGGGTTTTCGCTAATTATGTTAAATATATTGCTTTTTTTTTTAATTATGTGGATGCATCTGTAATTCGATGCTTCGAAAATTCTGTTAATTTAAAAGATTCCCAAAAAAAATTATATATTAGTTTTCATGCACAAAATTTCGCATATATTTTGTTCGCGTGCACAAAATTTAGTGGCCCATAAAAATAATAATTGATATATCTATGCCGTTTACAATAAATATATAGATTTGTAATTTTAATTTTGAGGTTGTAGTTTGTAATTTTATATTAGAGTAGTAGATTTGTAATTAGTAATTTTATTTTAGAGTATTTATATTTCAGGATTATTCGTTAATTAAATATATTGCTTTTTTAATTATCTGGATACATCTGTAATTCGATGCATAGAAAATTTTGTTAATTTGAAAGATTCAAAAAAAAAAAAAAATTTAAAGTTAGTTATATAAAATATATGTATGTTCGCATGCACAAAATTTAGTAGCCCATTGTAATAATAATCGCTAGATCTATGCAGTTTGCAATAAATATATAAATTTGTAATTATACTCACATGAGCTGAAAAATTTTTATTGTGCATTTTATAAATTTCATGTTATGATTATAATTGAATAAATTATTCCTTTTTACTTTTCGTTGAATATTATTGAGTATCAATATATTTAATTTGAAAGATTCAAAAAAATAATAATAATAATGTAAACTTAATTACATAAAATAATAAGTCTGTTCGCATGCCAAAATTTAGTAACCAATTGTAATAATAATCACTACAGCTATGTAGATTTGTATACAGTTTGCAATAAATATAGATTTGTAATTTTACTCGGGCATTTACAATGCCTGGAAAACTTATTATGCTGCTGAAAATTTTTTATTGTTGTTCATTTTATTAATTTCATGTTATTATTATTGAATAATTTACTCCTTTTATTCTTCCTTTGAATATTATTGAACAGAGTATAAGACTTTTATTCTTAATTTTATTTAAAATGCTATGCAGATTTGTATTTATATTTAGCGATTTTCGTTAATTATGTTAAATATATTGCTTTTTAATTATGTGGATGCATCTGTAATTTGATGCTTTGAAAATTCTGTTAATTTGAAAGATTCAAAAAAAAAAAAATTTAAACTTAGTTACATAAATTTATATGTCTGTTCGTATGTACAAAATTTAGTAGCACATTTTAATAATAATCGCAGATACTACACATAATAATATACTACAGATAATAAACAGATTTGTATGTAGTTTTCAATAAATATATAGATTTGTAAGTTTACTCACATGAACTGGAAAATTTATTATACTGCTAAAAAAAAATTTTAATTGCTGTTTATTTTAGTAATTTTATGTTATCTTTTTTATTGAATAATTTACTCCTTTGACTTTCTTTTGAATATTATTGAACAGAGAATCGATATTTTTTTTCTTAATTTTATTTAAAATGCTAGAATATTTATATTTTAGGATATTTCCTTAATTATATTGCTTTTTTAATTATGTGGATGCCTCTGTAATTCAATGCTTTGAAAATTCTGTTAATTTGAAAGATTCCAAAAAAAAACGCAAACTTACTTACACAAAATAATATGTCTGTTCGCATGCACAAAATTTAGTAGCTCATTGTAATAATAATCGCTACATCTAAACAGATTTGTATACAGTTTGCAATAAATATATAGATTTTTAATTTTACTCACATGGGCTGGAAACGCTGGTGAGGAATAGTCGGTTGGGTTTCCGGGGATAGATCGAATCTAGACCAGCAAAACCCAACTGAAAGCTCCTGTGTCTATACCAGGAATTGGTACAATAAATCTGCGGGCCGAAAAGTCCTGTCACTGGATTTGAAGAGGAAAGTGCGAACAACGCAGATGCCAAATATGGGAGTGTTCTTTGATTAGGTTTGGTTTATTGCTCTGCGATCATTTTTTTTCTGCACACTTTAGGCTAATTATACCGGGACCTATAGTTTAACGTGGATTCCGAACCACTCCCAAACATCCATGCCACCGCCAAGATTCGAACCTGAAACCTATGATTCCAAAGGCCAGAGCGCTAGCCAACTGGCCATCAGACTGCCAAGTGAGTGTTCTTTGAAGACTGTGCTGGCAAAATTTTATTGAAGGTTAGCAGTCTACCCACCCCATAACGCCAAATTTGCTACATATCTGCCATAGTTTTGGTGACTCCAGTAATAACGTAAACAATATTTTTACTTATAGGACATCGAATCATAGCAATAAGTATTTAAGTACAATAAAAGGACTACATGACTTAATGAAATATGACGTTAGTATTCGTGGATTATTGCTGAGTGGTCTAGTGCATACTTTTTATTCATAAAAAAATGAGAACTAAGTGCCATAGGGGTTAGTGTTAGTACAGCAACAGGGATGTTATTGTATATATATATATATATATTACAGCATTTTGCATACATGATAATGGTAACCTATATAACAGGAATTTAAATTGATGAAACTTTTTCGATGCATTTATGTCATATTTAGTAAATATAGATATAGATATATATGTAGCTTCGTTTGGTTTGTCGCTCTACGGTCATTTTTTGAACACTTTGGGCTAATTATATGGGGACCTACAGTTTAACGTGGATTCCGCACCACCAGCAAACAACCATGCCACAGCCAGGATGCGATCCTAAAGCCTGTTCGTAGGTTTTTTTACTGGTAGTTTTTTGTGTTCTTATCATTTAAAGGGGACCATGGACGTTGAAATCATAAAATTTTAATTTTACATTTTTTAGTGTATTATGTATTTTTTTCTTTAATATAAGCTGATTTTTCTTATATATAAACATATTAAAAATGTTACTATTGTTAATTTCCTTGTGAAAGGTAATTTTTGTTTAATGATTTTTTTTTAAATTTGTTAAAATGCTGGTTGTGTAAAAATTTAAATTTTTTTAACTTAAAATTTTGATTAAATTATCAATTTCTTTTATGCAAACAACCTCTAGCTTGGAATTTTAAATCACATTTTATATTATTTAAAAAAAATTAACTTCGTTTATTCGAAAAAATTTTGATTCAGTTTTTATACAATAATAACTGTTAGTGTAATAATAAATTTGTATGAAATATAATTGTTTTATACAATAATAGCTGTAAATTTTATGTATATACAAAAAACTCAATGCTACATCTTGTTTATTATTATTCATTGAAGTGTAAAAATGTAATATTTTAAATTAATAAGATTGCCTCTAAGGATCACTTTTTATGCGCGATAAATCCTACTAAAGCAAGATGGAAAACGTTAATAAAAACTTTTGTCAAAATCATTTAAAAAAATGTAAAAAAAAAAAAGTCGCATGGGCCGATATACAGATAACCCATAAAATTTTGAATTTAATGTAAGAACAAAACGCATAACCACAATATTAAAAAATGAAAAGCCATAGAGTTCCAAACGATTTTCTTTTCTTGAAAAATTTCTTTTCCATTTTGAAATAGAAATGTACTATATATACTTTCACTGGACAATATTTTAAAACAATTTTACACTATTTTTTCCTTCTGAATTATTTTATCAATAAATTACTTAATAATTACTCAACTATTTTGCAAATAAATAGTATGTATAAAAAAGCTCGTGAAAGAAATTTTAAAAAAATACAGATTTCAGTGAAAATTCCAAAAATTAAAAGTGAACAAGGACATGCAAAAAAATGCCACTCTCCAAAACAATGCCCATATATTTTATGGATAATAACAGATTACATTAGAAATAACGTGAAAAACATCCCATTAATATTATGAAAATTTAACAACTTTATTTATGTATTTTTCTACAATTCCATAAAAAAAAAATTTTAAATTCTAATGAATATAATTTTAATGAGAATTAGGTGAAGAGTGAATCAAAACATATTCATTTAAATTAAACATAAATATGCAAAATAAAGATGTTTTATGTTATAATAATATACAGCTATTATAAAGCTTGTTTGCTTATAATAATTCCTCACATGTTTTAAATTATACATCAAACGTTTTATTAATTATTTATACAATTATAAATATTAAATATTTGAAGAATCCTAATAATCCAAAAAAAATTAACCTTTAGTTTTTATTTTACAGATCAGAAAATTTTTCGACTTACTTGGATTGTATGATGGATGCTGTTACTGTGTTAATAATCTCTGTTATGATGAAACTGAAAGCTGTCTCAGAAATTTAACTAAAAAGGTCTGTCAATCAATCTGTTTGACGAAAACTCTGCATTCTTTTTCTAACTTAAAGAAGATTCCATACATGAAAATGACTTAGAAATTGAAGAGAAGCTCTAAAAAATTATCAGTTAGAAAAAGGAGACATTTTGTATAAACATATTTAGTGAAACACTGATTACATGTCACTTTTTATTACTTACTTCTCATGAAGTGTATTCTACTCAAAAAGTTCGAAAAACTTTGTACTTGTAGGAATTTACATAAATTTTTTAAAAATTAACCTCGTCCATTCGAAGAACTTTTGATTCAATTGTTATACAATACTTGTAAGCGCAATAATAATTATTTTATACAATAATTGTTAGTGCAATAATAACTATTTTATACAATATTAACTGTTAGTGAAATAATAACTAATTTATACAATAATAACTTTTAGTGCAATAGTAATTCTTTTATACAATGATAACTATTAGTGCAATAATAACTCTTTTATACAATGATAACTGTTAGTGCAATAATAACTCTTTTATACAATGATAACTGTTAGTGCATTAAAAACTCTTTTATACAATAATAAATGTAAATTCTATGTATACACAAAAACACTCAATGCTACATCTTGTTTATTACTATTCATTGAACATGAGTAAAAAATTTAATGTTTTATATTAATAAGATTGTCTTTGGGATTAACTTTTATTCACCATAAATCCTATTCAAGTAACATGGAAAATGTTAATATAAAACTCTTGTCAAAATCTACTGTAATACTACAGATCTAATGCATATATGTAAATAGGGTACATGTAAGTTCAAGTTTTGTGTGTTTCTATTAATACAAGAAAATATTATCTCTGTACTAAAATCAAACAAGTTAACCTTTCTTCTGCTTTAAATTTATTTTTATCATAATTTTTTAATCAAATTACCTTAAATGAATATAATTAAATTTCTTTAATTTCTGTTTTGGAATTAATTACATAAATTGCTGCAATAAATTATAGGAGTTCAAAATTTCTATTATTTTTTCATTACAACATTTCTTGATCTATAAATTGACTTTGTGTTTTTATTAAATAAATTATTTTATTCCATATGTCTTCGTTATATTTCTTCTTCATTGCTTAGTGATTAAAATCATTTGATAAAAGAAACTGAATAAAATTTTATTTTGAAATGATTTCATTCAATTTTCTAACTATACTTTTATGAAACAAAACAAAATAATGCACTTTAATTCTTCAAATATATGCAGAAAACACAGGAAATATAAATAAGTGTAAATGAAAAATATTAGTAAACTATCAATTTTATAAAAAGAAATTTCGTAAGTAAACCTATGAGTTAAAAAAATTTTTTAGAGGATAAGTAACAATTAATTATATTAAATCATCTTATGCTTAGTATATAACCCCTCTGTACAATTTTGTTATTAAAATACTTTAATTTCAGAATTTTTTGTGCAATAACGCTTAAATTCTTAAGTTTAATTATAGCAATAATTTCAAAGAGTATTTGCAAAGCTTATTGCTATAATAATTCATTATTTAATAAAGCATTTTATTCTGAAATTATCTAAATTCCTAAATTTTAAAAACAATTATTATTATTATTAACAAAACTATAGTGTGGGTGTTGCTTTGTGTGCGATTTGTTTGAAATACTGGATTCATTTAAAGATTTTAGTAAAGAGTTGAATTTAAAAAAAGAAAATAGCTTTAATTTCGTAAACAACTCGTTAATATTTCTAATAAATACGAAATAATACGTCTTTCTAATAATGTAAGATCTTTGGAATAAGGAATAAAAGTGTGTAGAATGATTAAAGATAAATTTTATTAGTTTAATTATTCAAAAATTTCTCTCTAAATACCCAAGAACACAAATTGTTTTCTAATTACGTTACTTTAATTATCCTTTTTATTTAATTTCGAAAAGGATTTTTAATCTCAAAAAATTGTAAACAGTTACTAATTAGTCAAAGCTCACTTTTAACATAGGTATTCTACTTCTTTTTAAAGAAGCTGTGCAAAACATTTTTAAATATCTTAAATCCTATTTGCTTAAAATAAATAATCCTATTAAGTATAGCCGTGTAAATTACTCGAAATTTAATATTTTTTTATTCCATTTTGGAACAATTTAATCTTCTAATTGTGAAAAAATAACTATTCTTTGAATTTTAAAGAGGTTAAGTTTTTAAAACAAATTTTTAACAGAATTTCACTTGGCGAAACTGCACTAAAAATGTGTTATTTCTGAAGCAAAGATATATAAAAGATTTTTAAAACATTTTGCATAAATTATAGTGGTAACTTATATTATTGGAATTTAAATTACAAAAGGCCTACGTCATTGTTTAACTTGTAAATTTATGAAAAATTTTACATGCATTTATATCATGTTTAGTGTATATATGTAGATATATATGTAGCAGGACGGAGGCCACAGCAAGTTGTAATGGTGTTTTCAAGAAATTGAAGAATTATAAGTCTTTTTACACAATTTATTAGTTAATAAGAATAGCAAAGTTGGGAATCAGATCAGAACTATACTAAAAACCCCTCGCACTAATTTTTATAAGTGAAAGAACTAATTAATAAAGTGAACAACTTATATACAGATTAATGAAAGAGGTCTGGTTAATGCTGAGTGGTCTAGTGAATGCTTTTATTCATAGAAAAATGAGAACTAAATGCCATAGGGGTTAGTGTTTGTAGAGCAAAAGGGCTGCTTTTATTATATGTATGTATATATATAAAACTGTTTTCATGCAATATTTATATAATTTATTTTGTCAAATAGAAAGCCTCACTTTTTCAATCAATGAAAACCTCATTCTTATAAATTAACCGATACAATAGTTTACTGAGACAAAAACAAATCTGAGTTTTATCCATTTCTTTCATTTTCATGTCCGTCCGTCTTATTCATTTTATTTGGGTTACCGGAAAGTACGTGCAACTATTCCTTTCTTTTAAAATTGAATTAGTGATCCATCATAGACAGTGAGATCAAGAATTTCAAGTTTTAGAATAGTTCCTTTATAAATGTTTAATTTTCACCTTTGTTCATTTCTTTTATCTCTAGAATTTGAATGTCATTTGGATAAATTGAGACAAAGCAGCATCAGCGAGCATAAATCCCAAAATACCTACTCAAGTCAAGTAAAACAAATCTGAAAAATTAGTGGTTAATTTATACAATTGCGAATAAAATAGGATAGGAAAACAAAATATAGTTTTAAAGACTAAATTTCTTGAACTAATAATTAATGAATAACTCAGGAATGTTGTAGGTGGAATAATTAATGAATTTCCTGATCACACTAACACAGTAAGTATTAAAATAAGACACCTAAGTGATCATTGAAACATTTATTTAGTAGAACTTAATTGGATCTTAGTGACATCACTTGTTTTCCAAATACAGCATTTTTAAAAAAATCGCAGGAAGAATTGTGAAAGAAGCCAGACATTGTGAATAAATTAGTCATGTAATGAAACAGATACTTAAAAGACAATGCTTTATTTCTTATGCATGCTTTTCCAAATGTTGCAAAAGGCCGATATTGCTAGCACAAAAATAGATGGTGAAGTTTTCTCCCTTTATAAATCTGCCAGAGGACTAATATTTTATATGAATAAACTGTTGATATCATTGAATATCATGATTATATCAATGTAAAGATTAATATCATCGGATATCATGATTATATCATTGTAAAGATTAATATCGTTTAATACAATGTTGATATCATTGTAAAGATTAATACCATTGGATTTAATAAGTTAATTAAGTACAACCTGAGTAAAAACTTTAAGGCCAGTAAAAATTTTTGAGAAAATGTAAAAGGAAATAAAAGGGATTCAAATAATATTAATTATTAAAGTTCATTGATAAGAAATAAATGCTATAGACATATTTTGTAAATGCATAATTATGAGAAACATGTGGTTATTTACAAAGTTAGTATTTCTGCCCGAGTAAAAACTTTAAGGCCACCAGTCATTTTTTAAAAATAAATATAATATAATCGTGTAATTACCATTGCAACTACTAGCTTGTGACAAAGTTGCAATTTTCATTTTTGTCATACGTTTCTTCGAAGTATTGGTGATCTTTGTGAAGATGGCGAAGGGTAAGAAGTTAACTGATCGTGAAAGAGGACAGATCGAAGCTTTGTCTTCAACAGGAATGAGTAGTCGTGCTATTGTGATAAAGATAGGAAGATCAAAGACTGTAGTCAACAATTTTTTAAAATTGAAAGACAATTATGGTAAAAAGAATACTGGGGAAAGACCTAAAGCTTTGTCCTCGCGTGATGAAAGAAGAGTTTGCCAATTTGCATCTACTGGAAAGTACTCAACCGGGAAACTGATTCCGATGACAGGTTTAAAAGTTTGTCAAAAAAAAGATTTATAACACAATTAGAAGGTCTGGAAGTACACTTATACAGCAAAATTGTCTAAGCCTCATCTACTGCAAAGACACAAAATAGAGCGTTTGAACTTTTGTCAGAAAGTCATGACCTGGGACAACCAATAGATAGAAATTATTTTTTCTGACGAAAAAAAAATGGAATTTGGATGGACCAGATGGCTGGAATTTCTACTGGCATGATATAAGAAATGAAAAAGAAATATTCTCCAAGCGCCAATTAGGTGGAGGGTCTGTCATGACTTGGGGCTGTTTTTCTTACAATTTTGTGGGCTCAGTTGTATTCGTTTATAGTAGAATAAATTCACAAGGATACCAAAATGTCCTAACAAATCATCTTTTGCCAAATGCTGAATGTCTTGCTGGAGAAAATTGGAAATATCAGCAAGACAATGCACCGATCCATTTGAATAACAGCACAAAAAATTGGTTCCAAGTCAACAATGTTGAAACTGTGAAAGGGCCAGCTAGATCACCTGAACTCAACCCAATCGAGAACCTTTGGACTGACTTAGCAAGAGGAGTTTATGCAAATGGGAGACATTTTACATCAACAACAGAGCTGAAATCTACTATCGAAGATGAATGGTATAAAACCGACCCCACCCATTGTCAAAAACTCGTTTCATCCATGAAACCAAGAATATTTGAAGTAATTTGAAGTAATGGCTCCTACACAAACTTCTAAGAATTTGTAATTTTTTTCTTATATGTTATTTTCTATGTTGGCCTTAAAGTTTTTACTCATGCTCAAATATTCATCTTTGTGTTCTGTAATATTTTCTAATAATAAAATATTTGCAAATTAATTTTTCTACTTTTTTACTTTTATTTAAGCTCAATAATTATCAATCAAATGGTATTTTAATTCCTCAGTTTAAATGTTTCCATTTTCTCAAAAATGTCTACTGGCCTTAAAGTTTTTACTCAGACTGTAATTTGAAAAAAATCAAGGAACTTTAATTTTTTAACTAATATTTTATGAATAAACTGTTGATATCATTGAATATCATGATTATATCAATGTAAAGATTAATATAATTGGATATCATGATTATATCATTGTAAAGATTAATATCGTTTAATACAATGTTGATATCATTGTAAAGATTAACATCACTGGATTTAATAATTGAATTAAGTAATTTGAAAAAAATCAAGGAACATTTTCCCCTGTTAATTTTGGATTAATTGATATTGAGAGAGTTTACCTTGAAATATTTACGTTCAAAATCAACTATTTTATGGTTATTTAAAACCAAATTCAATGTAAAAATTAAAGATATAATGAAATAATTATATAATATTGATCAGCCACTATCCAGAAAAATACATTTTATTTTCAAAACAGGAAATTTTTTTAAATATTTAATTGCACTACATTTTTTTAGTTTTGCGTTCATATTTTAAATTCAAAGATATAAAAGATAGATTAAATTAAACAGATAAGTAAATATTAAAGAGATATTTCGTAAAAAGGGAAAATAATTTTTAATAGATGAAGAGATTTGTATATACGATTACTTATCTACTACACCTATCCAAGTTTATATATACTATTTTAAAATTTATGCAAAATACAATAAATAAAAAAGTATTCTGAACCAACAGATGTATTTTTAATATATTATATCAAGTACAGATGTATTAAATACATGATATTATAATAATAAGCGTAATTGTAAAAGATTTTACTATATATATATATATATATATATATATATATATATATATATATATATATATATTAGAATAATTTCATTCACGTCACAGTAACAGAACAGAAGAGTAACAGAAATTTTTATTTAAGATAATTCCTTCCATGCCAAAATTCTCTTTTAAAATTATCCCTTTTTATTCAGAAAGAGATATTCAAACGTTTTATTTTAACTCAGTTCTTCTTTTAAAAAAATTAATTTTGTATTAATATAAAATTGTAAAATTTTATGATGTTGTTTTATGTAATCTCCTTTTTTTCAGGAATATTTTCTTTGTTTTTAATTTGGCGTTTATAAAATCATACGATATGTATTAAATGTGATCTTAACCATTTTCATAATTTTTCATTGAACATAATAATAACTGAGATTTAAATAAAAAATCTTAAATATTTAACTGTTTATTTTCCTATAATTATCTTACAGTTATTTTGCATTTGTGTATGTTATTTTCATGCTGTTGGTAGAAATGCTGAACTTTAACAAACTAATAAAGAATCTCAACAAAAACATTTAATATATTTGTTAAGGAATTAGTATCGAAAATAAATTGAAAACCTTCAACTTTATAATAAATGTATATATCTTCTTAAATTTAGTAAAGTAACGCCTCACGTTCCTTCATCACATTTTTATATCCTATTATTTAATTGTATGTCTCTTTACTGCCGTGCTTTTTCAATTTTCACATTTGTATGTTTTTACATTTGTCTTTATTATTTTAGTATTATATTATAAGATACATAAAAATAATTTAAAGATAGCATAAAAAAATTTGCGATTTAAAATTCAAGGAGGTAAGAAGTAAAAAAAAATTTTAAATGGGGAGGAGTTTATAATTTGATTTATTAAATTAAATTTATTTAAAATTAATTCAAAATGAAGATTAACGACATTCAGTTTATTCAAGTTGTAATTTTTCGTTCATGAAATAATTCTGATAATGTTTGCATTTTCTTATCAACGCCCAAAATTGATGAACTCAGTTCAATTTCTACACAATTGACCTGTATTTAATGACTCGGAACTTTAAATTTAATTTAAACATTTATTTAAATTAAATTGGTAACTTGGGCAAAAAATAAGACCTTTACTATATTTAAAAGATAAAAAGCATTAATAAAATGCATATTAGTAGTATATTACAAAAAAAGTTTTTAATTCTAATTTTTGTACGAGTGAGCTAAATGTTAACTTGCTTTTTGAATATGTTCAGTACATATATTTTTTCAATTATCAAAATTTTTTAATTACTCAATACAAATCAAAAATAAATTTCTTCAAAGACTGTTTGAAATGTGAAACAAAAATGTATTAGTTACTTCTGCTTGCAGTTAAATGCAAAAGAAAAGATGTCAAAGCCAAACATATTTGTAAATAATGATATTAATACTTCACTACGACGATATTATTAAATAAATAAGGTAACCTAACATTTGTGGAGAAATGCAGTGATGACTTAATAAGTTAATAGCTTGGCACAAATAAGATTAATAATTTGTTACAAACTAAAAGCCTCATTAGATTAGAACCTCTATTTAACCTCTCAAGATTATGTTGGCAATTTCATACTCTCCCATTTATGCATCCTTGTGCATGTAAGGAAAACTTAAAGTTAATTTTATATATATCAATAATTCAATAAATAAATGAAAATCCTTTTACCGTGATAATCTTAAAATCACTTTTATCAAAACAAAATTATAACTTTTATACATAATAGGATATATTTTATGAAGTAAATTGATTTAAGACACTTAATTAAAACTAACAAACTATATTTAATAACTTTAACATTTACTTGAAAAATGCACTTTGAAGTCATATTTCTATATGAAAAAGTTACTCATTTCCATTAATTGATATTCCTCTTTTTTTTTTTACATATAATTGATTTTCTCATGATATTTTATTGTGTATAAATCAGAAATTTTGTAACAAATATAACAAAATGTAAAGGATAACTTATATGTGTATATACTTTTAGCATTTATTTTATTTTTCTTCTCTTCAATCTGATATTTTATGTAAATGTTGCACAAAGTTGTATTTTATTCTATGATTTATAGATCTAAGAATTAAATATCTTCATTTGAAAAATGTTTCATTTATATAATTTGTTAATATAGTCATATACTTTCAAGTTATTGCATTTTTCTAACTATAATTTCATGTATACCTTGATAACTCATTGATTCAATATAAAGAAGATTAACAAGCTGTGTTCTGTATGAATATCAGGATATAAAGATTTTTTACTGCTACATGATTTGTAAACATAAGAAAATGAGTAAATTTGAAAATAAATTTCAAAATTAAAATGTTATTTTTACTTCAAAATTTAAATAATGAATCTTTGTAAATGAAGTTTTTAAAATTATGCTTTCTGTTCAATTTGGACATTATATTCTGAATTTAACTTAGTCTTTCTTTGTTAAATTTATCACAACTGCTAAGGTTTTTGTATATGCTTTAATAGCTAACGAAGATTATTTCGATATTTCTTTTTTAATGCAAGTAGTATATTAATCTTTAATGAGAAATATTTCAATAATATTATTATTTATTTATTTCTTCTGGTAAAAATTTATACACCCTGTTCAAAAAGATTATGAACTAGCATTAGTCTTCTTTGTATACAATTTTTGTAAGTTTTTATACCAAATGCAAAATATTATTTGCCTTAAGTAGCTGAAAAATGCTGATTGTTTATTTTTTTCTTTATTTAAAAAAAATATCGAATTTTTAAGAATTATAAAGGCATTTTATACATAAGTTGTGACTACTTTTTGTGATTCTTTTCTTCTTCCAAGTTTTTATTAATAGTAACTATAATCATATTCGTACCTTTTCCTTAAACAATATTTCATAAAAATAATTTATTTTAAAATGAAGGTGTGTATTATATAAAAGCTATTAAAAAATAGTAGGTAAATGTGAATAATGCAGCAAGACCACTTTGATTTTTCAATAATTTAAATTTCCTATTTGTTAATTAAAATAAGTATGAGGGTCAATTTTGTCTCAAATTTATTATGAAAAATCGAAAGGTAAGACTTACATAAAAGAATTTTTTCCCCCTTTCTTATCTTATGAGCATAACTATACGACTTTATTTGCAAGTCCCGGAATTTATAAGAAGTTCAAGTTTATTATCGTGCTGCCATCTAGTGTGCATAATGAAACACACTATTTCAAGATGATTACTTATTTTTCCGATAGATGGCAGTAGCATTCAAACATCGTTACTTACATAAGTTATAAAAAAAAATCCATTTTTTTATACAAAAAAAAATTTCCACGTCCATCTATGTTTATTAAAAAGGGTGTGGCCTTTTAAAATTCATCAAAAATAGCAATTTTAATTTTTTAAATTTTGAAGAAAAGCATCTTCAATATCAGGACATATAAATTTCAGTTTCAAAAATATTATAGCATTAACTGTAATTATATATTTATTTTTTTATGCAATTTCTTTCCCATTCATGAATAAAAGTAGAGGTAATTCCTGATCAGAAAATAATGCTTTCCGTTACACTTTCATGGGAAATTGCATTTTATTTGTGATTATAAAGAAAAAAGTTTTATAAATACATATATATTTTTTATAATTACAAAAAATTCAAAATGTTCCATCTGAACCAGGGATGCACAGATCATTGACAGCCGAGACGTTTCATGTGGTCCACCTTAATATATGTCCATTTTACTTTAAAAATATAACTATAAATGTTTTTGAAAAATTTTCAGATTTTGATGAAAAATTAAAACAAGAAACACGATCAGGCTTTCGGTTAATAAAAAAGAACACACTTAAAAATTAGAAAAATATTTTATTTAATCTATAATTGCTATATTATATTATTGTATTATCATTGTTATTATTTAGTATTATTTATTGTATTGTATTATAATATATTTATTGTTAAATATTTTATTGCACAGATTATAATATTCCTTGTTACTAATGTACTAGCCTGGCTACTAGATTTCTATGTATTTTGTTTCTCTCTTTATGATATTTATTGCCAAAAACACAATACATTTTAAAATTGCTCTAAACAAAGTAGATGGAGTTGTTGGTAAATAATACATCAACACGCATTGGGTAAACACATATTTCAAAAACAAATATTTCCAGGCATGAATATAAAAAAGTCTGTAAATAAAAACATTTGCTTATGGTTGCTAGAAATCGCCTTTATACTGGATTGCACTTTGACTAATCACTTTTGCGCTTGGTTAATGCAAAAATCGAATAAAATATTAAAACACTTAATCAAGTAATGTAACATAACGTCTCAAATTCTTCATTTACTTTTTCATTAAATTACTTCAATTACTTTTATATATAATACATGCATGCATACATATATATACTTATGTATAGCATTTTTATTGAAAATTAAATTTTAAAAAAGTAGACATTCAAAATCTAAAATTGGGCATTTAATTTTGAATTTGAATACAATAATAAATAATACTAATTCTAAATAATAATACTAATAATAAATAATAATAATTCTTATTTCTTGTATCCAATGATTTTTTTTTTTTTTTTTTTTTTTTTTTTTTTTTTTTTTTTTTTTTGTCTACAATATCTCTTTGTATTAGCGGTTTTGTATTTTTTTTTTAAATTTTCAGTTAGTTAAATTTGGTTTAAATTGCTTAAAATTTGTTTGGATGTTGTTTTTATTGAAATCAAAAAGAATCCTCGTGGTGACCACACGAGGCTCACGCATGTTATAAAAGCAAAACAATAGCAAGCACATTAAAACATTAAGTATACATCTGCTTTAAAAGCAGTAAAATCCTTTATTTTAAAGGTTAAATAACTTAAAGTAAGAATCAAAATTTATTGAGATGTACATCAGCAGGTTTCTTGTTTACAAGTTTGTAAAAGATTAGCAACGATTTGATTTTTTTCCCCTTGAAGATTTAGTTCTTATTCTAATATTGCCTTAGGATGTATGTATCAGCATTAACAAAGGATTATATGTTTATCTTTTTGCATTCCACTAACATTGCAACCATAAAGATGAGCGAAGCATAGATTAACAATGTTCGGTTGGCCATAGCAATTTTAAAAACTTTCACAAAATGGTGATTCCTCGTAAGAATCCTCGTGACCACAAAGTATCGCACGAGGTTCACACGTTATAAAAGCAAAACAATAACAAGCACATTGAAACATTAAATATTCATCTGTTTTAAAACCATCAAAGTTCATTTTTTAAGGTGGAATATCTTGAAAGTAAGAATCAAAATTTACTGAGATATACAATTGCAGGTTCCGTCTTCACAAGTTCGTAAAAGATTAACAACCATTTGATTTTTTTGCCTTAAAGATTTAGTTCTCATTTTCATACTGCCTTAGGATGGTCATGTCAGCATTGACAAAGAAAGATGTGTTTATCCTTTTGCATTCCACCAACATTGAAATCAAAAACATGAGCGGAGCATAGATGTATAATGTTCGAATTGGCCATAGCAATCTTAATTTCACTAAAGGAGTGATTTTAAATCAATGAAAAGTTGTATGGGAAAAGTCTCTAGTGAATATTAGAGAACTTTTTTTTAAATTTTCATAAAGTGATAAATGTAATCATTCTACACTATGTGGAAGAAAGTGACGGGACACGACACTATAACGACATAAACCCATATTTATTAAAATTAATAGGAGGTAGCGCCTCCTTTGGCTGCGATCACAGCTGCAACCCTTCTGGGCATGCTTTCCACTAAATTAGCCATAGTGGCAAGAGGAATTTCCTTCCAAATGTTTAACAGGAAGTTCCATAGTTGTTATCCACGGATGTTTGACGGTTACTTCGAATCTCCTTTTTCTACTTTTCGAGGGGTGTCCCGTCACTTTCTTCCAGATAGTGTACAATGCCTTTTGAAAGATTATTACTATAGCAATATGATAAATCGAATAACCTAATAACCTAATTTAAAAAGGTATGATCTTAACAAAATTTACTGAGTTCCAGGTAAGAAATTTAAACTATAAAAATGGATTAACATCTTTATCAATCCAGAGATATGTAATATGAATACACTGGTGAAAACAATGTAGTTCTTTTAATTTCTCTTTTTTTTCTGCAAAACTAAATATAAATAAATTATTTACAAACATAGTTCCCTTTTATTCACCGCTTTTCACATTTATTACATAATATTCATTTGAATTTCTTAATTATCCATTGTTTTATTTAAAAACTTTTTGAAAATCATTGCTTTCTGCTGTATTACAAATATTCATTTCGATTAAAAATTTTAAAAAATAGGGATTTGAAACACAATCATCAGATTTTCATTTTTATCTCATAAACACATCTCATTTTAATAAAAAAATAATAATAACTAACAAATTAGATATTTTTTATCTGGATACTTCAAAATTTTCTGTAAATGTTTTACTTTTGAATAAATATTTTAAACATTAAAATAAAGGTAATTCTAAAATTAAATTGCAATTTTATTTCAAGAAACTGCTTGGCTTTTAATATTTTATTTTAAAAAAAATACTGTATATTTGAAAATTAAAAATAGTTCAACTTTTCTAAGCTTTTTTCAAGTTTTTTTTACTTTTCTAAACTTTTCTAATCTTTTTTTAAAAAATTTTTATTTGGGTACTTTCGAAATTTCTATAAATATTTTACTTTTGAATAACTATTTGTAAAAATTAAAATAAAGGTTATTCTGAATTTAAATCGTAAATTGACTTTAAAAAAACTGCTTGGCTTGGCTTTTAGCATTTTATTTAAAAAACACGACTGTATATTTGAAAACTTAAAATAGTTCCACTTTTCTAAGCTTTTTTTAAGTAATAAAATATTAAAATCAGTAATATTAAGAGGCTTTTCTGCTTTTACTTTTTTAACCCACAATTGTCCTTGGCGTTTTATCAACCCCACAAACACTGCACGCACCATTAGAAGCTCAACTATCGACATTGTAAGTTCAATCTTTCTTATCAAGTGACCTGTGAAAAGAGACACAAATCATTATACGCCTCAGTGGAAAAACACTCAATTTTAACCTAACTTCTTTAGGAATGGGAAAATACTATCATTCTTCTTCAAATACTTCCTCATAATATTGAGTCAGACCATATTTCTTGTTCTACAAAATCAATATGAATATATATATAGTGGGGTGAAAATTTGTCGTGTGTCAAGGTTAGGAAAGATACTCACTTTCCCAAATACAATTTTCATCAAAGTAGTTTATTACTGTGCCCAAAAAGTAATACCAATTATTTATTTATTTATTTTTTTTTTGACAAAAACTCTTTATTTATTCTTCCAAATTTATTTCATCGCCTTCGAAGTAGTCCCCTCCGGACACAATGCACTTTTGCCGAGTTCTTTTCCAATCTTCAATGCATGCTAAAAAGTCATCGGCAGGGATGGCCTTCAAGGCCCGAGCGGCGATTCACATTGAATCTCTTCAATCGACTCAAAACGGTGTCCCCGGAATGGTCTTTTGAGTTTAGAGAATAGCCAGAAGTCGCACGGTGTGTATACGGTAGTTGTGGAACGATGTGGGCTTCATTTTTGGCGAAAAAGTCGCTAAGAATCAATGCAGTTTGAGCTGGTGTATTCAGTGTTTTCGGTACCACTCGAGATTTGGCGCGTTTAAGGTCCAAAATGGAATTGACCGATCCTTTTTAAATTCCAACATCAGCAGCAAGGTGTCTAATTGTAAATCGACGGTTTGCAAGCACCAAATCTTTAATTTTTTGGACGTGATCTTCATCGGTTGATGGTCGGCCAGAGGGCTCTTCATCTTCAACGCGTTCTCTGCCTTCTTTGAACTGTTTATACCACTTCTAAACATTTTTTTTTCGATATAGGAATGCTCACCGAATGCCTTCTGTAACATTCTATACGTTTCCGCAAACAAAATGTAATTCAAGTTCTTTGCTCAATTATTTCGGACATTTTAAAAATCGCTGGAATCAGTTTTAGCGTCTCACAAAGCCAAGTGTAACTCAAACACCAATGAATATTTTGACGTCAAATTTCACACAGATGTCGAGGACAGTGCCAGCAACCTAAAAAAAGAAAGAAAAAATTGAAATTCCATAATCTCCGGGATTTTTAAAGTGAAAATTGGTCTTACTTTTTGGACACAGTAGTAAGTATGAATGTCTTTAATCTTAAAATATTTGTGATAAATCGAAAGATATTTCACATACCATCAGAAGAAAAATCAATAAAATTAGAAAAAAAAAACTTACATGTCTTATTATATTATTAAATAAACAAAAATTATGGAAAAAAATTTAAGTTTTTAATTATTCAATTTCTTAGATAAAAAAATTTGCTCAGATATCAAAATTTATAATAATTTTAGACAGGAATTATTTTAAAAAATTATTATTATTACGAATACAAAATTTTTTTTAAATTATTACGAAGTATTTTATTATTAAAATTATTCTAAATGCATTAACTGGCATTTTTCAATCAACAGAAAATTAATAATTTAGAAAAAAATTTAAATAACTTATGTATCCTGTTTTAACCACTATAAATCTTAATTTCAATACAAAACAATCCAAATTATGAATCCTAAGCAAAATATTTATTTTCCAAAATAAATAAATACATATAGTATTTTCGTATTATATACATATAGCAAAGCTCATTCAGATTATTATTTAGAATCATTGATTTCAATTAGCAAGAATTTTAAGTTCAAACCTTTGTTTCTATCTCCATCTAAGGATTTACAAGCAAATAGTTTTAAGCACATTAATATTTCTACTCTTTAATACGAATACGAAATACTTGATCATTTTCCCTGATTTTTTGTACATAATCGTTATTTTTCTGTTAAATTTTTTATTATAAACATAAAATGGTATTCGATAGGAAATGATTATTGTTATTTTATTATTATAGTTTAAACTTAGTTCACTGAGTGAATATTACTTGATTTTACAGATTAGGGTTGTCAGCCCTACGCTCTACAGTCGTATCAGACCGGGACCTACAGCTACCATTCCGAACCACTAACAAACATCCATGCCACCGCCAAGATTCGAACCTGAAGCACCAAAAATCGGAGCGCTAGCTAATTGGCCACCAGGCCTCTTTTTTAATAGAGGATTTTGTTAAATGCTGATTTAAAATATTCAACCGTAATTTCATAAACTGAAACTTATACAAAACTCAAATAAAACCAAATTCCTTAAAAATAATTTGTTCGTGTTTTTTTTTATATATATATTTTAATAAATATTAGTTAGGAAAAATTTAATTTTTTAACTCAAATACTGTGTACGATTTAACCAAGAAATAGCAAATCTGCTTTTATTTATTTTATCTGCTTCTAAATTCCTTAGAACAAAACAGAAGCTGAATATATACACTATCTGGAAGAAAGTGACGGGACACCCCTCGAAAAGTAGAAAAGTCGACAATACAGCTGACACATGTGCAATAATAGGTATCACGTGTCAGCCATATCCTATAAATACTCTGTGGAGTCGACTAGAGTTGTTTTTTATCAAGATGGCGTCACGGGAAGAGTTGTCTGAGTTCGAGAAAGGTGTGTTGGTTGGATTGCATCTTGCCAAGGTGTCAATTAGGGAGATATCTCGTCGCCGTAACTGCTCAAAATCAACTGTATCACGTGTTGTGTGTCGCTATAAGACTGAGGGACACTGTCAGAACAAACCCCGAAGTGGACGACCTACAGTTTTCACCAGCAGGAACCGGCGGGTGCTCGGCAGGGAGATTCGAAGGAACCGTCAAACATCCATGGATAACATCGCTAATGAGTTTAGACAAGCCACAGGTGTGGCCGTTTCGACCAAGACTCTTCGTATCGAGGCCCATAAGTTAGGTTACACTGGACGTTCGGCGGCCCATAAGCCTTTGATTACGAAAACCAACAAGAAAGCGCGCCTTCGATGGGCCAAAGACCACCGTACTTGGACTCCGGATGACTGGAAACGCGTCCTTTGGAGTGACGAGTCACGATTTACCTTTTTCCGTTCCGATGGACGTGTTTATGTAAAGCGTTTACCACGAGAATGCCTTTTACCCGAGTGTGTTGTCCCAACTGTAAAGTTTGGTGGAGGAGGATTGATGGTATGGGCCTGTTTCTCCTGGTATGGAGCTCGCCCACTGGTGAAGGTTGATGGTGCGATGAATGCCGATAGATACTGTAATATTCTCGACAATCATGTCCTTCCTACCTTGTGGGCAACGTACGGTTTGCTGGTATTGATTGCTGGTATCAAGACGACAACGCAGCATGTCATGTTGCAAGGAGGACTCTTGATTGGTATGTGAACAACAACGTTAAACATATGGAGTGGCCGGCGCAGAGCCCTGACCTTAACCCAATTGAACATCTCTGGGACGAATTGGACCGTCGGTTGAGGGCCTGCACCCCACACCCCAAAAGCAAGCCTGAACTATGGAACTTCCTGTTAAACATTGTGAAGGAAATTCCTCTTACCACTATGGCTAATTTAGTGGAAAGCATGCCCAGAAGGGTTGCAGCTGTGATCGCAGCCAAAGGAGGCCCTACGTCCTATTAATTTTAATAAATATAGGTTTATGTCGTTATAGTGTCGTGTCCCGTCACTTTCTTCCCCATAGTGTATATATATATATATAGTAAAATAAAGCTACTACATAATATTCATGATCATGAATATATGAATTATATTAACTACAACATCTTCATTTTACAACATCTTATTTAAAAGTAGGTTTAAGTTTTTGCATTATACTTATTTTTAAAAAATAGCATTGGTATTTGATGCAAAAGCACACAATTTTCAATCTGCTCAATGACAATTATTTTAATTTTAAAAAATAATTAGATGTTTGTAATTGTATTTTACAAGAAATAGAACACATCCTTATTATTTTTCGATTTTTGTTTCTTGATTTTCTATCAGTGCAACATTAATAAAAACTATAAAAAATTTTTTTTTCCTTACTTAAAACACCCACCTAAAGGTATTCTTCTTCATTGGCGTAACAGCCCCATTGTGAGCCATAGTGCCTAGTGGCAGAGTTCGAGACAGGAGATGTTTTCTTTTTACGGGATAGTGTTGTCATTATCAGCCCTACTCCTCACAGTCATATTAGACCGGGACTTACGGTTTAAAGTGGATTCCGAACCAGGGCAACTCCAGGATTCGAACCCGAAACCTGTGGCTCAGAGCGCCACACACTCGGCCTCGGACTATTCAGTGCACTCAATTAAAACTTTCAAGTTTTAATATTATCTATTTTGTTATAATATAAAAATTTCAAGTAATAAAAATATAAAAATATGTATTCAAATACATAAAAATAATAAAAAAATAATAAATAATAAAAATAAATAATTAATAGAAATAAATAATAAAAACATTTAAAAAATAAAAATATTAATTAATAAAAATATTTTTTAATAAAATAAATAATAATAAAAATATTTATTCAAATACATAAAAATAATAAAAATATTTATTCAAATACATAAAAATAATAAAAATAATAAATAATAAATAAACAATAAAAATAAATAATAAAAATATTTAAAAAAATAAAAACATTTATAATAAAATAAATAATAATAAAAATATTTATTCAAATACATAAAAATAATAAAAATAAAAAATAATAAATAAACAATAAAAATAAATAATAAAAATATTTAAAAAAATAAAAATATTTATAATAAAACAATGAAATAAATAATAATGCAAATATTTATTCAAATTAGAATTAAAAATATTTAAATATTTGATCTTTATAAAATGGCATTCAAATTAAAAACCTATTCAAGGAATTATTAGTTTCCACAAATTCACTTAATTCACGAAACGTATTTTTAAAACGAAAGGGCAAATCAGGCAAATAAATGGGTAGAGTATCAAGTACACTGTAATTGAAACACAGATAATTATTGAGTAACGCACTGATTCGCATCCAGTTAAAAATCCAATACAAATTAAGTAAAAGTCAAAGTATCATCTTTGAATGAAACGCGCGACTGAAATCAGAGCGTGATAAAGATTATCTTTAGAAAAATGTAAAGATTAAATACCACTTGTGTGTGAATTATCTTTGGAAGAAGTAATTGGAAGTCTTCATTATCTTTGTGAGCAAATAAACCCAGCAATATCACACTTCGTTTGTTACAAATGACGATAATAACACTATTATTTGTTTAATTTCTTTTTATTTTATTTTAGTGAGTGTAAAAAAGGATTTTCTTAACATGTGTCACTGGAAATACCAACGTAAGACATTTCTTAGAAAAACATGATTTCTCTTTCAAGAAGTAATGACTTTCTAAAACAAACGAATAAAGCAATGAATTTAAGATAAAAATCGATTTCTTCGAAAGTAAATACATATTGCAAATTCGTTCAGAAAAAGTAACTACCAATTTTTATGTGTCATCGTAAAACAATTGGAAAATATTGTATTGTATAGCGTCACCTATAAAAACTTCTCATTTCTTCTCTAAAACTATTACTCATTCTTTTGACTTAGTTTTTGTTTTAAAAATAAAAGATGCAAAGTAGTAATTGGATCAAAAATATTTCCGAAAAATTAAAAATCAAACAGAAATGCTGTATAGAAATCAAAATAGAAAACAATTTACGCAGTGTAAGGGGCATAGTTTTTTGTTATTGTTTTTTTTTCTGTGAAATATATATATATATATATATATATATATATATTGTTAAAATTTAAAAAAAATATTATTTATTTTATTTTTTTAAAGTTAAATAAAGTTTTAATTTTTTTCTTCTCTTTATTTTTCAAAACAATGTTTTAATTTTCATTTTTCAAATACACGTATTAAAATGCAATGTAAATGAAAAACAAATTATTTTAAGCATGCGAAAAGTAAAAGGTGAAAAATTTATTTATTTTCTTTAGTTAAAGTTTAAAATATGATTTATTTATTTTTATTTTTTTTAATTTTATTTTTATTTTTTTATTTATTTATTTAATTATTTTATTTTATTTTATTTTTTTTATTTTTTTTTTTTTTGGGGGGTGTTAAGTAAATTTTTATTTTTTATCTTTTATTTATTACAGTTGGATCTGAAGATACAAGGATTAAAAAGTGATGTAATGGAAAAACAAATTATTTTAAGCATGAGAAAATTTAAAAGTGAAAATTTAATTTTTTTTTAGTTAAAGTTAAAAACAATTATTAATTATTTTATTTTTAAAGTTAAGTAATGTTTTAATTTTTTATCTTATCTTTATTTTTCAAAGCAAAGTTTTATTTTTTTGTCTTTAATTTGTTATAGTAAGATCTGCAAATACACGTATTAAAAAGTGATGTAAATGAAAAACAAGTTATTTTAAGCCAGTGAAAATTTAAAAGTTAAGAAATTAAATTTTCATTTTTATTAAAGTTTAAAAAAATTATTATTTATATTATTTTTTTAAGTTATGTAAAGTTCTAATTTTATCTTTATTTTTCAAAACAATGTTTTATTTATTTTTTTGTCTTTTACTTATTACAATAGGATCTGCAAATACACGTATTAAAAAGTATTGTAAATAAAAAACAATTTATTTTAAGCATGAGAAATTAAAGTTAAATTAAATTAAATTAAAGTTAAAAAAATTATTATTAATAATTTTTTTTTTTTTTTTTTTTTGAAGTTAAGTAAAGTTTGAATTTTTTTTCTTTTCTTTATTTTCAAAACAAAGTTTTATTTTTTGTATTTTATTTATTACACTACGATCTTCAAATACACGTATTAGAGAGTGATGTAAATGAAAATCAAATTATTTTAAGCCAGCGAAAATTTAAAAGCGAAAAATTAAAAAAAAATTTCCAGTTAAAGTGTTAAAAAAATAATTATTTATTTTATCTTTTTGTAAGTTAAGTGAAGTTTTAATTTTCTTCTTATCTTTATTTTACATTTTGTATTTTATTTATTAAAGTAGGATCTGCAAATAAACGCAATAAAAATGAAAAACAAATTATTTTAAGCCAGCTAAAATTTAAAAGTGAAAATTTTATTATTTTTTTTAATTAAAATTAAAAAAAATTATTATTATTTTATTTTTTTAAAGCTAAGTAAAGTTTTAATCTTTATTTTTCAAAACAAAGTTTTATTTTTTGTCTTTCATTTATTACAGTATGACTTTTTGTGTTTTATTTATTACAGTGGATTTTTTGTCTTTTATTTATTACAGTATGATTTTTTGTCTTTTATTTATTACAATATGATATTACAGCATTTATTGCAGTACAAATGGAAAACAAATTATTTTTAAGCATGTGAAAATTTAAAATGAAAATTTAAAAGTGAAAATTATTATTTATTAATTAGTTAAAAACTTTTTATTTAATTAAAGTAAAAAAAAAATTATTATTTATTTTATTTATTTATTTATTTATTTTTTTTTTTTTTTTTGCTGTGTGTTAAATAAAGTTGCAATTTTTTTCTTATCTTTAGTTTTCAAAACAAAGTTTAATTTTTATCATCTTTTATTTATTTACAGCAAAAGGCACGTCAATCAACGAGTTATGGTAATTTTGTATGTATGTATGTATATATATATATATAATCAGATGCTGGTCTTGTGATTCGAAACAATAATAAAGTACTGTTTCAAAATTTCACAACAAAGAAATAACTAATAAACAGATTAATAATGAATTATATATACTTGATTTAATAATAATAAATCCACTTAGAATAGAGTAAAAAATACATAAATATTTGCAATTCAATGATTATATAACATTACATTAAAAAATTATTTTGAAATTTAAAATTATGCATAAGTTGAAATTGTAATTGTTCTAGGATCCATCACTTAAATGAAACAAAAAATAAATAAATAAATAATAAAACTTAACATGAATGTAATTTCACATCGATCATAACATTTTCTTTTTCGAAAAATAATTTTTCTTCCAGCAATTATTGTTTACCCCAAAAATAAACAACAAGGGACTAATTAAACCTAATGCATTTTTTCTATGCTTTCTCATTTCTTTCTAAGACATTTTATTAGCAAAGTGAGATCTCAAAAATTTCTTTGAGGAATTATTAATTTTTTTTCTCCTCTTTTTCATACTAAGCGCAAATTTTAACAAAAATTAAAAAATGCTTTGCATCTTAGCAATTAATTTTTTTTTTCTTATCTTTATTTTTCAAAATTAAGTTTTATTTTTTGTGTTTCATTTATTTACCGCCAAAAAAATATGTCAATCAAAGATATATGGTAATTTTTTTTTTACATAATCAGATGGTGCTTTTGAGATTCGAGACAATTCATTCATATTTTAAAGAAATAATTAAAAATTAAATTCTATCCACTATTCATAATTTGTTTTTCTCTTCTGAACTTCTCTTTCTTTTTTAACCCTTTTTAATTCTTTTTTAAATGCAAAGCACAAAAATGAAAAATATTGTAAATCTCTTCAAAAACTTTTTTCTGCTCTAAAATCTTGTATTTATATTTCTAAAGAGTATGAAACAAAAAAATTAAATGTTTATGTGTTCTAAAAATTTGAAATTTATATGTTATTGGCTTAAAATTTCGAACACCGAATATTTTTTTTCTCTCAAAATGCTCGTTTTTTTAATTGGTACTTAATTAAATATTACAATAAAATTATAACTAATTATTTTCTTTTGCAGTCATTTCCTTTAGAAATGAGAAGACTCAGTGGAAATTGTGACAGAGTATAGGAGGATGTCGCATCGACAGTCAAAAGTGGCTGAGGGAGCTTTCTGTGGTTCCTTTAAATGTGGGTATTTATTCCTGAATTTTTTCCCATAAGACAATACCCCCTTTTTTTAAATAGCTTTAGGCACTGTTCGTAGTATATTACATTGAACACAAGTCCCTAATGTTAAAATTATTAATTTTATTTCATTAAATAAATTAGATTTTTGTGCTCATAATCTAAAAACTGTAACAATGAAGAGACCAATTTTCTCTCTAGAATTGTAGTACATTTTCACACACACACATTTATCTGTTGCATAACAAGAAATAACGATAGAATTTTAATTTATTATTTTTTAATTAAATAAAAAACACTCTGCAATATACACTACCAAGTACACTACGTGACAGAAGAATTACAGCACCATGAAAGAGTGCTTAAAATATGGTGGAAATTTGTATACAGATAGGTATAATAGGTGAATATGTATTTGTATTCACAGGTATAATAGGTGAATATGTATTTGTATTCACAGGAATAATAGGTGAATATGTATTCACAGGTATAATATGTGAATATGTATTCATAAGTATAATAGGGGAATATGCATTCACTGGTATAATAGGTGAATACGTTGTGTATAAATAGGTGATTTTAATTTCAAAAATACAAAAACATAATGCAATACAATGATGAAATATCCAGAGTGATCAATACAGAGTAGGGCCAGCCCTTTATGCGATATATTCTCTTCGAGATACAGATGTAATTTGCTTGCGAATTATGCCCCGAGGAATGAATGACTATATGCTCTGAACTATCTTTCTATCAACAAGTTCGTCTCCGTTTTAGGCTGTGGCAGGTTATGTCTCAGCATGTATGGGTGGTACAGATCCTACACATGCTCGATCGGTTTCATATTTGGAGACATTTGGTGACAGACCAAATTCGGTGATCAGGGTAACACACAAGTTACTTACAGAGCTTGTCTACTGATGACTATCGTGGGCGGTCGGGTGTTACCCTATTCTAAAATAGCATTTTTTCATCCGTTGGCAAAAGGTTGCAACATCCTAACTTAGTATCGTTGTCCCGTCATTGTGCATATAATACGCATCAGAGGGGATAGGATATCGAAAGAGATGGCACATTGCTTCCAGATTCATACTCAGGGACTGTCATTAGTGAAACGGTAGCGAGACACTTAGGTGAATACTATTCGCAATCAGTCCTCCAACCGGCATAGTTGTGACACAATTACAATCTTTGGCGTCAATGACTTTGCATCAGTGGTAGTTTTTGAAAAAAAGTGGCATTTCTGCAAGTTGTTATCAAACAGTTATTGAAAAACTACACTTGATGATACCAGATTATCCAATATACTCGAAACTGTCTCCAAAATGTCGACAGGTCTGCAATTAAGATATTGCCCCTACATGCATTTGGATGCGGCAATTTAAGCATGCTGGTGAATGTCTGGAGGCCCATGTATTACAGTGAATCCTTCACATTCCCTTCGTCATCCATCTTCTTCAAAGCATATGCCCGATAGACACATGTATATGTGTTTCAATTGCGATATGTTTTAGCCATACAATCCCTCTCAAAACCGTCTGAATGCCAAAATCGGTTCCTGAGTCATCAGCCAAATATCTCTTCTGTTAGACATCTACTTATATTTTACCTCGCTAACTTATTACTTGACAAACTTGTATTTCATATCATCTTACTATATTTATCTACGCATTCCGTTCGATTTGCATAATGATACAACCAACTCATCATGATATTGCATTTTTTTCTCTCAAGTAGTGTATTTTATTGCAAATTAGAGATGAAACGGAATTGACATCATAGTTTTGTAAGTACTCATAATTCATCTTCGTAGTTCACTTTCATAAATATTTTGCATTTAATACTTTTATTTGTTGATTATTTTAACTTTTTCTCATATTTGAATTTAAATATTTTTTATTTATTTATTTGTTTGTTTTATATTTATTTTAATTTTTTTTCATATTTGAATTTAAATATTTTTTATATATTTATTTGTTTGTTTTATATTTATTTTAATTGTTTTTGTATGATAAAATTTTAGATGGATATCAAATTGAATTTTTTGCACATATTGTTCTTATTATGGAAAGACTGCAATGTCATTCTACAGTGTGACGAATATTTTCCTTCTGTTTTCAACGAATTTTACTAAAATAAAGCATATAATGTTTTTAAGGATGTCGGGTAATGTATACTAGATACATGCATAAAATATTTGATTTTTATCGATCTAGCTTCTACAATAATTAAACTACATTAAATAACTATCTATCAAACAAATTAATAAATATCTATTCTTTTAAATAACAGAAATTAATTGTACAATATAAAGAGGAAATTATAAGAATTTATTTTTTAACTATATATTTATATATAAGAAAAAAAAACGCGAGAATTTCAATCTTATAAAAAATTTAGTTACTATATTTATAATTAAAAAAAGAAATTTGATTATTAAAGGGAATCTAATGCAGTTTTAAAATAAATTAACGTCTGATAATATATACTAGATATTTGTATAAAATATTTATTTTATATCGAACTAGCTTCTACAATAATTAAACTACATTAAATAACCATCTATCAAACCATTTAACAAATACCTCTTTTTTCATTTTAAATGACAGAAATTCATCATACATTATAAAAAGAAAATTATAATAATTTATTTTTTAAATATATACTTATATATAAAAAAACAGGAAGAATTTCAATCTGCTTAAAATTGCTTACTGTGTGTATAATTAAATGAAGAAATTTGGTTATTTATGTGAATCTAATACAATTTTAAAATAAAATAACTTTTTTAACAAAATTTGTTAGTTAATTTTGTTAACTCAACAAATTTTCTCACCAAATACTCAACAAATTTCAAATTATTAAAGAACCTCTGATAACAAGACAGACAACATTTTTATTGCTTCACCAATGTCAACAGGTTGACGTCTCCTCTCATTCCAGAAAGCCATTCTTCCTTACATTATATTCAAAACTCTTTACGCTTAGATAACTGTAAATACTCATTCTTATCTACAAAGCTGGAACAGGAATTTTTCTTTGACAAGGACGGTGAAGATATATAACCTTCTATATTTAGCTAAGATTTACATTAAAAAAATTACTTTTTTCTCCTAAAGTTAAGACTTAATCCTAAAATACATATTTTTACTGCAATTTTATGTAAACAATAACAGATATAACCGCCTGTCAACCATTATCGGTTAGTAACATAACAGGTGGGCTGAAAAGTTCATAGGTTGACACATAGATGGCGCTATTAGTATAAAATCCATATGATTTTTAGTTAGCCCTAACCTTCAAAAGACACGTGTATAAATTTGACAGCTGTTGCACTATTAGTATGTGAGTTATAGCATTTTTAGTGTTCATCACGTGCAGTCCACTCGGCTGATTGTCGATTGGACTCCGATGTGAAATGATGGAGTCATGTTTCATCCATTGTCACATATCGACGCAAAAATTCGGGTTTATTACGATTGAACAGCTCCAAACACAGCTCAGAATCATCAATTCGTTGTTGTTTTGGGTCGATTGTGAGCTCGCACATCACCCACTTTGAGCAGGGCTTTCGCATATCCAAATATTCATTCACGATATGTTCAATACGTTCCTTTGATATCTTTAGGGTCTCAAGTATCTCAGTCAACTACATTTTACGGTTATCAGAAATTATTTTGTGGACTTTTTTGATGTTTTCGTCGGTAACAGCCTCTTTGGGGCGTCCACTGAGTGCATCGTCCTCGGTGCTCATTTCACCTCGTTTAAATTTAGCAAACCACTTCTCTGCGGTTGACTTTCCTGGTGCAAAGTCCGAATAATGTTTATGAAGCCAAGCCTTGGCTTCAATAGGTTTTTTTTTTTTTTTTTTTTTTTTTTTTTTTTTGCCATAAAGCAATGCTTTATTAACACACGAAATTCCTTTTTATCCAAACTAACAAAAGTTGATTCACTAAAAATGCTCTAACTCACATACTAATAGTGCAACAGCTATCAAATTTATACACCTGTCTTTTGAAGGTTAGGGATAACTAAAAATCGTAAGGATTTAATACTATTAGCGCCGTCTATGTGTCAGCCTACGAACTTTTTAGCCCACCTGCTAATATACTTTGCAATGGACTTTTTATAGTTGTCAAGTTCGAATTCAGATTTAATAGTATATTTTCAATAAAAATTAAAAAAGTAAAATATTCAACATCTAAGCTATTATATTGAAGTCGATCAATTCTATCCTTTATATATACGATTATATCCTTTATATATGTCTGCAAATAATCAAACTAATCTATATCAATCAATCTAATAAAATATATATTTCTACGCAACTTTATATAAACAACGACAGATATAAACCTATGTTACCCATTATCAGTAAGTAGACAATATATTTTACAAGGGAAAGTTCCGTTGGGACAAAATACTATTTAGTGTTGCAAAGTACGAATTCAGATGTCATAGTATATTTTCAATAAAAATTACAAAATATTTTCAATTAAAATAAAAATATTCAAAATATTTAAGCTATCACATTGCAGCCCGATCGATTCTATTCTTTATATATACAGACATTCATGTCTGCTGCAAACAATCAATCTAATATTTTTGTAAAATTTCACTACATTTGACATCTCATGAATTCACAAAGGAAAGTCGCTGTCCTTTTTTTTTTCTGGTTGATCATTGTGACATCAAACAATTTAACTTAAGCGTTTGACAGCAAAAAAAAAAAAATATTTGAGTGCTTGTATTTTTCCGTAAAATCAGAACCGAAGATATGGCTGCATAATTTAAAGTGGTAGTATTTTTAGTAGCTTAAAAATCATTTAAACTTACATAAAAAAGTAATATTTGAAAAGGACACAATATAAGCAAATAAAAAGAGTTTAAATCCGGTGTATGAAGATATTATATGACTCTTTTTATTTTTGTTTGAATTTCTCTTATTTAAAATAAAAGAAAATATATTAATATACCTTATAATTAAAAATAATATTAATAATAATTATATACATATATAAAATAATTATATAATTAATAATTTACCTTAAAAATATATTTAAGGAAATTTTCCTCACACATTTTTGTACAATTTATGATACAAATAATTCATAAACATTTTACTCTAATGTGGTTTCTAGATGGATAATATAAATTTAAATAATAAGGAATAATAATAATAATAATAATTTATAAATAATGAAAATAATTCAACTCATTCAAACAATCTACAGAACTATTCAGATTAAATAAGGAATCCTTACATCAATACCTCTATGCTCTCATATACTTCAACTAATCAATAATATAATACTAGAACTCATCAATAACATTATACTAGAAATCATCAATAACATTATACTAGAACTCATCAATAACATTATACTAGAACTCATCAATAGCATTATACTAGAACTCATCAATAATATTATACTAGAACTCCTCGATAACATTATACTAGAACTCATCAATAAGATTATACTAGAACTCATCTTGACTAAATTCATTTCTCAATTAAAATTTGTCAATAGTTAAATTCTAAAAAAATTACTTCATAAACTTGTCACTAATTGAATATATTGTTGTTTTCAAATTTCGATCATTTTGATCTGAGACATTCGCCACTAGACTGACAAGCAGATTCAACGTTACCCAGGGTTGTACATTTGTGGATGACTATTACAAAATATCCACATTTCACTAACACTCTGTTGAATGAACGAACGCCTCTAGAGATGAATGGCATTTTGGAGGTTCTCTGACCTACAAATTTTTTGTATCCGTCTTATGTGTGGAAACCGGAACTTTCGGTTCGCCTTCTCTTATCGTATTTCATATCATTAGCTCTTAGTTGGACCCTATGTACTGTCCACCAGGTCACTCTTCTTCATTGGCGCAATAGCCCATGGTAGCCAAGGCCGCCTGCCTACTGGCAGATTTCGAGACAGGAGATGTTTTCTTTTTACAAGATAGGGTTGTTAGTCCTACGCCCAAAGCTCTACAGTCATATCAAACACTACTACTACACCCCGCCACATCTCTGCGCATGGAGCTGAGTTGCCCCTATTTAGTCTGGGAATGATGTGGGTGAGAAATCTGACTGGGCTCTGAACAATGTTCTACGATCTTAACGGTTTAAAGTGGATTCCGAACCACTACAAATATCCACGGCACCGCCGGGATTCGAACCCAACTCCTGTGGTACCCTGTGCCAGAGTGCTAGCCACTCGTCGATCACGCTCACAAGTTATATTAGACAGGGAACTACGGTTTAAAGCGGATTCCGAAAAACTACAAACATCCATGGCACCACTAGGACTCAAGCCCGAAATCAATCAACCAGGCCACTCTTGTCCTTCTAATTGTATATCATTAATCGCAGTTTTGTCTATTCCAAAATAAAGGCATTATTGCCGTAATTTAAGTGTTTACTGCCTGCCGTTATTATTTTTTGAAAATAAAATACGGTTAAGACAAATTCACTAAACATCTAAAAATTAAAGATCAATATGCAAAAAGGGATTTTTTTATGTATTGAATACAGCCTTCCCAAATTTCCTGACGGTTAGTTAAATTCACTACAAAAATGTAAATAGAAATTGTAATTCAATATTAAGTATATTGTAATGCTTCCTTACAAAGTAAAATACATATCGAATGCCGAAAATTAAAATTATGGAGACTTTTAAAGATTAAAGGAAAGGTTGCCAAACTTAAATAATGATATTTTTAAAATAATAATGAAGAAACCATGAAGAATAATTCATATAAATAATATTCAAGGTTAAGTGCAGTTAATAGGGAGTTTTTGCATACCGTAAGTTAGTTACCGTAGGACGTCCATTAGCTTTTTTCTCCCTAGCGCGCATGGTCAGTTTCCTATGAGCATGCGCGCTAGGGAGAAAAATGCTAACGGACGTCTTACGGTAACTAACTTACGGTATGCAAAAACTCCCTATTATATTCAAAAAGTATTTTAAAGGTCATCTAAAGATTTAGGAAAAACTGTGCTTAAATTGATCGGCCTTTAAACTGGGCTTAAACTGATCTATTTTTAAACTGTGCATAAATTGCTCTACTTTTAAACTGTGCTTAAATTGATCTACTCATTAAAGTGTTTCAATACTCTTATTATAAAAATTGAATGTAGTTAAATTCATTTAGTTCTATATCTTCATTCATCAATTTAAAATTACTATTTACATAGTTGAACAAGAAAACAAAATCATGTTTGCATCATTACAGCCTTCATATGATAATGATTAAGTGAAAGAAAAATGAGATATATTTCCATTTTGAAATACCTTAATTAGAAAATTGCAATCTAAATTTAAACATAGTCTTTTGTTCATTTTGAAAGCACCATAAATATTCGTCAATTTATAGAGTATAAGTACTGGAAGACTGCCAGTAGCCTGTGTAGAAATGGCATGGCTGATTGAGAGGAAGTCTAAATGCTTCCTTCCTTTTTGAAAAAAGAAATAGAAATACCTAACATTTTAAGGTCAAACTGTAAAACAGAATTTTGGCCAATATTAATGGTTTCAATTCAGTATATTCAGATAAATTTTTGATTTAAATATTGTACAACTATTATAAAAGAAGATTGGAATATTATATTTTTAGTTAAATAAGTTTACGACTTTTCTGGTAGCTATTGAAATTTTAATAACAGAAATTAAGATCTTAAGGAGTTCACCAAGAATACCTCAGAATAAATAATAAAAAATTAAGTCACTTATTAAACAAAAAATTGATTGGTAGTTTAATCGATTACATTCGATTGTTCAAAAATCGATTTTTTTCCCCAAATGAATATTCCTAATTTTATCAAAATTAGCAATATTTTCTGATAGTTATTAAAATTTTAATAACATAAATAAAGATGGATCTTAATGAATTCACCAAGAACACCTCAGAATAAATAATGAAAAAAAAAATAATAAGTCACTTATTAAATAAAAAAACGATTGTTCAATTAATCGATTAGATTAGATTGTTCAAAAAATCGATTTTCCACCCATGAATATTACTAATTTTATCGAAATTAGCAATATTTTCTGTTAGTTATAAAAAATTTTGTAGAATAAATAAAGATGGATCTTAATGAATTCACCAAGAACACCTCAGAATAAATAATGAAAAAAGTAAATCCTTATTAAACAAAAAAATTATTGTTCGATTAATCGATTAGATTCGATTGTACAAAGAATCGATTTTTTTCCCATAAATATTACTAATTTTATCAAAATTAGCAATATTTTCAGGTAGTTATTTAAATTTTAATAACATAGGTAAAGATGAATCTTAAGGAATTCACCAAGAACACCTCAGAATAAATAATGGAAAAGTAATAAATTTATTAAACAAAAAAAATCGATTGTTAATTTAATCGATCAGATTCGATTGTTCAAAAAGTCGATTTTTCCTTCTTCATCGAAATTAACAATATTCATGGAGAAAAAGAGTTTTGTCTCGTGAATAAAATTCCCACTTTTTCCTTATTTGTTAGATTTCCTGGATTCTTATCACAGGAAAATTGTTTAAATTATTAGTTAGAAATCCAAATAGATTTTGTCATATTTCGAGTATTCTTAAATATTCGTGTTCTGAATCCGCATTTTTGGCAGCCGAATCTTTCCACACAGAATAAAGTTAACTAGAATACGAATACTTCTGTGTCCAAAAAGTAAGACCAATTTTCAACTTAAAAATCCTGGGGCTTATGGAATTTCATTTTTTTTTTAGGTTGCTGGCACTGTCCTCGACATCTGTGGGAAACTTGACTTCAAAATATTCATTAGTATTCGAGTTACGCTTGGCTTTGTGAGACGCTAAAACTGATTCCGGCAATTTTTGAAGTGTCTGAATTAATTGAGCGAAGAACTTGCATTAAATTTTGTTTGCGGAAACGTATAGAATGTTGCAGAAGGCATTCAGTGAGCATTTCTATATCGGAAAGAAAAGTTTACAAGGGGTATAAACAGTTCAAAGAAGGCAGAGAACGTGTTGAAGACGAAGAGCCCTCTGGTCGACCATCAACCTCAACCGACGAAGCTCACGTCCAAAAAATTAAAGATTTGGTGCTTACAAACGGTCGATTTACAATTAGTGACCTTGCTTATGATGCTGGAATTTCAAAAAGATCGAACAATTCCATTTTGGGCCTCAAACGCGTCAAACTCGATTGGTACCGAAAACACTGAATGCGCCAGTTCACACTGCATTGATTCTTCGTGACTTTTTGACCAAAAAGTAAACCCATATCGTTCCACAACCCCCGTATTCACGCCGTGCAACTTCTAGCTATTCCCTAAACTCAAAAGACCACTCCGGGGACATCGTTTTGAGTCGATCGGAGAGATTCAACGTGAATCGTCGTTGCGCTTTGAAGGCCATCCCTGCCGGTGACTCTTTAGCATGCATTGAGGATTGGAAAAAAAGTTGGCATAAGTCCATTGTGTCCGGCGGGATTACTTTGAAGGCGATGAAATAAATTTGAAAAATAAATAAAGAGTTTTTGGAAAAAAATAATTGGTCTTACTTTTTGAGCACAGTAGACTTAAACCGTTAGCATTAATATTTATTCCACGGAGTTTTAGTTATTCTACATAATATTCAATTTTCTCTCACTCTACTACGAGTAAACCCTCTTATCACTCTTAAAAATAAAAAATAAAAATAACAAGATATGAAGAAGAATAAATTTTAGAGTAAGAATTATGCAATTTACAAGATAACATTCTACCGCCTACAAACCAGTTCTTCAATATTTTTAGACGTAGAGAATTACTTTGTTATTTTTAGAAAATACTTCCGGAGTTGCATGTTCTTCCGGAACAACGGATTGCCGTTTGTTAACAACCTCAATATATTATTAGTTCATTAAAATATTCAAATTATTTTGCTTTTAATCCTTCAATTGATTTCTGAAAAACATCTGCAGCATTTTTGTTCTTTTCAGTCACACAATTATTTTAGCCAATTCAGATCGGAAAAACATATTAATTATTATATTTATAAAATAAAATAATAAATGAAAAAATAATAATAAATAATACAGAAAATATACTCAAAAAATTTAAAGTCAATTCAATACTTTCAATTTCAATACTCAAAGAAGAAAATTTCAAAGGTATTTTACGAGTTTTGAAAATAATGATATTATTAAAAATATTACTAATACAGTAATACTAAAATAAAAAATAAATATTTATTAAATAAAAAATAATAATAATGTAAAACAATAAATATAAAATAATATAGAAGATATAAAATAAAAAAAATCGTTATCGTTAAAAATTATTAAAATCTTCGTTATGAAATAAAAAATAATATAGAAGAAAATTCACGATTTTTTAAATTATTATTTAATTATTGCTGCAAATTTCAATCTTCTATGTAATATCATTATTTTTAAAACTTTGTAGTAAAATAAAACCATTTGTATCTAATTTTGTGATAATGATCTAGTGATAATGAATGTGAAGGAAAAACATTTACAACGACAAACATTTTTTTCTTTGCCATTAATAATAATTAGATATTATCGATATTTTATGATTTTGTAATTTTTTCTTTTCAGTCACTCGATGATTTTAACCAATACAAATTGAAGAAACATATTAATTATGCATTATAAAACAAAAAAAAATATTGAAGAAAATTCAACTTTTTTATTATTATCTAATTATTGCTACGAATTTCAATCTTATATGTAATATTATTATTTTATGCCTTTTTAGTAAATAAAACAATTTGTATCTAATTTCTAAAAAAGTGATAATGATCTAGTGATAATGAAAGTGAAGAAAAAAAAATTCATAAAAACCAACATGTTTTTCTTTGCCATCAATAATAATCAGGTAATATCGATATTTAATGATTATGTAATTTAATAAACAGGTAAAATTTTGAAGTCAAGGTGAAGGTTTTTTTAAAATGATGTATCCAACTTTTCAACAAATACATTTTAAATAAAGAGACAACACAATCTATTTCATAAAACCTACATTAATCAGTACCAGTTTTAAAATATTGAATCTAGGAAATGAAATCAGATATTTAAAAGGTATACATCGTCATTCATGCGTGGGAGTAGTGACATCATTCGCATATACCGCCCAGATTTTGTTTTTTAAATAGAATCAACAAACCTACTTAGCAGACGAGATCCTCCAAGCGAGTCTTATCTTTTCGTCATGGAATCTGATTTGTTGCGCTTCGTTTCTTCAGTTTCGATGATAATGCATCAATCAGATTATTTTTTTTCTAATGAAATGATAGTTAGCATGTCAAAAACAATATATTGGTGCATGAATGTGGAATTTTATCTGATAAAATATTATGTGCAATAAATCCCCCGCGGTGTTTTGCTGAATTAACATTATTTCTTTGTCGTTTTAAAATCGTTTGAAAAACAATAGTCTCCTAATTAGAATTGGTTTTAAAATTGAATTCCGAAACTATAGCTGTGTTTCGCTGAATTAAAATTTTTTCTTTGTCGTTTTAAAATCGTTTGAAAAACAATGGTCTCCTAATAAGAATTGGTTTTAAAATTGAATTCCGAAACTATAGCTGTGTTTCGCTGAATTAAAATTTTTTCTTTGTCGTTTTAAAATCGTTTGAAAAACAATGGTCTCCTAATAAGAATTGGTTTTAAAATTGAATTCCGAAACTATAGCTGTGTTTCGCTGAATTAACATTTTTTTCTTTGTCGTTTTAAAATCGTTTGAAAAACAATAGTCTCCTAATAAGAATTGGTTTTAAAATTGAATTCGAAACTATAGCTGTGTTTCGCTGAATTAACATTTTTCTTTGTCGTTTTAAAATCGTTTGAAAAACAATAGTCTCCTAATGAGAATTGGTTTTAAAATTGAATTCCGAAACTATAGCTGTGTTTCGCTGAATTAACATTTTTTTTTTTTGTCGTTTTAAAATCGTTTGAAAAACAATGGTCTCCTAATAAGAATTGGTTTTAAAATTGAATTCCAGAAACTATAGTTGTATTTCGAAAAGCATTAAGAGAAACGTTAAAAAGCAAAGTAAGGCTTAAAAAAATTTGGGATTTGATAAGATTTCCAAAATTAGAAAACCAATATGCATCCTGTGAAAGAAAATTAAAAAAAAACATTTTATACTAATTTTATTTTATTAATAGTAAATGTTTTGTTTTTAATGAAATATTAGTTAACATTTAAGAGATAATATTTCGATGCATAAATGTGAAAATTTATCTGAGCAATTCATATGTGCAATAAATACCAGCATTGTTTTGGATTAACATTACTTCTTGACGTTTTAAAATTGTTTGTAAAAACAATATACTCGCAAAAATAATAAGCTTTCAAATTGAATTCCAAAACTATAACTGTTCTATTTTGAAAATTATTAAGAGAAACATTAAAAAGCAAAGTACTACTAAAAATTTTGGTATTTAATAAGAGATATTATAAGATAAAGTTAATGAGATAAATATTTTGTTTTCAATGAAAAAATAAATTCATGGTTCCATGAGGTCGGGGATAGATCTCGGACTCTAGCATTGTTATTTAGTCTAGGCAGAATAATCGCTTCTATCTTTAACGTGAAACTGAATATTACTCTTTTAAAAGAAAATACTTTTTTTTTTTTTTTTTTTTTTTGAAGAATTCGCATTTCTACAAACTCAGACTCATCCTATTCAAAGAAATGTTTTGCAAATTAGATGTCAAACTCAACACAACAATGCCGTTATCTTCATCTCTCAAGTCTAAAAATATTAAATCTCTGTTTGAAAATGCTTTGTCAGTCAGAAATGAAAACGCGACATGATATTTTGATATGGTAGGAGTCATTTTTATTCCATGTCAGTATTACTGTGGGAGTAATGTTTTTAATAATATCATTATTTTGAAAATTCATAAAATATCTTTGAAATTTTGTTAAGGATTTCTTCAAGGTACAAATAGATTAAAATTTAAACTTACATATATGCGTTAAAAAATAAATTAAATATAAATTAAAAATATATTTAAAAAATATTATTTAAATATAAATTAAATTATTATTTAATAATTAATTAATAATAATTTATAACTAATATTAACTAAATTATTGTTTTATTATTATTTAAAATATAAATTAAAGTTACATATATGCGTTATATATATATATATATATATATATATATATATATATATATATGTGTGTGTGTGTGTATGTAAGGGAAACTCACAAGAAGTGGACTATAAACGACCATTTTCCGCAATAAAATCCACTACCGATATTCGGTTAAACGCAAATTGTATAACGAAACCATTATAGCATTCGCAATACAAAAACCTCAAAATTTAGTCCCTCATTCGCAAAAAAGTACCTCAAAATACAGACATCTCAAAAAAAGAAAGAAAAATTTTAAATTCACAGTGAGTATAAACTGCAGCCATGAAACTGAAAAATATCAGACAAATACAAATATCAAAAAATTTAAAGGCAAGAACAGTATTAGCCGATCACAAAAAAAGGACACAAAAATTTATACAATATACACAAAAACAGAATATTAAATATGTTTTCTAGGTTCCAGGAAATCTGTAAAACACAAAAGAAATTAATAAAATAAAAAAGAAATACTTATAAAACCCCAAAAGAAATTAATTATAACATCTCAAGGAAAGCTTTGTAAAAGAATATGTACCCACAGGATGTTAAAAACCATGTTATTTCTGCTCTCTAGATGGTTAGATCCAAGTCAAAAACATATCTAGCGACATATTCCGATAACATAGAGCAGAGAGAATAACCTTCCGCTTAGAGTTGGTAAGGTATAGAATTGAAGAAAAATTATTTGGCAATGTAGTCTGTTTTATAAAGCAAAAATTGAGTCACCTGGTAGAACCTTGTAGCTGTATGTAATAATGTGGCCATTATGTGATTAATTGGTTGACCGAATGCAATCAATAATTTGTATAAGCGTAGGGCCTGAGTGGGATGATTTATTTCCCGCTGTGAAAATTTCTGTTAATTAGCATGGAAAAGTGGAATGGAGGTGTAGAAATTGATAGAGTGATTTAATATTTCTTGGAAAAAATGTGAGAGGAAACACCCACATTCCATAGAATTTACGGAAATTGTACACAAACAAAATTTTTAACAATAATGAGTTGAGGGAATACAGACTAGAAAAATATTGACGAAGAAATTTTTTTGACATAATTTTTTAAAAGAGTATTCTTAATTTCTTTTCTTTGTTGTTGTTAAAAAGTATTATTGTTACCAATGGAATCAATTCTGAGCTAATTAATGGAATTAATTATGGAATTATTATTATTATTTCATAATGGAATTAATTCTGATAATATTGTGATGTATTTTGATACTGATATTGGGGTTCCAGGGTATGAGTCTATTAATGAAATCCTTTCTTTTGTTAAATATATTAATTTGTTACGAGTTACGAATGTTAATGTTGACACCAAGAAATTAGAGCAAATTGAGGTGATGTAGTTTACAGATGAAGGCAAAGTTATTAGTGGCAGTATCAATTAGTGTAATAATAAATTTTTCTGAAATATTTTTTTTATTTTATTTATTAAGTGTAATTATAGATGGTGGTGAATATGGAAGAGTGGAATTGGTTTAGAATGCACTTTTTATTTTTTTATAAATATTCCAGGCAAAATGTGTTTGTGTTGCTTAATGCCTTTTGTGAAAGAATTTTAATACTAAATTTGAAAGTCGGTCTAAATTTTGAGCTTTTAACAAAATTATTTCTAAGATTCAAGTCATCAAAAATTCTTATGTCGCCGATGAAAATATTGCTAAAATCAGTGTCAAGGAATGTAATAAATTTTTCATCCGTGCAACTGCATGTAATATTTTTTCTGAAAGCAGATGACTTTACAATTTAAATTATAGTTGAAAACTTTCCTACCAAACGGAGTGTTATATTTGAATGTTTTTTATGTCTGTATTGACTATAGGAAAGAGTTTTTGGATATTATTGAAAATTGTTTTAAAAGGAATTTTATCAAAAAAAGGTGTGCTGAAAGTCGAAAGTGAAATACCTTAAATTGGAAGGCTCGGTAGTGGTAAATTTACTTATTCTTTATTTGGTAAGATAGTAAACAAAGATTTAAAGTGAAAATTTTTATGTCCTAAGTTTTAACGAATTACAGAAATTCTTGCATCGTTTATTTTTTAAGGAGAAAATATATAAGGTACTAATAATATATTTTTTAATATATATTTTTAATGGGTTACCAAGAAAAAGCGGTAGTAAGTGTGTTCTCTAATGCCTTTAAATCTTGAAGGAAATAATAACATCATGTGGAAGTTTTAGTTTTACCAGATACTCTACAGTTTCTATTAGTTTTCTCTCGATTATTATAAAAATATTGATGAGTGTCAGTGGATTCGGGAGTAATGTGTATATTATTGAAAATATCCTGAAGTCCATACTATACGATTATTTTAAAGTTTATCCTGCACATATTTTCTTTTAGAAGCTCTTTCTTCTTTATCATAGACACAGTCTATAACATGAATAGTGACTGGATTGAAATAATGTACACTAAAATGATAGAGTTCTGCATTGTAAATGAAAAACATTTGGTCATACTTTTTAATATTGCGTCGGTGCTGATTAATTCTAATATTTAAAGTGTTACTTGTTTGTCCCACATGTTTCATGTTACAAAGAGGACATTCCAGAAGTTAAAGGCAGTTGTTGAGTTTATAAGCTGGAGAAAGATTGTTATGGATACCAATACTTCTTTCAAAAAATTTGTGGACATGGCTTATATCTTTTATCATAGCATTTTTTATTCCTGAATATTATTAATTTTGATATAGTAATTGAAGAATTTCCTGGATGGAATGTATTATTACAAGCAAGCAAGCAATCAGGTGATGATGAACTACACCCTAAAGTAGTAAAGCCTAGAAAATAGTTGTTGCGTGGAGAATATATATATATTTATATACATGATGGCACACACATATATATTTATATGTATATATGTGTGTGTCTGTGTGTGTACCACGGCCTGCTGGAAGAGCGATTTTTCTGGATTACCAAGTGTCCAAATAGTTTTCAGAGGGATATCAAAGATAAGGCACTCGTATGTTTTTCCTTTTATTATTATTTTTTTCCACCCTAACCATTCTAACTGAAAAGGGACTACCTAGCCCTGGCTACAGAGGGGACATGTGGGGTAAAGTAAAGTAAAAAAAATACAATGCTACACATTTGTGTATCATGAGAGAAAAAACTTACACCAGGCAATCTGACTGTCAGTGCGAAGCATTTTACACTTGTTGTCACAATCGAGTTTTCTTGCTCTAAAAGCTATGACTGTTACAGTCGCCACCAAATGATTCCGTCCTGCGTTTTATCTTTAGTGCTACTATTGGGTTTGTTATTAAATAAGGAACAAATAGCAGTCTCAAAGCAACTGTCAAATTCATCCTGTTATTCAATGTTTATAAAAATCAGTTTATAATACCAATAATGAAATAACGTCTTTTGCGTAACAATCATAATTGAAAGAGAACTAAAACGCCAATTATTATTTATTAAAAATTGGAAGAAAGGATTCCTTCTTCAAAGAAGTGAAATATTTCATTTTTGACAAGTACTAAAGTTTTTAAAAGAATTCAGTTGATTCTCTAAATTTTTTCTACTACATTTCTAACACAATCATAAAAAAAACTGGTGCTGTTTTAAAATATACTTCTGCTAATGTCAGATATCACTACATCATGTGGTGAGAAAGGAACAGGCATTGGATTCGTTTTGTTTTGATATCACGTGAAAGATTATACCGAAGTTTCCTGATAGAAAATCAATCATATATCAAAATAAATTTTTACTCTCAATTTATGCATTCCAAAAAACAATTCACCAAATCCAAGGGATTAATTAGCTGTAATTCCACGTTTCTTACAGGTGGAAGACATCAACATTTAGTTTGTTTATGGACTCTCGACTAAGCATTACCAAGCGTGAAATATAATACTTCGTGACCTTCAGCTATTAACCTATTAACCATTTGTCTGGAACGTTAGAAAAAGAGGACACATATGAATAGCTTTTAATAATGATTGTGGCTAGTAATTCTTCTTCTTCTTCATTGGCGCATTCTTGTGGCTACTAATTACACTTATAAATTTGATGATTTTAATTAATCCTTTTTAAATTTAAATTGAACTACTTTTTTTAAATAATTTAGGTGAAATAAAAAATTAACGTAAAATGTTTAATTGATTTTTAATGATGTAATTTACTTAATTAATCTTAGTGTTTATTTTAAATTCTAAAAAATTTAAATTATAATTAAATGATAGATTTATTAATTTAAAATATTTTAATTTAGAAAAGGTTTTATCTAAAATAGGTCTATTATGAAACAAAAATATTTGATTTCGATAACAAGCTGTCTTAAATGGAAAAAACCTAAAAATATTAAATATATTAAGACGTTAATAAAAATAATAATAAAACATAAAAAGGTTTTTAAGATTTTAATATTTTTTATAATATAATATTTTATATTAACACAAAAAAATATTAAAACCTATATACCTTAAAAATATTAATATAAAAAATATTAAAACCTAAAAATTTCTCAATCATTATGAATAATTTCTCGTAGAGAATAAAGATAAAATTAATATTTAAAGATAATCTTGCTTTAATACTGTTTATTAAACATAAAAAAATTGGAAATTTGAATATTAAAACATAAATGTAAACAATCTCTAATATTAATTTTTTATAACTAATTCTTTTTTTTTTACTAAAAAATCCAATAAACCTTTCAATAAACGTTTTTCTACTAAATAATTATTTTTTATTGATAATTGAAATTCTTAACTACTATTATTTTTTTCGATTGTTCAAATAAAGTAACTGCTGTTACAGAATTGTAACCTCTGTTATTGTTGGAAGTTATATTTAAAAGATATCTTTAAAATTGTCAAAGACAGCAAATCGTTATTAAAAGAATAAACTATACGTTATATACAGGTGCTAAAGCTTAGCTTGTAAGCTAGCCAATTCTTTTTAAGAGGTTAATTTAATATTTAATAACTGTTTACGTTTACATCTTTCCTCTATATAACTTCTGAGATGGGTGAAACAAGCCACAGATAAAAGGTAGTAATTAATATACGACACAAATTCAAAGCTAAGATTTTCAGATGAAAAATTTATATGTTATATACATTATTAAAAGTATTTCTGATGTTTTCAATGATTCTAAAAACAAATAAAAAATGTCTCGGGGAGATGACAGAAGTTACACAATATCAGTTACGCAAAGGCAAGATACAAATTAACAAATTTAAATCTTAGTTAAAAAGTTAAAAATACCTCTAAGATGATGTTTGGTTATGAGTTAGAAATGTTATCTAATTTATTATTAAAGGCTTTCTTAGAAGTTTAAAATTATTTCAAAAGCTTCCTAAAATAAAATCTTTTAAGAAATCTGACACCCGTAAAGCTTGAATTAGGTTTAGGGAAAACTTGCAAATAAAGGTCACTTAATCAAAGCTAAGTACTGTTTCAATTAAAAGCAATATTTTAAGAGATTTCATTATTGTGCATTTAGTTAAGGTAAAGGACGAGAAAAAATAATTTTTAGTACGTCACGTGAGTTCTTCGTGTAAATTTAGAACTGTCCTTTATTATCCAACATTTTTTAAATTCCAATTTCAACTCACGAGAGTGTAATGGTTTGTTGAAGAATCAATAAAAAAATATTATTAAAAGTTAAGTAGTGCTTTCCTTTTCATAATCACAAAATAATAACTCTTCCTGACAACAATCACACTCTACGTTTTTTCAAAAGTCGAATGAATTGAAGTAGCACAATTGTTTTTTAGTCTTCCCAATTTAAAAAATTCATAAAATACAATACTATGAATTTTAAAAAAAAAATTCCGAAGCAACAAAATGTTGAATACCATTAAAGTGAATTTAATCTTTATCAGATTATTTAAATTCCAAGCAATGGAAGGTGTTATTTTTTTTTCTTAATATCAACATGCCTCACATTCTTGAAACACTTAGCAAAGTCTTGACGGTCAAGGCAAGAAATTCCACAGGCAAAGGAGACAACATATAATTGAGAATCAAGTTCAAAACCGTGCTTGTTCGGTAGTAATTGCCTCTAATCTTGAAGTATAATCATTTCCCGGAGCAAGTTGTTTGCCAACTTACATAACTCTGGGTCAGTAGACAGCCTGAAGTTATCATGAAATATTGCTCATCATCCTTATTTCTAAAAGCTGAAAAGGATTCATTTGAATAATGCTAAGATTCTGAATAAAATATACATGCTTGACGTAAATTATTGCTTATAAATATGTTTGGTAAGTCATATATATCAAGATATTGCCCAGTTTTTATTGTACATATTGAAGTTATCATGAAATATTGCTCATCATCCTTATTTCTAAAAGCTGAAAAGGATTCATTTGAATAATGCTAAGATTCTGAATAAAATATACATGCTTGACGTAAATTATTGCTTACAAATATGATTGGTAAGTCATATATATCAAGATATTGCCCAGTTTTTATTGTACATATTGAAGTTATCATGAAATATTGCTCATCATCCTTATTTCTAAAAGCTGAAAAGGATTCATTTGAATAATGCTACGATTCTGAATAAAATATACATGCTTGACGTAAATTATTGCTTACAAATATGTTTGGTAAGTCATATATATCAAGATATTGTCCAGTTTTTATTGTACATATACATATATTTACAGGAGAAAAACCAGGGAGTAGCTGGGGGGTTTCAACCCCCTCCCTAAGCCGATAAATAAAATGTGTGCAAGTGTTCAAACTTAAGATCACTTCCCACTTAGGTCTGATTGTTTTCGTTCAATATTCAGTATTTCAATGAATTTATCAGTTTTAATTATATTATAGCGTCTGAATTTATTTATTGGACCAGCGTTTTTCATGGTTTAATTTTATTAAATATTCATCAAAATAATGAAGTTGAAAAAAGCAATATAATCGATAAGGTAGAAAAAAACTTAAACCTATTTTAAGTTGACAACTTTCAAATATTGTCTTTATAAATTTGTTTTCTTAAATGCTCATACATTTTGCCTATTTGCTATTTATATATGCTATTTGCATTTTTGAAATTGGAAACTTAATATATATATATATTTTGCCTTTATAGAAATATACATTACATGAAAGCATTTAAAATATTTTGTTGAAGAGATTCGGTTTAAAGAAGTAAAACTCTTTTTATCTAACTATAGTATTTCAAAAACAAACTAAAAAAAATCCTTGTGTAAAATATCATAGAGAAAAGGAAAAACATTACAGCGTTTCTTCTTGGAAAAAAATAACTCTTTAAATTATTTATTCATGTAATGTTCTGCTTCTAGATACTGGTAATTATTTTTTCTTCTTTCTAATGTAGCTGGCAAACGCAGACAGTTTGGTCTTAGATGCCTTAAGGCAAGTGCTGCACAGACGTACTCACTTTGCATTACCCAGGGGGCGCGTGTAATTTGAAGATAAGCCACGGACGCGGAGTAACAATGACCCCGCAACGCTCTACGAGCCTATTAGACCGGGACCTACTTTTTAAAGTGGATTCCGAACCACTACAAACAACCATGGCACCGCCGGGACTCGAACCCGAAACCTGTGGTGCCGAGCGCCAGAGCGCTAGCCACTCGACCATTCAGGCCCTCTGGAAATTATTCTTATTTGGTACAATTTGACAATACAATAGAGTCAATATTACTGTTTGATACTATTAGATATTTTACAAATTCTTTATCATATAAATATAAATACTTTATCATATATCATATAAATATCATGATGAAAATCAAAAATATTAACGCGCTCCTTCGTGAAAAAAATAATTCTTAAAATTATTTTTCAAAATAAGGAACTCCTTCTGTATACACGGTAACTCGACTTATTTGGTACAATTGGACAACACTGTAATAGTACCAATATTACTGTTTGTAGATAATAACCATGAAATATTTTACAACTACTTTATCATGAGACATGAAATTCTGAATGCCCTATTTTAAAATCAATTTTACAGAAAAATTTTGATTTGCCATATGATAATAGAACTGTACAATATCTTAAAAAAATAACTAAGCCTTTCTTTATCTTTGAATACTGGTTGAGTCAATGTATTGTTGAAGATACATATTGTTGTATTTATATGTATTGTTGAAGATACACAATGTTGTATTTATATGTATTGTTGAAGATACACAATGTTGTATTTATATGTATTGTTGAAGATACACATTGTATTTATATGTATTGTTGAAGATACACATTGTATTTATATGTATTGTCGAAGATACACATTGTTGTATTTATATGTATTGTTGAAGATACACATTGTTGTATTATATGTATTGTTGAAGAACATTAGAACTTCGTTTTTAAACTCTGTCAACTTTAAATTTCACTGAATTCATGAAAGATAGATTTATACAGACTACTCAGACCCTAACGGCTTTTACTTATTATTTTTCTTCATTATCTGCATTAGTAGTTTTGTGGAAATAATAAAGAGACAATTTAGAAGGAATCAATCTCATTAAAGGCTAGTTTACAAAACAAATCTTTGAACAAATAAATATTACTTAATTTTTCTTTGCATTGAAAACAAAACATTTTCATATTCAATAAATCTTTCGTGAAAAAAAATTTCCTTCTCTTCCGGTCTCTAATAGAACAGATTTAATTAACAAACTGATACTGTCAAAAGACGTGTTAATTTTCAAGGAAAATTTATAACAATTAATTTAAACAATGAAAAAGGAGAATGTCTGACCTTCTACGTGAACTTTATTGTTCTTAAACTGAATGTCATTACTGTTTCTACCATTTATGGAATGAAGCTCAGAATTGTTTCTTTAGAAAAACATTGTTAAGAACGTAGCTGAATTCTTATGCAACACATAAAACTATTATATAACTATCGTTAATTTTAAAATAAAAAAACAAGAATAATTTTATAACTGCTATGAAAATATTTTTTCAATATTAATTAAAATTTTTATTTATTTAATCATATTTTTAAAAGGAAAAATGAAAAAGAAATTTCATCATTTCTAAGTATTACTAAATAATAATTTTTTTTTCTTAAATTTACTATCCATTGCAGAATTACATAATTTCGGCAATTATAAATGGGTGTTTAACAATAGAAATATTTTGTTGAAAAAATCGATTTTAACATCAAAAATGTGAATAAAAACTTTAAATCCAAGTAAAAATTTAAAGTAATCTTTGTTTACTGTCCATTTTTACAGTTTTTTTTTATTTATAAAAATTATAAATGTAATATACCTTTGTGCAGGGACATTATATTTTTATTCTAAATTTATGTAGTTGATAATTAAAATTATTTTAATTAAGAAGATGTTGACTCATGGGGGAATAGATGGCTGAATAATTATTATATAAATGGCATTTCGAAAGTATTGTTTCTCTTCATAAAAGTAAAAAAATAATTTCAAAAAAAATGTAGTTTAATTATTGAAATACATTTTGCAACTAGTAATCTTTCTTAAAAAAATGCTTTGATGACAAAACATAATTGTAAAATATTATATAATTGCAAATGATTTTTAACGTTTAAAATTTATAAACGAAATCTAATGATTTTTTTTTAAATCATTAAATTGTGCATCAAAAATTTTAAGTAATTTTCACACAATTTTTTTGTTATAATTTAATTGATTTAATACATTGTGCATATTTATACTGGTAATATGTTTATTTGTACAGTTGTTTTCCTGATAATAGATGTATATATTTACATTGAATGAAAATATCAAACCATATACATAGCTTATCATGAATGTTTACAGCAAATAATGCATTGTTAACATACTAACAACCCTGAATAGGACCGGGTAGTTATTGCTATTGTAATAAATTTTAATATTTGAGAAATGCAAAATTTTATGAAAAAAATAGACTTTTATGGTTTTAAATTCATTAAAAATTAATCTACTTTTGTTTTTGTAACTTTTCATTTTAAATAGAATTCATCATTTGACAACTCCTTTCACAAACATTATTTTTCCAATTTATGAAGACAAAATGTCAATTGGAGAACCAAAACAGTAAATCAATCAATCAAAGCAGTAAATGCGTCAGTAGCTGTCTACATAATAAAAGTTTTTAAAAATACAAAACGAGAAAAATACATAATGAAACATTTATACGTTTAATAATACATTTAAAAATACATAATGAAATGTATCTAATCTGTCATCCCAGACCCAGAATTAGATACATTTCATTACCTCAGTACAAACCATCGATATTATGCTGTGCATTAAAAAATACAATAACAAATTTTTAAAAAACAAATTCCTTGTACTTGTTAAGTAAATTACAATAAAGAAAGAATATTTGTTAAAAAGAAAATTTTTTAACAAATTGGAATTTGGTAATTTTAGTAAACAATTTTTTAAAGTCTTTCCTGGAGCTGCTTTTAAAACCATAAAATAACTCACATTTTTCTATGGCAAAAAACGATACATGCATTTCTTATGAAATACAGTACAGGATCAAATTAATTATACAGTATCAAATCAACATGCTAACAAGAATATTTCCCGTTTTCTTTAACTACACATCGAATTCAAGGTTACAATAGTGATGACGCCACAATTAATTGCAAATGTATTCATCGTGACTCAAAACATGTAAATCCTTATATATAAGACATAAAAATACAATGAATTCATCACTTCCACTTCTAAAAATTAATACATAAAAAGATCATGATGATGATGATAATGATCTTTGATCATTTATGGTTGAATGTACGTTACTGCCCTTTTTGCCGCAGAAGAAATAGTAGATGGAAAAAAAAGCCGGAAGAAAAATACCGATGTCTTCTTTATTCAAGAAGAAAATGAAAAAATAAAGAGGGAAAAAGGGTGGCCGAGCGAGCGTAGGCAAGCTGGAAACTGAAGGTTTCAAAACAGTCACGTATTGGAGGTTTATTTTGTTCACCTACTCAAAAAAAGTAGAGATCAGAAACTTTGGGCAGTTATGTCGAAACAGTTTAAAGGGAAAAAAATAATAATAAAGTAAAGACTATAAGGATATTTAAATAAAAATCAAAAATAAGTTCCTCGTAGTACATGTCCATGTAAGGAACGATAGTTGAGAAAATCAACCTGCATTTTTTTCCTCAAATTTTGCTTTTCACGTTCTAGCTAGAATAAATAGAATATAATCCTTTGCCACATTATTATGGTCATTGGAAAATGCGTAGAATTATTAGATTAGACAAACGAATTTTATATTTTTCTTCTTAATAATGCTGTAATTTGAATTTTAATTTAAAAATATATTTATTTTTAAATATTTAAACGGAACTAAAAGTAATTTTTTAACTTAAAATAATAAAAGTAATTTTTATGGAACACAGAAATAAATTATTTTTACGATCAACTATAAAATTAGTTGTATAGATTGAAAATTTTATTTTATATTTCTTTGTAAACGAAATAAAATCAATTTATTGTAAAATTATTATTATTAATTACATCAAATAAGAAAATTGATACTGTTTTTAATTTCATAAAAAATATGCTACGTTGAGCAGGTGCATTGATTAAATTTAAAGATGAAATAACAAAAAACTGGTGGAAAATAAAATCCAACACCATGAAAAAAATTTGTTTAGACGAATGAAATTTAGTCAAAATATTTGTCTAGGGTAACATATTTATTTGGTTAAAGTTTCAAAGTCAAAGGTTGAAGTATGCACAAGAAGCGCCATTACAATTTGGAAATGGTGGTACATTATTAACCTCTGTAGTCTCCACGGTTTAAAATGCAGGCATGCAAGCGCCTTGCATTGTGTCTTAGAGGTGCTGGAGGTCATTTTGTGAAATGGAGTTCCATGCCTGTTGCATTTAGTCAAATCAATAATGGTCCGTGCTTATTGTTGATGACGCTGAATTTGTCGTCCAATAATGATCCATATGTCCCATATCTGATAATCTCGTAAACCACGGCAATATCTGGATACTCTCTAGAGCACTTAGGGGGCAGTAGTGGCATTGGGTTGTGCGTTATCCTTTTGGAAACCACCTATGGGATAGTGATAAAAAAAATATCAGCAAAATCGGTTCAATTACAAGTCTGAAAACAAATTTGTTGTCAAGGTGTGTAGGACAATGATAAGAGTGCCACTGCTGTCATACGACATTGCTCCATAGATCATAACTCTTGGTGTAATCCAGTGTATCTACGACGCAGAAAGATTGACTCTCAAGTGCTCATCTGGCCTACTTCAAACCAACATACAGCCATCATTGACACCAAGACAGAAACTATTCACCTGAGAACACAAGCTCTAGCTCCATAAGCTCTAGAACCATAAGCTCTAGCTTGTCACTATTGAAGTCACTGGCGAAGGTGATTTGGAGTTAATGACATGAACGCTACAGAGTATCTGGCTTGGAGTTATTCTACAAGTAATCGATATGTTATGATTCTTTGTGCCCCCTAATGCTAACAAAGGCTTGAATGTCTGCTGAAGATGCAATACGATGTGCTATAGCCATATGGTGAATATTGCGATCATCCCTTTCAGTAATGATTTATGTGTGGCCAGACCCAGGTATTCTTGAGACAATATATTCCGATGACCACTGCTTCCAATAATCATACACAGTGAATCTTTTTTTTCAGTCCTTGCCAAGTCTTTCTGAAACATAGCGAAACGGAAATTCTCTTTCTAGTTGTCGAATTATACGGACACGTTCAAACTCAGTAAATTGCTGATACAGTCTTTTGCGTCTCCTTAGAGACATTTTTGACTCAAATCTAGTTCGCTACGCCCAATCCGGAAGAAAAATAACCTGTACGAAATGTACATCGCGTATTTAAAGCAAAAGTGATTTTCATGTTGTTAATGCTCTTAATCGTCTTGCACGAAATTTGAATAGATCTCACCTTTCAGATGTGTCAACACACCTCTCAGTTTATCTAGCACAATTCCTTCTTAGTGTTGGGATTTTATTTTCCCCAGTGTATTAATATATAAAAAAGGTTTGCACTTAATATATCTTAATTTGCATTTTCTGTTCTTTAGTGTGTTATGATAATTTCTCGTAAATAGTTACTAAATAAATATGCCTTTCTTACTTAAAATTGTGCTTAATTATCAAAATTATTTATAAGTGCGCAATAGTTGTAGCAATATGTGCAGAAACTGAATTTTAATTATTTAAGTGAACTCTTGAGTAATAAATTTAAGTGAATTCTTGATGACAAATTATTTCGGTAGATTGCAATTCTCAGCACAATTCATTCAATCTCGTGATTTATTTTTGAATATTTCTATTTTAAAATTAATTTCTAAAATAAGATAAGTAATGAAATTTGAAATTAATTCTCAAATTGTTTATTAATACTCCTCATAAGACACTTACGAAACCAATCATCCATTACAAAATACCTTCAGTGAAAAAGGAAATGATCTGTCAATTTCAAATTCAATTTCATGTTGAAAACAACTGCTTAGGAGAATCTTCAACATTAATGACAAAAATATGAAAATCTTCGTTATCAGATTAGATTTTAATCAGTTTTTCAGTATATTTCCCATTTAGATATTTCACTTTTATTCTATTGCGAAATTTGAACATCAAAAAAACTATTGTTTGCAAAAATACCATTGAATTTTTAAAATATATACATAAAATTTTAGAAAATTTTACTAATTGTCAAGGTCAACATCGAAGAACTAGGAAGAGGAAAAAGCAAGAATCATTGAATTTATAGCTCTTGTTATTGGCAAGCTTACATTTCAAGTGAGCTTCTATACAGTGATCAATTACAGGAAACATGAATCCTGTTTTTCTTAAAATTTTTGCTAATATACTTTTTGAGTGTAATCCATCTACTTGTAATAAAAAAGCTTTTTCTTAATTGTTCAAAGAATTTTTTTGTGAATAATTCATAATTGAATCATGTAATCTAGAAACCATAGTTTGTAATATTTAAACAAAAGAATTTTTATCTTTAGGTTTTATCTCGAAAAGTTCGTACGAGTAATAAATCAATGTAATATTCTTCATTATATTCATAAGAAATTCCTAAAATAAATGAGGATTTTTTTCCGTAATTTTAATTAATAAGTCTTAGTTAATTTTATATATATATATATATTGTGCATTTATGTTATTATAACTATTTTTTTTTTCAACAATGGTGTTTCTTCCCAGAAGAAAATATAAAAACATGAGAAACAAAATTTCATGCTTTATTATTCTTCCTGTAGTTTGAATAAAATGGCGTATTCTATATTTAAGGAATCTGGGATATTTATGGAAATGACATTTTTTGCCCTTATTATGTCATAATAAAGGCAAAAAAATGTCATTGGGCAAAAATGTCAAAAGGCAAATGTTAATTTTTCCCTTATACTAAAAGTCATAATTAAAAATCAAATCAAAATTCATAATCAAATCAATAATCAAAAATCATCGCTAATTTCCTTTGTCATCTTTAATGAACATATGAAGTGAAATATCAATTCATCGGGGTTAAAAAAATCATATCTGCTAAAATGTCATTGTTTCTCATTTTGTTTTCTTATTCTCAATAAATCTCATTTTACAAATATTTATAAAATAATTTGTCTAATAATGATTAAGAAACAAAGAATTCAGGTTCTCTTTTTAAGCTTTAATTTTTCTACTCAACAAAAGCATAAAAAGTTATTTAATTTATGATAATTAAGTTATTTAATTATGATTTATGTACCTTTTTTTTATTTATATTTAAACAATTCCAAAATATGTAACAATTAATATATAAAGCATTCGAATTAAAATGTTAATTTTTCCCTTATACTAAAAGTCATATATATATATTTTAAAATATATTTATAAAATATATATATGATTTTATATATGTATTTATTATACATATATATATGTGTGTGTGTGTGAATTTATATGTTTTTTATCATAATATATATTTTAAATTCTGAAACCTTATTTATACTAAATAACCTTCAAAAATGTATCTGTATTTATACTTTTTAAATCAAAGAATACTTAGTTTTAATTTTATTTTGATTTTTACTTCTATCCGATTTTTTTTTATTATTATTATTTTATTTTAAAAAGGTCTTTTAAAGAGAGAGAAAAATTTTATTGATTCTAGACTTATAAAAATGAAGTTATTCATTTCTAACCTTCTGTCCGATAACAAAAGCAATTCTATGGCACGAATAAAAAAAAAATAACAGGAACTAAATGGAGACAGTCGACCTTGAATTGACTAATGATCAAAGAAAGTTAAATTCATTGTAGTTGCGTTATCTGATATTCAGTTCATATGTGACTGCCCATTCTTCCTGTGCTGAGTTCTTTCACTTTTTCACAATATAAATAAAATGAAACTAGTCTTTGAATTATAAATCATATTTTAATCATCTTTATTGAATGTGGTAAAGTAAAAATATAATAACTCATATTGTATTTTACTTTTTATCTTTTTTTGATGAATGCACTCAAATTATTTTAACTGGTTAATATATTTCACGTTATTAATGTTTTCAATATTAGTGAGAAATCCAGACTTCAAATGCTTTGAAAGCTGGGTTAAATTAAACGTCAAAATCATAAAATCACGGTTTAATTTTCAATGAGGACTATCAAGAGAGTTTTTTTTTTCATGAAGCACTTATTTCAATAAAAATAATGCAGGAGACAGACAATCACTGAAATTATGTAAAAAATTAGAGGCTGACGTTGAACATAAATTATAAAAATTTAGAATGAAGTTTTCTAAAGAGAACTTTAAATTTAATCAAATATTAATTACCTTTAAATTTTACAAAATCTGTCTTAACTTTTATTAGACGAATTGGATAGAAGAATGCAAATATAGAATGTCTGCTGAAATCTCAAAAACTACAGTAAAGTATATATATAGTTCAACCACATACTGCGTAGAAAATTGGCAAGTTGCCAAATCAGACGAATTCAAACTCCGTGGGGTAACAGGAAAAGAGGGGGATTTTGGAGTACTCTTAATTACAATAAAAATAATTTTAATTTTTAATAATTAAAATTTTAAATCACGTAATTTCAAAATGAAAAAATTCCATACTAACTGTTAAAATTTTTTCTTTCAAAACTGCTTTCCACAGCTTGTATCTGACTAGCACCCACAACAAGAAGTCGATTCGTCCATTTCCGCTTTTAAAACGAATGTTTATGTTTCTACGAATGTTATGTTTTACAAATGTTTATCGATGGTCGAATTATACTTTAACCACCAATTTCATTTTTCGTACCAAAATAGCTTCGAAGGTCCAATCTGCTGACGGTCTTTGTTGTAGACACTGTTTCAAAAATCGAGGATCCTTGATGGCGTTTGGAATGTTCAGCATCTTGCCTCGTTCGTCGGACTGCGTGGTGGGAGATTTCCGGGTTGTCCACCCATACGATATGCCAATGCGGGGTAGTTTCCCCTAAAAGTCCTCCCGGACGGCACTGTCCTCCTTCTTCAGTGCCATGGAGCGAAGTCAAACTTCTACCTACCGGTTCTCCATCACAACAGAAGCTGCCTGCTCCTTTCCCACCTTCCATGAGACCACAGTGGTTCTTGGACTTGGTCTAGACGTTGCTGTCTACCAAGTGGGATAAGAAAGATTAAGAAGAAGAAAAAATAAAAATGTAAAGAGTAAAAATGTAATTCAATAAAAATGTGCAGAGAGGAACCAAAAACATCGCACTTAAGTTGACATGTCACCCAAAAATAGGTCAAAACATCGATTTTGAGATTTATCCTAAGTTATGTTTTGGAATTTTAGGAATATTCCTGACAAATATTTTGTCTCTATGACAATTCTAAAATGCATATTTATAACATTATATCTAATTCACTCTAACAATCGGAACTGAATCTAACAGCTTTTTCACTCATAATCTTTTGTAGTTTTAGGAAACCTACATGCAACGTCACATAAATAATACTATGAAACATTCGGCAGTAGAATAAGAATACCTTAATAATAATGCTTTAATATAATACCTTAATAATAAAAAAACGAGGAGCCTCGATGGCGTTTCATGGCGATAACTTATATAAATAATACTGTGAAACATTCAGCAGTAGAATAAGAATACCTTGACTAACTGTAAATATGACTTTTATGTATCATTTATATACAACTGATCGAATTTTTTAATTTTATTTTGTGTTGAGAAAGCGTACTGTTCTATGTTTTTGTTAATAATCGTTTAATTAAAATATATTTTAATTAAATTACATACCTCATATTAAGAGTAAATCTGTACTTGCTTTAAAAAAAGAATGTCAAGCACTGGCATGATGCCAATGATGGACAAAAGGAATCGTGTGCTACTGTGTTGATGATCTTAACTCCAAATCATCGAATTGACACTCATGTTTCGTCATTGGAAAAATCTAGTTGAAAAAAATATACAAGTTCGTATATTCTTGAGAATTTTGAAAATTTCAATAATAATTATTGGCAAAATTTGATTTTAACTCATGACTTAAATTGCTTTTAAAAAAAAAATGAATAGTTTGATATTTTTCGATAATTTTTATTAGTTTTATTTTTTAAATTAATTACATGAAAATATAAATAATCAAATAATATTTTATAAAATGCATATGAGTTTAGGATACTGTTTAGTATAATGTATATTTTATGTAAAATGTTATATGACAAATGCTAAATTAAAAGTACTGCAGTGTAGATGCCTTTCTAGCGTCTAAGCTAGCAAAGGCATACAGACGGATTAGAATAATTTATTTACTAACAAAGGAATTATTCCTGCTTTAATGTTAGTAAAAATAAGTTATTATTCAAAAATAAATTAGTATTAAGTTATAATTTCTGATATGTTAATTTTAAAAAATGGCTACTGTCTATTTAATAACGTACAAATTACAGTGCAAAAATCGTTGCATGAAACTAATATTTACTATTATAAAAATTCACATTAACAATAATTGTGTTTCAATATAGAGCTATTGAATAACACATAGTTATCCTAGATATCATATACCATATCGTTTTATAAGCCTTCATTTCTTTAATACATTTTCAATTATAAACCTCTAAAGCTTTAAAAATCCTTTAAAAATAGTATAAGTTAATTTCTGGATTTTTTGGTATTTTTAAGATACTACTACTAAAAATTTTAAATATGAATTAGAGTTTGAAAAAAAAATTATTTTTCGGTCAATGAATTATTGCCATTCTATTCAGAAATAACTTTTAAATATTTAATGTTAGTGTAAATTAATATGCAAAATTTATGAAAATTTTTCAACGTGCATTTTTAAAAAAAAATTACAAATTTTAATTTCCACTACAATTTTTCATTTCATAAGACTTGTGTTTCATACATAATAAAGGTCACACGAAATTATAAATAATGACACTTGTCTCATTTTTTTACCTTAACTAGGCGAGTTTCCATGACAATTTGGATCTATGCCAGTCATTAGATTTTAAGATATTTTTTAAAACTTTAGTTATTTTTTTACCAAATGAATGTGTATATTTTAAGAAAATTTTATATTTTCCTTTAATATGTACACCGGATACCTTTACCGCAAAATTTGTTCAAAATCTGGGAAAGTGAAATAAAAACTTTATGAAAAATATGTTGATTTGACGTGGAAGGAATTGACTTGCTATGAATTTAAGATTTATGTTCAACTTTAGAAGCTGTCTTTCAATTTATCCATTAGAATCTTATCAAAAAGAAAAAAAATTAACCAACTATATAATGTATTGACAAAATAGTATGAGAAAGAAGTAGGAAAAGAAATTGATCCTTTCCAATTCTAAGATTTTAAACAAATGCAAACTATGAAAGTTCTGTCGATTTCTAGAATGTTTTCTAATATTAAATAGAAATATTGAAATTTCTATTAAATATTAGAAAACATTCATTAGAAAGCATTCATTAAAACATACATGAAAACATTCATTAGAAAACATACATTAAAACATTAATTAGAAAACATTCATTAAATAGAAATTTCTCTGTGAATTAGAGCTTTCCAATATTCTTTCTATATTTTGAAATCGATTTTATCTGTTATTGATATAAACATCTTTATAATAAATAAATAAAAATGAAAAACAAACAATAAAATAATTGACCGAAAAGCAATTATTAAGAGATATAGAAAAAGACAATTTATCTTTTATAAGAATGGAAAAAAAATTTATACATTCATTTTATCAATAACATGAATTGGCTGAATTAATACTAGGGATTTTAAACAAACTAGATGACAACCAGAGTTATAAAGTACTTCAAGAAGAAGTCTTCAAATTCTATCAGAATTATTATAATTTTATCTAGAATCCTTATATTGTTGTAACTTTGTAGTGAACATCTGGTCGAAAAATCAAATAAAATAAAACGTTGTCCGTTACAATGTCCAGCTATTGTATTCGAAATGTCCTTGGAGTTCGTTTCTTTATTCTTCATGCTTTTCACAATAGAATAGATCTTATAGAATCTGTATGTACTTTGATTTTCTGCTCTTCGAAGACTGAGCTCAAAGGAGAGGAAGTCAGCCAAACCTATGGATTTAAACTTTCAAAGGATTGGTTTTAGTTCGGAAACAAGGAAGTAATGCATTTGCTATCCGATTTTGTGGGTAAAATCAACGCGAAAGTTTGATACTATTTAAGTGAAGGAAATCTTTTTCATTCAGGCAATGTACTTTTTTTAATTATCTCCTTTTATTATGAACTATAAAAAGATGTTATCCAACCTAAAATAAAACTGCCTTAACTAATGAGCCCTCTAACTCGTTTTCTTTGATGCCGACATGATCCGAAATCCATATGAGTTCGATCGATATATTTCATTTAAAAATATTTTCTAATTAAAATACAAGTAATTTAATGACCCTTATTGTTTTAAAGTAGCAATTTATGAACACTTGGTGAACTGAAAGAACTACAGAACTGATTTAATCATAATCTGTTTTAGCAAATAATGAGATGGCTAAAATCACAGCTAGAACTTCTGTTAAAAATGTTCTCGTAATTAAATATCGTTCCTGAGGAATTATACACTGGGCCCCAAAATTGAGTATACACTTCGAAAGTTTGAAATATTTTATGAATACCAAACTAACTGTACTTCGAAATAAGCGAATTTTCCAGTGTCGATACTTTTGCTCTGCCTCTCCTGCTCTGTGAACAAAAAAAATTAGTTTCTTCTTTTCCTTTTTTCCTAAAAGAAATGGATAGGAAACTTTGCTGAAAACTATGTCACAAAATTGAGTATACGCTTAACGAATTTGTAAGTTTCTTACCACTTTTTTTTAAAGAAATTCTTTAAAGTATTACTGCATTTGAGCTTAAAGAATATAAACGTGAGATGGAGAGTCATTCTGGTCTGATGGATCCTGCGGATGACAAGTTCACCAAGCTCATTCAAGAGATGGATGATTTTAAAAACAAGTTTTCGCCCATTCCAGATGCTCGCCTATCGACGGGGAACGGTCCTCATCAGGACCATTTGCAAGTACCCAGTTCCGGCGCTGCTGAAGCCATGATCACTGACTCGCCAATCCTCACTGAAGCTGAACACTGCTCTCACATCACTGCAGCTCAGACTCAACTTAAGGACAGAGAAAAAGCTGTCGATATGATGCAACAGATCATCAGGCATCAGGGTGTTCTGATCGATGAAGGACTTATGAAACCGACTGCCCTGAAACCCATTCTAGAAGGACTGAAGAAAGCTGAGGATGCACTTGCAGAGACAACAAAACGGGTGAGTGAACTAGGATTATGTCCGCTGACTAACTGCGCTCGGCATAGTAATGCGCAAGTAAAATTAAAATTAATTGCTAAAACTAAATCTAAACCTAACCCTCAGAATAAAAAAGTCAAACGACCTGCTGTAACTGCTCCTAACGATGGATTCATTAAACCGCCTAAAAGGCACACGGCTAGGATAACTGTTGAAACTAACATTGCTAATCCAGTTCAAACTACCAAACTTTGACCGCCTGTCTGATGATGAGGCTGATGCAAATAATGTCGACATGGATGTTCCTGCTGAACCCAGACTGCCGCCCATCATGGTGCGCTATAAGGATGATCTCAAGAATCATATTGCTGAAATTAGCACTCTCCATCAAAACGATATTCGAATTAAGCTTGCCGGCGAGCAGCTTAAACTTTTCCCTGCAAACTCGGAAGTACATAGAGCTGTTGCTAAATACCTCACGGAGAAGCAATTGGAGTATTACGTCATCACTCCTAAAAATCAACGCCCGCTTAAAGCGGTGCTCAAAGGGCTGCCAGTCAGCTACACTGCTGAAGAAATCGCTGATGGACTCACTGAACTTGGTCTCAAGTTAGACCAAGTCAGACAATTGCACAATCTCAAGACCAAGGCACCCATTCCCGTGTGACAGATTATCTACCGAAAAGTTCCTGAGAATGCCAAGATTTTTGAGGTGACCAGACTGCTCCACTTATCGGTTAAAGTCGAGAAGTTTAATAGAAGACCGGGAGCATCTCAGTGCTTTTCGTGTAATCTATTCCATCATTCTTCAAAAAACTGCAACTATAAAAAACGATGTCTCAAGTGCGGGGGTGAGCATCATTTAAAAGATTGCCACATAAAGGAACGCATTGAAAACCCGACATGCATCAACTGCCACCAGATGGGGCACCTTGCCGCATGGCGCACCTGCAAGACCCGCCTTCAGCAGCCGCACGGTCTCAGAAGGCGTATCCTATGCCAGTTTCCTGCAAGGAACCTCCAAAGATTTACACGCAGCACCATCGGTCTCTGTGAAACCTTCGCATTTTGTAAATAATGATACTCCTAATCTTAATGCTGACTCAGCTGCTAAGATGATGTATGTACTAACAGAAATGGCTAATCTTTTTTCAATGTTCGGAAGTCTCGATAATATTTACTCCCAATTTAGAACAGCTACTAACCCTTTAGAAAAATTCAAATACTATGTAAATTTATTATTTAATTGCGCTTGTGGCTAATTACTCAATTTTAACTTTTTAATTGCGCCATTCTTTTATTTACATTCCGTTTTGTTTTTTATTTTTCGTTTCTTTTTCTTACTAACAAGGACATAATCAAGTTCACTGCCTTTTGTATTATCCATGTGTTTTTCTTCCCATGAACTTTATTTACAAGCTTAGGAGTTTTAAGGCCGCATCATAGGCCAGGGTACTCCGTTCGTCGAATGATGATGAAAGAATATAAACGTAATAATAGTTTTTCATGAATGTAATTATCGTTTTTCAATCTTAAAATCTCGTAATGAGCTCTAGCAGGGAAACTTTTAAAAAGGAAAGTTGTTTAGCCATCAAATTGTCAAAAGATCGCAAATCTCTTCGAGAAACTGCGTCGTTAATTGGGAAAAGCCAGGTTATGTTCAAAAAATAATTCAGAAGTATCAGAAATCTAGATTTATGGCCAATATTCAAGGAAGAAGGTGTAAGGAAATTTTAAGCACTACCGTAAAGAGGAAGATTATACGTTCAGTAAAGAAAAATCCTAGGTTAAGCGCCGTAAAACTTGCATCGTCGATTTCCTCAGAAATTGGAAGTAGCGTTTCAATTGAAACTGCTAGACGTGTTCTTTATAATGCAGGATTTCACGGCCGTAGTCCAATGAGAAAGCCACTCATTAGCTACGTCAATAGAAAAAAAAAGACTTTATTTTGCAAAAAATCATATTTCAAAACCGCAATCATTCTGGAACACTATTATTTTCTCCGATGAGAGCAAATTCAATCTATACGGGAGCGACGGATGATATAAAGTGTGGAGGAAAGTTGGGAAAGAACTAGATCCTAGGAATACCATAAAGACGGGTAAGTACGGGGGTGGATCAGTCCTCGTTTGGGGCTTTACGCAGAAGGAAGAATAGAAGAACTTGTCTCCATTGATGGCATTATGGATGAAATGGTGTATCTTGATATCTTAAATTATAATTTACAAAAAAGTGCCGACAAAGTAGAACTTGGGTCAAATTTCGTCTTCCAGCAAGACAATGACCAGAAACATACGACAAAAATAGTCAAGTTGTATTTGATGTATCACTGCAAGCAGCAGCTACTCCACCAAAGTCTCCAGACCCAAATGTCAAAGAAAATTTATGGGCTCAATTGGAAAAATCTGTCCATGAACAAGATGCGACAAGTAAACAGGATCTAAAGAAGGTCTTAAGAGAAGAGTGGGCCAAAATTTCAGTTGAAACAATTAAAACGCTGTTGGAATCTATGCTTAAAAGATTGCGAGCTGTGATCCAGGCAAAAGGATATGCGACTAAATATTAATTGGCTATTTTTATGGAAATTAATAAAGATGTATACTCAATTTTGCAGTGTAGCTTTTACTCTAAGTGTCATATTTATTCGGGTTTTTTTTAAACTTAATTCAGTTTCGTAATTCTTTTCTTTACAAATTAGAAGAGGAGGACAAATAGTATTAGCAGTAAAAAACACGATTTTCTTGTAGCAAAATTTCACTCGTTAGGTAAAAGCATACGTTACACGTTTAGGTGTATACTCAATTTTGAGGCTCACTGTATGTTAGAAAAGCATTGATTACAGCTACGAATATTTTAGGTTTGTTTCTGATTCATCAGATCCTTCTCGGCAATGTTGACAAAATAATTTTTACTTTCAATATTGGTCTTTATACTGATTAAAAAGGTTTCTAAAGAAGGTAGCTGTTGGCTTTGCAAACATACACTGAAGTGACAAAAGTCATGGGATAGCAATATGCAAATTTTCAGATGGCAGTAGCATCGCGTAGAACAGGTATAAATGCGCAGTGCTTTCGCAGAGCTTTCATTTCTGTTCAAGTTATTCATGTGAAGAGGTTTTGACGTGATGATGACCGCACGACGGGAATTAACAGACTTTGAACGCGGAATGTTAGTTGGAGCTAGACGCATGGGTCATGCCATTTCGGAAATCGTTAGGGAATTCAACATTCCCAGATCCACTGTGTCAAGAGTGTGCCGAGAGTATGAAATTTTAGGCATAACATCCCACCATGAACAGCGCAGTGGTCGACCGCCTGCACTTAACGATCGAGACCGGCGACGTCTGCAAAGAGTCGTAAATTCTAACAGGCAAGCAACACTGCGTCAAATAACCGCAGAAATCAATGTGGGACGTACAAGGGACTTGTCTGTTAGAACTGTGCGGAGAAATTTGGCTTTCTTGGGCTATTCCAGCAGAAGACCGACTCGAGTGCCTTTACTGACAGAACGACATCGCTTGTAGCGACTCTCGTGGGCACGTGAGCATATCGGTTGGTCCCTAGATGAATGGAAAACCGTGGCCTGGTCCGATGAGTCACGATTTCAGTTGGTAAGAGCTGATGGTAGGGTTCGAGTGTGGCGCAGACCCCACGAAGCCATGGACCCAAACTGTCAGCAAGGCACTGTTCAAGCTGGTGGTGGCTCCGTAATGGTGTGGGCTGTTTTTTCATGGCATGGACTTGGTCCTCTGGTTCGACTGGACCGAACATTGACTGGAAATGCTTATGTTCAGCTACTTGGAGATCACTTGCAGCCATTCATGGACTTCATGTACCCAAACAACGATGGGATTTGTATGGATGACAATGCGCCATGTCACCGAGCCACAACTGTTCGCGATTGGTTTGAAGAACATTCTGGACAATTCCAACGAATGATCTGGCCACCTAGATAGCCCGACATGAATCCCATCGAGCATTTATGGGACATCATCGAGAGGTCTGTTCGTGCCCAAAATCCTGCACCATCAACGCTTTCACAATTATGGACGTCTATCGAGACAGCATGGCTCAATATTCCTGCAGAAGACTTCCAACGACTTGTTGAGTCCATGCCACGTCGAGTTGCTGCACTTCGCCGGGCGAAAGGAGGACCGACACGATATTAAGAGGTATCCCATGACTTTTGTCACTTCAGTGTATATCTCTTAAATGAAATATGATTTGGGGCTGCTTTTCAGTTGGAGGTAGGCTAATAATTAATAAGTATATTCAAATGTTATATTGTCTAGGAGATATTCGAAAACTCTATATAGGACAGTTGGATATCCAACTATGAGGTAAAATTCCTGCGTTTAAGAAATCTAGAGAAAGGCGAGGAGGGGGAAAAAAGAATTTTTTTAAAGATGAAAAGAAGACTCTTCCATCGTGAATTATTTTTGAAACAGAGAAAATTAATTCATTTCTATGTGTAAAATTGTAATTAGGTATCTGAAAAGTCTTGTTGCAAAACGTCATATTAAGTGATACAGAATGTTAAGTGTTTGTAAATAGCTATGGTTGAGAAGATAAAAATAGAAGATCCATATTCTATTAGCTTCAAATTATTCAATTATTTTAATTAGATGCATGGATCGATATCCCTAAGAATATGTTGCTATAGATTTGCTGCCAACAAACTAATCTTCCAAAATATTTCCTTAAAACAGTTGTCATAGCTATTGGGTGTTGTGAACTAAGAGATGCGTTATATTTGTTTTGTTTAGAAATCTGAATAATTTGTGCTGTTAGCCATTATCTTGGTATATTTTATGAGGGGAAAATGTTTTTAAATTTTTGCTCTAATATATGAAAACAGTGATTAGAAAAAGTTTAAATAGTATAACTGAAATACAATATATATGTAATTTGCTGGAAAAGTATTTGGAATTTTACGTATTCCATCTATTAATTTACTAAAAGTAAAGAGATTACGATAATTATACATATAATTTTAAGAAAGGTTGAAAGGAATAAATTGCCTAATGAATGGTTCATCAAAGTGTGAACCAAAAATGTTTCTTTGTATGTTTTCATGCATGTGATACAGACGTATGAAGAAAAAGAGTTCTGGCTTAATATAAAAATTTCCTCTTTTGTTATAGTAGACTGTTGCATTATCATTTTTGATGAGATAATGTTGATTGATGAAAGTGTGTACTTTTTCTTGTTGTTCAAAACAGTAGACATGATAGAATGAAAAAAATCTGAAAATAATTTGAAATTTTGTATAATATAATAGTGTTCTTTAAGTATATGATATACTTTTGGCCACATGATTGTTTATTTATAGATCTTATGCATTAGCGTAATAGAATGGATAGGTGAATTGGTAAATGATCTCGTCATATAGATCTGTGAATATGATATACGCTATTTCCGGATTAGTTTCTGCACAAGAAAAAGAGAAAGAAAACGCAGTAATCTATGTTGGTGTATACTAAGAATACTTACATCACTTCGCAAAATCCAATAAACAAATCTTTCTATGTAGCTGTCTTAAAATGAATATCAAAGATTCTAAAAAAGGTGTTTGAAAATACAATATATATGTACAAGTAGTAAATATTGATAGTAGTAAATATAATTTGATACATGTAGTAAATATTGATAGTAGTAAATATAATTTGATACATGTAGTAAATATTTGATTTAAAATCATGTCTAGCCATTTTATGGGAAATTTCCTTTAGGGGAATAGATGTTGATATTGAATTAACATCGTAAATAAATATTAAGCAGTTTGATAAGCAAAAGTTTTACAATTGCCCTGCACGGTTCACTGCTGAATTATTTAAGTCTTTCTAAACAACAAATACTGATTTCTTTTGCCTTTGTTAATTTTCTTTTTTCTTTGATTCTTAAGAGCTATATTAAGCATTAAAAAGTCTATAACTTCTTCATCGCTTGCTAATTGATGCGAGAGATGCTATGCAAGTAAATTTGCACTTGTAAGATTGAGTAAATGTTTTGACTCCTGGAAAGATAGCGCTTGTTCTTGGCAAATATTTTAAAGATTTTTTTTATGTGTCCCGCATGTGATATTTCAAAAGATAGCGATTTCTTCTTTTGTAACGAAATTATGATTTGTGGAAGTTTTAGTTTCGAGTTTAAAAGCTAAAATTGTTTCTATTTATAGATGAAGAAGTCTTCTTAACTTCTATAAAGTATAATCGTTCGAGGATTTAAAACAAAAAAATTTTTATTAGATATTATGTTATGTTATATGGGGATAGATCATTGAATAATTTTAAATGTTCATGCAAGAAGAGGTGGATTGGAGATCATCGTTTTGTTTCCAAGCAATCGAGTTTTTACATTTGCAGTAGAGTGGGAGGAAGAAATACAGTTCTTATATTGTAGGAGGTTCTTAAATAAATTGTTTTTTTTTTTCTGATCAACCAATTCTGTCAAGATTCTTCCATAGAAATTTACCAGTACTGGCTGATTAGGTTAGGCAGGTTTCTGTGGCTTGAAAATTAATCTAGTTCTACTATCTAAAAGTCATTTCTTAATATAATTCACCAAGAGTTGCATCAGAAGGAATGTTATACAGAAATGTTGTTGTTGTGCTGAAAAATGCTGTGGTCAAAATTCCCAATATAATTACTACATTTGTCTATTCTTGGAAACTACGCCAATGATCAATTGTGAATTTTAGTTTGCTTTGCTTAGCAATGCCTGTATTATAATTATATAAAGTTGTAAGTTTATAAAATAGATTATTTTTTAAGATTTCAGGATGCGATTTTGGATTTTCTTAATTCAGTACCTAAAATGTTAAAGGATAGTTTCGAGGGCATCATATACAGATGCTTAGTTCAGTTTTGATAACACGTTGCACTTTAAAATGAAGGTTCGCAGTGGAATTGAACTTTATTAGAATTGGATTCAGAGTAATATTAACTATGTACTGGAAAAAGGGGGGAAAAGTACTGAGAGGAGTATTAGTTTATATTAAATTACCAATAATAAAAACAACAAATTCAATTAGAGAAAAAAATAAATAGGTTTCATTGAATAGCATTGAAATACTATATGATAATATAATAATTAGAAGACATATTACCGTGTATACAATAAAAAGTTAGCAATTAAATAAACCGACTTTTCAGCAGCTGCTCTTGCTAAAGGCTCCTCAGTCTTCTTGACGTGGAATGACCCCTTATTGGCTTATTTATATTTTGCTTTCAGAAACTTCTATTCTTTTATTCTATTTGGCAGCAGCAAGATCAGTACAGATTTTCATCTTTGCGTTTGTGTTATGTGTGTATAGATTTTGAACTGAGAAGTTTTAGCTCCGGAAAAACTTCGCTATGTCTGAATTAAATCCTTTTTCAAGAGTTCTTCAAAAACATGCTGGTCGAGCTAAAGAGAGGGTTAGTCAATTTTTATTGATTATTTTTGTGGGTGGTGGGGGGTATTTAAATGATTAAAAGATCGGAACATTTTTCGTGTTCGCGTTGACTTTATTTCTGTAGGAATCGCCCAAACTATTCCTTAAAAAGTATTGTTTTGATTTTTTTTGTTGTGAATTTTAATATATTTTCAGTTAAATACAAATTCAAATAATGTCCTGATCGTTATTCGTGCATTGTTGAATTCTGTTTTACCGGAAAAACTTATGTTAGTATTCTAATAAATGAAGTATTCGTTCCTTGATGCAATAAGAATCACGAATAATATTTTTGAGCTGCAGTAATATTCACAAATATAACTGATCGCAACATTCTTGAATTTTGATTTCAGTTCCCAAAATGTCGGAGAACTTCAGTGTTCTAATAAATAAAATATTCATTTCTCGATACTATGAAATCTTTATCAGTTATCGGTAAAGTAATATTCACAAATAAAATTTGTGGAAATGATAGTAATTTTCTAATTAATTTTAATGGTTTTATTCATGGATTTGATATAGTGTAGTTTTAAACGTTTGTTTTCAATTTGTCCTGCCAAATTGTAATCGATGAAGTTTTTCACAAAAACAATTTTTTTTTTTTTTTGTAAATATTCCTATTTATGCTAAATTATTTCCAACTCTGCTGTAGTTAATAGTATGTTCCAAAAATGCATTTCTATGTTATTGAATGAAATACTATTTCATTTACACATATAAAATAGGACACTAACTAAAAAGTACATTGACTTAAAATTAAAACTTGCTTTATAGTTATTGGTGATATCACATAGTTATAGCACTGATAATGATCTTTCCATATTTATATTGAGCCATAATTTAGATCATCAGAGTCTTTATGAAAATTATTAGCTTATCTTTATTAACCTTTATCATTGTGTATCCTTTATGAAAAAATGTTGCAAAACTGTATTTCATTTACATAATCAAAAATTATGATTTAAATTTACATTAGTATAATTAAACTTGTGTTATAATTAAGAATATAAATCTTTCACTTTATCATCATTTAATATTTATATAGTTTAAGGAGGTTAAGTTTTATTTACAGATCAAGAAAATGTTTGTTTCCATTTGCTCTACTTTCCATTCCATTTTTAGAATATATTTATCGTTTTTATTGTTAATGTCATCTGGTAGAGTAAATTACACTTTCTTCGTATAAAAACTACAAGATAAGCTGTTTAAGACTATTTAGGTAAAATAAATTTTAAATTAATATTCCCAGTCATCTGAAATGAAAATTAACTTTTATATTCTTCTTACAACTTAATGTGTATGCCCTATTTTTACAAGTTTATAACATAAAGTCTGAACTTTTTAAATACCTCATTCAATAATTAAATTTAACCATGTATTTGGATGAAAATTTAATTTTAGTTGTTAGCATATTTAAATAAATAATGCATCACTTAATGTCTTTCAACTTAGATTCGGCCATCTAACGAGCGAAAAAAAACATAGATTGTATTGCCCTGAGGAGCAGTATTTCTTATAAAGACTTCTTCGAGACATTATGACTGCTTTCTTTATAAAAGTTTACTAATTTCTGCGATAACTTGTTTCTTACTCTGTATTTTTATATACATTTTTTTCCCCTATCTTCTGCAGTGTTTGTTCTTATCTTATTGATGTATCTGTATGGCTTACGATATTCACTTTGTTCTGTCACTGCAGATAATATGTACTTTGAATCTTAAATCTATTTTTGTTTAGTAAATGTTAGATTTTGTTATACAGATCGGGTGAGATTCCGATAAGTCCCTTGTCCTCTCTGTTTTTGTTTTGTATTCTGCCATTTCCTGTGGTTTTAGTCGTATGTATATATTGAGATTTCTATGTTAATAATGGGATTGCATATATTACTGAAAAAATTGACCGAATAGATAACTGACCATTTAAAATATCTGCTGTTAAAAAATGGAGAGAATTATTCAAAGAAAGATGAGATATGTCAGATCAAAGCTATTGTTATATTTCTGGTATGATTGGAAAAAAATTGACAGTTAAAGCTATAATAGATTAATCAAAACTTTGGATTTAAAAATAAAATTCTGATTTGAATATTCCTAATCAACTATTTAAACTTTTTTAATAAATATAAAGATGGCAAGTTGTTTGAAAAGAATATACCATATGATTTGACACATTTATCCAAAACTATATGAATCCTTTGGAAATGCACATACCAGTTATGGTGGTGTTCTTCTAATATAAAATATTATAAATAAATTTAGAATTTTCTGAACATACACACTAAGAGTTTTCAGTTGAAAAAAATCAATTTTGTATTATATGTACAACTTAAAAGTAGCTGTACATATAATCAATTTTTAAATATTGAAAATTAAATTTCATGGTATATTTAAAACAATTATACTAGTTTTTAAACTTGCCTATCCTTATAGTTTTTATACTTACTTGAAGGGTGGGAAGTTTTATTGATTAATTACAATGAAATCACTTACAAAAAAATGGTTTAACATCAAAACTGTGTAAATCCCCTAAATACATGCTGGTACGCTATTAATTCAATTTTGGTGATTTTATGGTAACATGCATAGTTTGCTATATAAACCAGCATGAAAAAAAAATAAAAAAGCTGACATAAGCAGGAATAGAGTATGAAGAAAGCTAAAGACATATATTTAAGTAGCTTGTAAACTTTTAAAGAAAGACTAAGATGTAATAGGCGTCATTCACCAATATATCTGTGAGTGTTTGAAATAAGGCAGAATGAAGTGTCAAATTATTAAAAATGTTTTCTGGAATTATATTGAACAATATCTTTTTTTAAATCTAAGTAATGAATATTAAAATCTTAAATTGATGGGTTTTTTATAAATTTGTTCTGTTATGAGAGGATAGTTTTTAAATTCCCCAACTATTTTTATTCACTTCTTTTGATTCTGTGGAAATGAATATTGTTATTTTTACTTATTTTGTATGTTTTAATTTCGTAAAATTTCTCTGGTAAATACTTCCCCTTCCCCTTACACTCGCAGATATATTCCAGTTTTCATTCCTTTAAATATATAAGTTAATTTATCATATTAGTATGGCATCTAAAATGCTGTTAAAAAAATTTCTGCTATTTTAGTATGTCAACTACAGATACAAAAACAGAACTTTATTTGTACATGATTATGTTTAAGAAAAAAGTCAGCAGGTGCATATTGCCTACAGATTATACAATGTGTATATAATAACAGATCTTTTTTTCCTCCACCAATGCCAAGATTGATTATGATTGTGTTTTATAGATAGGAAATTATAATACCTAAATGTACAATTAGATTTAGAGATAAGATATATCTATATATAAAGTGAAATTAATTCATATTTAAAAGAATATTAAATTGAAAGATTATTTTAGCTGTTTACTTAATAGTTTAATTTTCAATTAATAATAATTCTGATAATTTTATACTTAGAGCATGTGTGGAATTATTTTTTTATTAGATTGTTTGTTTTTTTAAAAGGATTGAATTTATACTAACTGCCAATTAGGTAAAACATTTATTCTTTGCAATCTTGAATGCATTTATGTTTCAAATTAAGTAAAAGGAAGTATTTTATATAATATTTTTGTTTCATGTACACATTTTTTAATTACATGTCCATTGCAGCTTCTTCAAAATTTGGGGAAAGCTGATCGAACAACTGATGAAGATTTTGATCTACATGTAAAAAACTTTTCAAAACAGCAGGTAATTAAAAATCATGTTTATTTTATTATACATAAAAATGTTATAATTAAACATTCAAAACTTTATATCAAATCAACCCACAAAGCATGATTTTTTAACTCCCATCATCTCAGATTTTAATTAAACTTGGTATTTTCTTCTCTTTATGGATGCAAGTTTATATATATATATATATATATATCTTTATAAAAAAATTTTGTATTACACTTTTAAGACTAAGAATTTCTGAAAAAACAAATGCACAAGTTTTTTTTTTTTTTTTTTTTTTTTCCCCCCTTCTGTAATTCTCATAGAAATATAAATTTTAATATGAGGGGATGAAATAGCCTTGTGCTTTTTAATTCAAATTGACTACAAAATTTTAATTGTAGGTAATTGTTTCTTAAAAAAAAAATTATCTTGGTATTTAACAAAAAGTTATTGTTTATTCCATTTTTTCAAAAAATTACTGTGTAGGAGGAAACTTTAGATCCTGTAATACATAATTTTTCGTCAAAAAAATTTTCATTCATTACATTTACCTATATTGAAATATTAATATAAAAGATATTTTTGGATTAAGAGCAGAAGAAAAATCCAGTTATATTACATGTACTGATAAATTAAAAATGCAACCAAGATTGGCAATACCTGTTACCCCAAATAATATTATTCTTAATCCATTTTCTATAACTTACAAAATTCGGCTATATATCTAAAACTGAATTTGGCATTTAATTATTTTATCTATGCTAATCTTTTTTTTTTTTTTTAACTTTAATTTTAGTCTAGTTTTTTTTAACAAAACTGTAATGCAAGGTTTCTATCATTGCTTTAAATATTAGATTCAAGGACATGTCTTAATACATCATATAATCTATTTTCACAACATCCTACGAGTACAATTTTTAGCAGGTAGTTTATTCAATCTTATAAAATTGAACTTATTCAAACTTTAAATGCAGTATTGTGGTAGATAAAGTAAAATATTAGATAGAAAGAAATTGTATACAATATTTAATTTTTAGTTAACAAAAAAAAAAAAAAAAAAAAAAAATTAACTGTTTCTGCATGGTATGAAAAGTTTAAACTGAATTTAAAGTAGTTTTCAGGTAATTCTATTTAAAAAATCATAAAATCAATCACTTTAAATGACATGGTTGTAAGAACTAGAGATGCTTTATAATACAGCCTAATAGGTTAATTTATTAAAATCTTTATCTTCCTTTGAAGAATTTCGGAGATGTGGTTATAGCTATCGATCTTCTTTTCTTTTACCACAATTCAACCAATTTTAAATTATTTTTAAAACTTGTCAAAACTATAGTGTATTCTTGTTTTATTAAAATGCTGTGTTTAAACCATCATTCAAATCAAAAACCTGTGTATGCTATTGTTATACGATTTTTAGTTACACAGCTATATAATAATTGTCCTCATACTTTTTGTATAGACAATTTGGATGTTCCATTAGGCTAAGGAAAAGCAAACTTTTAGATATTAATATAATTTAAAGGCAGAACTTCAAGGAATAAGAAAAGCGCTCAAATATTAGACATATATTTTATTCGGTGTCTTTTAAGTTATTTGCACATATCGCATAATATGGTGTTTAAATATTTTTAATTTCTGATTTGCTCACCAATGTATACATAAGAAGTTAAAGCATGATCATCCTTTATTAATAAGGCTCTCAACTCTAAATCAATCTAGGCTGTGTCTTTCCTACTTATCTTTCCATAATTCAATATATATATTCTGTGTATCCACAGCTTTTACAAATTAATTCAGCAATGAAAACTTTTTTTGCCATATACAGTTACTGTACAAAACCTTTTTCGTTTTTCTATGAAAATAAAGTTATGTATATAAGCATGCATATTTTAATTAATGTTGAATATTTCATTTTTAGAATGCTGTGATGAGATTACATAAAGAGTTCAAAAACTATTACATGTGTCTAAGAGGTATGTATAAAAATAAAATATTTATAGATTAAGAATGCTTTAGTAATATATATTTGATTTATAATATCTAAATTTAGTTCAGAAGATTTAGGTGTTTTTTTTCTCTCAGTTTTTTTTTAAGTCTTTTCGCATATTATTGAAAATAATTTCTGTAGAATATTTAAATATGTATATTTTTAAAGAATTGTTTACAAATGCTGCATTTATAGTAACAATTAATAAATATAGTAGAAATAATATATTATTTCTTTCTTGCCTATAATGTGCAATCATAATTTTTGACTAGAAAAAAAATGTCTTCTTCAGATAATTTTTTTTTTCCCATATACCAACAAAATCTTGTTTTTGTACTATGAAATGAGATCCTAGTTGCATGCCATTTTTCAAATCTTGAAAGGTTTTTTGATTTGCTAATATAAAAATCTTGCATATAGATAAAAATCAAAACATATCTGCATGAAAGAATTATGGTTAAAAAAAATATATATATATATTAAAAATATTGTATAAAAAACCCCTTAAAAATAAAGGTAAATGAATTGATACCTTTCATCTGAGAATGCAAAGAATAAATTTGATATATATGAAAAAAAAAGTTATGAAATTTTCTGATTTTGAGTTTTTTTTCCTAATTATTAATTTGGCTTTCATATGAATCATTTTTAGTTCTAATTTTTTACTTCATCCTGTGTTTCAATCATTTGGCTTTATTAAGATATAATGCACATCATAAAAATATAGTAGCTTTTTAAGTTTCTTGTGTTTTCTTTGAGGAGAGCACTCTTAATTTCTAAAAAGTGTCAATTTCCAAAAAAATTTCACAGGTTGTACTCAGTGACCTATAATCAACCCCGAGAAATCATAAGGTTTTTTAATGTTCAATGCATAGATAATAAACAGAAAATTAGAGTAATAATTATCAGAATAGTTGGATGGTGTAATCATAATTCTTATTACATGCAATTAAATTTGAGATCTCTGAAAGAGTTGTCTTTTAAATCTTGCAATTACTCTCTATTCTTAAAAAATCTTTTTGCATAATGTCCAACCTTTCTTACTTTACTGAACAAAGGGAAAGGTTTTTACAGATATTTTTAATTTTGTCATTCTTTATTATTTGAAAATTAGATATTACTTACATCTGAAAACATTTAACCTTAATGATTTTATGTGATTTACACAGAATGTTGCTTTACTTGTACGAATATTTAGGGAAGTAATTGCATGAATTTTATTATTTAAATGTCTTTTAATCCATTATAATTTTTCTTCCGAATCAAATTGTTAAAGAGATTAATTTGCATGAAATTGTGATCTTAAAATAGAAAACTGTTTTGAAAAAAATATTTGAGTTTAATCACTCTTAATTCTCTACTTCATTTTTACTTATGCGTGTGCAAACTGAAAAGAAAAGGGAAAAACTGAATTAGCTGGAATATGGGAAGTTTACCAAAAGTTTGATCCTGATATATTTATATGAATATCGCAGTCATTATATAAATAAAAAAACTTTAAAGTTGAAAATATGTGGCAATCTTTCCTGCAGATCTTGTCCCGATTCATGTAATGCACCACTAAGATATAACTAGCCAGAATAGTTCCAATTTTTCATAGATTTAAAACCATTTAAATTGATTATTACTAGCTAAATTGCTTGTGTTTAATGTATTTATCATAAAATTTGATTCTTTCACATTTAACAGAACTATATTTTTTTATGATTATTTACTTTTCCCCTTTATTTTTTATTTAAAAAAAATCAGTTTATATACATTAATTCAGAATTAATCTATATTTTAGCTATGCAGGCTGCTAGAAGAAGCCTTATGGATACTGTATGTGAATTATATGAACCATGTTGGGATGGTGTAGAACAATTTCTGTTCAAAACTGAGGTAAATCATTTAATTTCTATTTTTAAAACTATGCACATATTCAAAAAATGTTTTTATCATTTAATTTTTACTTTTGTTTTAGGTTTCTAATAAAAACTTTGACGATTTTTGTGATAAAATTAATTGTGAATTGGTAGCTCCAGTGGGAACTTATCTCTGTCAGTTTCCTGAATATACTGTAAGTACTTAATTGGAAATAAAGAATTGAATTTTTAAGTGTGTACCATAGTGAGGAGTGTATGAATTAATCTAAATGAAAAAATTAACTTGTGTGTATATCAAAATAAAATAAATATTAACATGGATTTTATCTTAAATTTTGTAGATTTAACTTTTTTTCTTATTTTATTGAAAACTTATATAATGGTATATCTATTCTTGTGTTGCTATTGTAGAATAAAATATCAAAGCGGAATCGAAAACTCTTAGATTATGATAACTCCAGGCACAATCTTCAAAATCTGGAAACCATGAAAAAGCGTGAGGAGACAAAAATTGCAAAGGTATGCTTATATGAAAAAGAATAAATGGGTTTTATTTTTAAGAAATGCTGTTTTTATTATTATTTACTCCAATTCTACATCTTTAATTATGACAATTTTTCTGTTATGTTTAATATTTATACTTAACTAAATTTTGCTGTAAAACAGTTGTCCGTTGCATATATAAATGGGGAAAAGTGTTTGTTTTATTTGTTTATATATTTTAATGTTCCATCAGTTTTAATAAATTTCAATCTGTAATATTTTAAAAATATTTCAGTACTAAACATTCATAGGATAACATTCAATTATAAAAACACAATACAAAATAAAACTGTGCGTGTTCCTCTTTTCTGCTTCTTTCATTTTTATTTGATTATGGTGGGTAAATTGAAATAGGATGCACTAGTTTAGTGGATAGATTTATTTTTGTATCCCATGATTACATTGTTTTTACTTTAGAATTTTTATGTTAGTTTGCTACAATTTATAATGTTTATTCTAAAAAGTCCTCAACAAATAATACTGTATTATCATAAATCCCTAAGGCCAAGGAACAATTAGAAGAGGCTCGTAATCATTTTGAAGTTATCAATTCAGAGCTGCATGAAGAGCTACCTGCTTTATATGATAGGTAAGCAATAAAAGTAAGCTTTGGTAAAGAAATTATTTTATATTGCAACACTAAGAAAATATATGTTTAATAGTTTTTGTATTTAGTGAAAAATTGTTTTATTATTAGTTTGCTGCAGTTTTAAATTAATTTGTAGTTTTAAAACTTTCCAGTCGTGTATCATTCTTTGCAACCCATCTTCGAAATCTCTTTCAATCGGAAGCTGGTTTCCACAAGCAAGATGCTGCACTTTTTATAGACATTAATGGAATTTTAGAAAACCTGAATGATGCTTATAAAAAAGGATCTCTTGTGGCAAAATCCAAAATATGCCTTGAGTAAGTTATTAACAAATGTTTATAAATTTTAATTATTAAAAATATTCTGCATGTTTATCTACACTTTATTTTAGAAAAGTTTAACATAAAATTAAGAGCACTTGCTTCCTTCTTTTATTGGACTGTTTGAAGTAAGTTTAAACATAATGATAGTTGTTTCTTTAATTATTGATAATTTATTAATAAGAAAAGGCATTTGTGTTGTACGAAAACAAATACAAAGATTAAGTAGTGTCAATCTAGTTAATAAATTTATTCTAAATAAACTTATGTTTTCTGCGCAAAATTAGGCCCTTAGAAATATCAAAGTAAATGTAATATATATTATTTATATTACATTTTGCAGTATATGTTTCATATGAGGATTCATCAAAATTGTAACAGAATTGTGACAAGTTATAGATTTCTAAAAAGAAGATTTGACAGAAAAATATAAGTTTGCGAAAATATTTATGATTATCTATTTTTTCATTAAAAAAGCAGTTTATATGTATACTATGTACATACATATTATGAATATCTCACAAGTTTTTAGCCAGCGATTCACTGTTTCCTTGGTGGCCTATGACCACCTTGTATGAGGAAAATCATTTTTTATTTAAATTTAACATTAATTGCTTGAAATTAATCCCTATAATATGAATAAATGCAATAAATTTTTAGATCTGCTTAATACGTAGAAAAATTTATTTATACTCATCAGTAATATATGAAGTGATTCTTAAAATTCTGATATTTCTTAGAAAGATCTTATCCTGTTTTATGATAGCTTTAAATTTATTTGTAACAAACTGTTTCCTAGAATTTAGTATTTTGAAACTCACAATAATAATTTTAAAAAAATCAAAATTCATTAGAAAAAAATTGATAAAATAAAAAATATGAAGAATCGGGATTTTGGTAATATTTTGTAAAGAAAATTGCTACAAATTCCATAATTTAAAAAAATATGTGCAAAATTTTTATAAAAGTTCAAATATCTTTTCCAGTCTTTAACAAGATTGAAGGTCTCCGATATTTTTTGATTTAATGACCAAAAATTCCTGTCATTTTTAAATAGACACACAAAATCTTATAAAATTCTAGAGAATAATTTTAGTAGACCCATATTACATTTTGTTCTTCCAAAACTCTGTTCCAGTAAATGAATATCAATGGTTAGAATGGTAAGTTACAAAGTTTATGAAAATTGAAGATGATACTTCTGCATACTTGATATTATGTATTCTTATACTGTCTTGCTAGAGATGTATAATATGTGTCTCCTGATTTCATGTAAAATTTATTTTGTATCATTAAGGATTGTGTTTATGAAATATTAATTTTAAGCAATAAATTAAATATTAATTTTATGCTATTGCCTGAATTGTTATGGATTATATTTATTGCATAAATTTATGCTTAACCTTGATTCTTGATTGCTTATTTTTTGGGATTATCTTAAATAGTCAAGGGGTGCTTTGTAATCATGTATTTTAATAATTTATCAATTAAGAAAGACTATTATGATACTTGGCGAATTTCATTATTGAATGTAGAGATAATTTTAAAATAAAAAATATATTTTAAATAAATATTTTTTCAAAATATATTTACATTTTGTTAGGGAAAGTTAGTACTTTATCATAAATGTAAAAGTATGTTTGGTATTTAACACTTATGGTACTATCTGTCCTGAATATTCTCAACACATCTGCACCTGTCATCAAAACTTGACCTTAAATTCAATTAATACTAAGCCACTCCAGGTAAATCAAGCTCCATTACCACTGTATTTGTACTTGGGGGTGTTCATCGATGAGAGGTAGCATAACCTTAGCTTCTGCATTTTATTATTGGTTCTGTTGCTGTCTATTGTTTGTCAAATGCTGCTCGTTCGAAGACGAATTCTGCATGTGTTCAGCCAATAGGGGCAAATTGCTACATTGCTTCTATCCAAATGTCCAACCATTTTTTTATTTGTTCATTGCTTTCAAACTGTATGCTTCTAATTATCTGCAATTTATGGTAGAGGTACTTTACAGTAAAAGTATGAGCCACAATCAAAATTTTGAGTTTCCTTTAGTATATGTTTCTTCTGACTGCTCTATGCTAATGTGCTGTGTAATTCATTTGCTAACCCCCATATGAGCATGAGCCAGGAGAATCATTTACCAAAGTTCTCCGAACCAGTTTGTTTCAGTGTGGACAAAAACTCAAAACATACAAGAATATTTGTTAACTCTTAGGGAAAGAAAAATTTCCACTTCTGTAAGTCACTTTTTGGCAGTTTATCAAAGGATTAATGACCTTCTGAAATATGGCTGGGGGCTTGCTGGCAAGGAGAAATAAATGGTTTTGTTTTTTCGAGGTTACCCTGAAATGCAAAGAAAGAGTCCACTTGAGGGCGAGTTTGCGTCTCACACACCCAAGTTGAATGTGCCTTTAGATTCTAAATTTTACTAATTTGTATGTTGGGTTGAAAGCTATTTTTTATCATTTCATTACTATTGGAATTGTGGGGGGGGGTACTTTTTCTTTCCCCCTTTGCTTTAGAGTTTGTGCCAACTATTGTTCTTTTGGAATACACTTAGCTTTTTTAATTTCTCTAAAGAGCATGAGCAATTTTTATCCCAGAACATTGTTTGGGATTTAAAGCTACTTGTATGGTTTTAAAAATTTAGAAGATCTGTTGAAATGATATTGTTTGTTGTTCTACTTGGTCAAGTCATATTAAATAATCAAAAATTATCATGTAGTAAAATGCAATTCAGTCGAGGAAAGCTTATAAAAATGAATTTTTAATGCATATATCACTATGCTAGTTTTGTTTTATGAAATTCTAATTATGTTAGTGGAATGCTTTTTAATTTTGATCTGTGAATGTAAAAATTTATTAATAATTGAAGTTTTTACTTTCTTTAAAGGTCTATAGAAAATGGTGCTGAATCAAAATTGCCTGATCCTGATTACTTTTTATCTAAAGATAATTCATCTGATAGCGAGACTAAAATTGAAAGTGAAAAGTTAGAGGAATGTAAAATAGAAGAAAAAAAAGTTGAAGAGAGCAAAGTTCAAGAAGGTAAAAAGGGATGCATTTTACATAGTTATTTTCTTTACATTTACATATATTACCTATTGCTTGTATAATTAAAAATAATGCTTGGAGTTAAGCATAGAAAAAGTGTTATAGTCATTTCTTGCTTTTAATGGTATTCAGACTTAAAAGCAAACAAATAGAAAACAAAGCACATACAAATTAATAATATTTTGATATTATGAAATATAGAGCCTGCAGATTTTTGCTTAAAAGCAAAATAAGCTCTCACATCATAGATCCATTTAAATAGCAAATATTTTGCTTTCAAATACCATCCTAAAGTTCTTATGTAAAAAGTGGCTGCTGAATATTTCTTGCATGTTAGAATAACATATAGCATACCAACATTGCCAAAATTTAGTTTATTTTCAACAATTACTCATTTCAAAGTTTTCTTATCTCAAGATTTCTGATTATTTTTTATGATAATAACTAAAAGGAAGAATTTATAACCTTGAAGGTAAATATCACTGAAAAAATTTAGGCAATCATATTCGACAAACTAGCAAGGATTTTTTAAAAAATATAAAGTCCTTGTTCACTCTTGTATGGATAGAAATTATGGTCACTTTCAACTTATGTTGCAATATCACTGCAACTTTCATAATTAAGATTAATTTTTAAACTATAAAAAATGAATCAGCTTCTTAAGACTGCAGTAAAGGTTAAGGATTAAAACTTGTGGTAAATCAATCATCGTGCTTTTTATTTCATTTTAGCTTGCTATTTTATAAAAATTTCTCAATGTTTTACATTATACATAATAATTATTGTTATAATTGTATCAATATTAATTTTTAATAGCTAATTGAATTGTTTGTTTTATTCTTGCAAAAATAAAATCTTTTGTAAAAAAATTTTAGATAAGTCTAAATATTTTTATAAAGATTATTTATTTATGAAAAAAATATCTGGAATGCAAAGTTTATAAGATAACAAAAAGCAAAAGAAAAAATTTAAATGAATATTTTAGTTTGCTTACTATTTAAAAAAAAATTTACTATTTGTAAATTGCATGGTAAAAAAATATTCAATAAATTTTCTATGGTTTATTTTAGATGGGTCTTCTGTCTCCACAAATGAAAGTATTGCTTTCTCCACTCCGCCTACTACAACTGAAAGAAATATGAATTTAGAAATGCTGTCAGAAATGTCCATTGTAGATGAGGTATTTGTCTTTAATAAAAGATATTTATGAATTCAGTGTACTTGAAATAATTTTGAATGATTTAAAATTAAAAAGATTATTGTTAGTAGTTTTTACTTTTAAAATCTAATATTTTTATAATATAAATAAGATGTTAAAATAATTTTTACTTCAGTTCCTTATTTCAGAATTTGTATTTCATTAATCATATGCAATGAAAATCAAATTTATTGTATCACGTTTTTTATGATAACATATTGTGTTTTAAATATTTGATCTAATGATATTGTGTTAATACAAAAAATATGTGGAAATATTTGAACTAATATTGTTTGCAACAACATAATACTCAGAGTACAATTATTGATTTACAACCTCAGTTATGAAGCATTTTTAACTAGAAGAAAAATTATTTGAACCTTAATATAATAATCTCTGCTTTCAAAACTGACAGCATACTTGTTTTACACTGAATTTGTTAAAATTCTGAATGTGTATAGTAAAAAAAAAAAAAAAATTGTTAATATGTACCTTTTTCTGGGTTTTTTTTTTTTTTTTTTTTTTTTTTTTGAAGAGATCTGAGTGAAATAGGATCAATGAACAGTGCTAGTACTTTTTTTTCCGTACCTCATTTGTGCTTGCTAAATATGGTTTAATATGTGGGTAGGAAGTTTTTCCTTCCTAATTGTACCTTTCTAATATTGGAGATAACCATTATCTAATAATTTTCTTTTATTATATTTTTAGTTTGAAATAACACATTTTTATATGTTTTATTGCTTGTTGAATCCTAATGGTACAGATATTGGCTGTTAAGAAACAGCAGATAAGTGAAGTACTCAGTCGAAACCTATTAATTTTCATTAAAACAATTACATATTTATTATGAAGCTGCCACTTGTCTGGTACGCAACTCAATTTTTAAGTCATTTTACTAATTTGAGAATCATATGTAAAAAATGTAGGTGAAAAAAGTATATTGCCTTCCAAAACGATTTCTTACCAGGAATGGCTTGCATTTATGTCATAAGACAAGAATTAAATAAAAACACTCAAACCTGTAACCCTGACAGTGACAATGAAGTGATTATTTGAAAAAAATAGATTGATAAGTAGTCTTGATTATGAAAGTCGAGTTTCTAACTAGTGTTTAATTTGCCCCCAATAGTACATCAATAGAATGTGTAATGAAATGTATATAAAGTGAAACGCATTAATATTCCTTTGCCGTGCTGAATAATAAATCAATGTTGTTTACTTGTAGATGATTCTTCTTAAATTTTATAGAAGTACTCAGAAATTATAAGCTCACATATTGGTATAATAATTATTTTGTTTTAATTATCAAATTATTTTAATTATTGGTATTTTTTTTAATTTTAGGATGTTAAATCTGAAAACAAAATCAAGGGTGAAGCATCCCCATCTGGATTCAATGTTCTGTATCAGGTTAATATTCTTACATTATTATACTTCAACCTAAACGTTATTATACTTAATCCTCTTCCCTCTTTATCCTTCAATTTGAATAGAATATTTCAAGTGTTATTCTTGTATTACAGGTTCAGGGCACCTATAAATATGCTGCTGAGGACTCTGACGAACTCTCATTTAATGTTGGTGATATAATAGATGTAGTTGAATATGATGATCCAGAAGAACAGGTAAATATCTTTTACTATATATTTAAAATGGAAAATAATTATATTAAAACTTCGTAAAGTGATTTCATCGATGAAATTATTGAATTAAAACTAATAAAATATTTTGCCCCTGAAAAATAATCTTAACACAAAATTCTGAATTTAAATTAAACTTTTTGTATTCATATGTTATTTTTAAAAAGCTTTAAAAATTTGTTAACATTTTATCAAGAGTTTTATAATTTTTTTAGACAAATGAGAAATGTTAAATAGAAAAACACAAATTTTGATAGAATGATTTGAAGAAAATTTATTTTATTTTTACTTTTGGCATTCATTATATTTTCTTATCCACAGGAAGAAGGCTGGCTTATGGGTGTGTTTAATGGGAAAAAGGGACTTTTCCCTGCCAATTTTACATCTCGTATATAAATTGGTAGATTTTTTTTATGTATTTTGCAATATCTATGCAAGTATGCATTGTGATATTTTGAAAAGCCATTCCTTGTTTCATGGATCTGTTGTAGTAACAAATATTAGTTTTATATTGTATAAGTGAGCTTTGTATTTTTGCCTTTTAAATTTATATGTAGTTACATATAAACTCTATTGCATTGTATTATTTGATATTGTTTATTTTTGAAGTCTAATATCCACTATGTGGGAGTAAAAACTGTTTTAAAATTATAATCTTTATTATGTTCCTTTTTGAAGTACAGGCAGATGTGAATAAAAGCAGAATATTTTCATAAAGAAAACTAATTGTTGATTATCAGATATTTGTTTAAAAATTATACTGTTGTGTATGTTTATCTGTACTTTGTCATTAGGTAAAATCATCCTGATTAAAACAGGGCTGTATTAATGTGTCAAATACAACTTTTTAATCATAATATTTGTGACAGCTTATTTTAAATGACTTTTATAATGTGTGGGTCCAGTTTCATTCTTAGTTCTATTTTTTGGACCTGCCATATAAGTTTCTATATCTAGATTGCTTTATTTATATTAAAGGGTTTGTTTAAGAATCCATATTGCCATTCTTCATCAGTCATAACACTATTTTCTTTTTTGCAGCTAACTTGTTCATAATATTTATTTCACATAAGTATATTTTTATGTTGCATCATATGTCATTTGTAACATCCTTACATTTATTTTTATAGAACAGGTTACAGTTAAATGAGATGCTGATATTTTTGGTATGTGCGAAGCATCAGTTTTATTGGTGTAAAAATTTTATCTTGCTGAAAATTAGTGCCTTAAAAATGTGATGACTTTTTCTGAGAAACTTCTCTTGTATTTAATAAATGTTTTCTCTATAACTAAGTATATATTTTTTCAAAAGTAGCAATCTTTGTATATGTATGAATTTTTTCCTCTCAGGTATCTGTACCAAGTATTTTTGTTTTTACCTTTAATAGTATAATTTGATCTCGCATCATTTTGCTTTTCCTAATTTTTTCTAACAATCATTTTTAAAATTTTATCAGTGTAATTATTTTAATATTAGCATTAATTCATTATCCATATAATTATTTGTCTTTTTATATATTAATTGTGGAAGTTCAATATGTTCCTTAAAGTAAAATTTTAAGAATTTTGTGTTCTCTAAAAATAATGTATCATGTAAGATGTTGATTTTTAATAAAATTTTCTCAATATGCTTTTTTATTATTTTGTATGCTGTTATTAACCTAATTTTTACTAGGTAATGCCAAAAAGATTTAAATAACTCAGAAATGCAGGCAGATATCTTTTATTGGTTGTTTTTTTTTTTTGTTTTTTTATCCATTTAAAATATTATAATATCAATTTTATCAGATTAATGCTTTTAATAACATATTTTGGGAAATCATAATTTAATTGAATGTACTTATCTGATTTCAAAATAGATTATTAAATCTATTACATATAATTTCCGTGTCACGATGTTTGTCCGGGATGAACTCCGAAACTAACAATCCGATTTTAACTTTTTTTTTTTTTTTGAATGTGTGTTTTGTTCCAACTTGTGAGATAGGATAGTTTTTATTCAGATTTTTTTATTTTTTATTTAAATGCAAAATCGACAATGCCAGACAATTTCTGCTCTGTTGTTCATTCAAAAAATGAACTAATTGAGAGTGTATTTCTGGATATTCTTAATAATCACTTAGACCATTATTGGCTCAGTAATCGTGCAATTTTGGCAGCAAAAAACGTTGATGTTGATGAAATTAACTGTCAAATACAAAATTTATTGCCAGGCAATCTGATGACTTTTAAGTCAATCGACATCGTTGCTGATGAAAACCAGATCGTCAATTTTCCGATTGAATTTTTAAATTCTCTAGATATGCCAGAAATGCCGCCACACAATCTTCGTCTGAAAATTGGTTCACCTGTCATTCTATTGCGTAACTTAAATAGACCAAAATTATGCAACGGTACACGATTAGTCATCAGAAGAATTACCGGAAACGTACTGAAGCAACAATATTGACTGGAAAGTTTAAAGGCGAAGTCGTCCTGTTACCTCGAATACCTATGATGCCATCAGAATCTACAATACCTTTCAAAAGGCTACAATTTCCGATACGTTTGGCTTTTGTGATGACAATAAATAAGTCGCATGGGCAGACAATGGCTATCTGTGGCTTGGACTTGGAGAATCCGTGTTTCTCCCATGGGCAGCTGTATGTTGCATGCTCACGTGTTGGAAAACCATTGAATTCGACAAAAGACAGATTAACAAGAAATATTGTTCATCGCTTAGTTCTTAGTTAAATGAAAGTGATGGTTATTAAAAATTAAATTAGGTAAAATAATTATAAAACAGTGTTAAAAATCAACATTATCTACCTCATTCATTAAATTAATAAAAATTAAACATTTTCTATTCGTTGAAGCTTAAGTGTTAAGTGTGTGAAGGTAGTGTTCTCAGTGCCTTTTTCACAATTTATATGAGAGATATTTTCGAAATCATACCTGCTCATACATAATATTTATTTGCCGATGATATCTTCCTTTTTAGCAATGATAAAAATTTTGAAAAAAATTACCCTTCATAAAATCACTCAATGGAGCGAATCTGGTAAATGCAAAGTGATAATTTTTTCTGATAAAAACAACAGTCATCTCATCATTTGCACATTTACAATATCCATATTCCTTTTAAACAATAATTCATATTTTAGACATCATCTTCTTTCAAACAGCACTTCCTGTATCTTAAAAAGTTCAATGCGGTTCAAAGCAATTGCGGCTAATTTATGTGTTTTTAGGTTCTGACATTTAATTCAAATAACAAATTCCACAATTCGTAGCTTACTGGAATATGGAGTTCCTATCTTTATCTCATCCAGCCAAAGCAGCTTCCAAACACTTTATATCATCTTGTTTTGCAACAGGACATCGACCCCCCTTTTACTAAAAGACGCTTGTGAACTTTCTTCGTTTCAGAAGTAGTACATAATGACACAGGGCTTTTTCTTCAAACATATTTTTTTTTTATTCCTCTTCTCCTCTCTATATTTACCTTCGACCAGGAAATCAAACCTTAAGGCCCCATTTCTCTGAAATCTTTTTTTGCCAACCTTCGAGACTACTTAAGCGTTCAACCTACCAATTTAATTCCCAATTTTCTCCTGTTAGTCGAAACTCTAATTTCCCATTTCATCTCGATGATTTACTTTCAAACAGTTACTTCATCAAGTTATCTAACACCTTTTTGAACAATACAAAATCGAACATTGGGAAGACAGGGTCATTTTAGCCTGTGACGTATCTAAAACATACTTTAAACATTCAATAGCTATCATCTATTCCTTTTCTCTAGAATCTTCAGGACAGATTTCAAATTACATTATTTTCATAGGAAAAGCCCTTGCACTCCTTTAACACTTTCTACTTATGTTCTTTCATCTCATAAATATATTATCCTCAAAGGCAGCCTTTTTGTTCTTCAGGTATTACAGAATTGTAAAATCCATTCCAATCGTGTTACTCAGTTCCTCGGCAATCAGTTCCAAAATACTTGCAATAGCATTTTATCCATTAAATTCATCTGGTCCCCAAGCCAAGTTGGTATTAGAACTGGCAGATTCTCTCGCAAAATCTGCTGCAGACACAATATTTCACAGAATATCTTCGAAAGTACTTGTATTTCAACGAAAAAAAAAAAGGCACGGAAAAATGCAACATAACAGGGAATAGGTGGAAAATATGATCAAGAATTGAATCATTTAGATAGTATTAACACATCGCCTTGACTTTTTCCAACTCATCGAAAAAAAGACATTCTTCTGTACAGGTTTCACACAAAGACATACCCATCTAACTCTAATCCGCACAGATTTGGCCTGATTTCATCTCCATTATGCCCAATATAAAAATTCTGGAAACAGGTGAACACATTTTGTTTCATTGCGGGAAATATGTAGACCAAGCTACAAAGTGATTTCGAATATAAAGTTCCTTCTTACTCTTGGATATTTGATATGTCGGAGAATGCATATTATAAGACCGCAACGATACTTCAATTTCTACAAAAAGTCTCTTAACCCTGAGAACTGTGGAGTACCCTGTGTTTCTTTCTGGGGATTATTACTATTTATTTTCTATTATTTCTACTACTAGTTGAACTTCACATTTTCTTATCATCGCTCAACTGTTAATATACACTCATGTCCATAAACTAAGGATAATGAAGTTCAGGCAAAGAAAGAGACAGAAGCAAAACAAATTTGCCTTATTTGTAAAGTCTATTTATTAAACAAAAGGTAAAGAGCAAAAAAGATGCTATATGTTTGACATAATTAATAAAAATTGCGATTTTTACTCCCTGGAGCAAATTTCAAAAAAGAACCTACTTACAAAAAACAGTATAACATGGTTAGTATGATGGTTAATATGGAGTATGTCTCCCGGACGATGCAATACAGGCCTTACAACGCCTAGGCATGCTGAGTATCAAATTATCAATCTGATCTTGGGGAATATTACACCACTCACCAAGCAATGCCCTCCGAAGTTCCGGTTGACAGGTGGGAAGGGGTTGATGGGCTGCAATTCGTCGGCCAAGCATATCCCACACATGCTCTATTGGATTCAAGTCCAGTGAGTATGCTGGCCAATCCATACGGATGATAGCCTCCAATTGAAGGCATTCGTCTACAATGTTTGCACGGTGAGGACGGGCGTTGTCATCCATAAACAGAAATTCAGCACCCATGGCGCCCCGAAACAAACGTACATGTTGTTCCAGAATGACCTCCCGATAGATGTGGCCTGTCATCGTTACACTCTGAACATGCAGGTCAGTTCTGGAACCAAGAATAATTCCTCCCCAAACGAGCCATCCTGCACCACCGTAACGGTGTCGTTCAATGGTGTTCTCTTGGTGGTAACGGGTACCTGGCGCTCTCCATATGAAAGTCCGGCAAGAATCAGACTGCAAACTAAACCTGGACTCGTCGGAAAACATCACACAAGACCACTGTTGCGGTGTCCACAATGCATACTCTCTACTCCAGGTTAATCGCAGGCGACAGTGAGTTGCGGTAAGTGGAACACATCTGACAGATCTACGAGCATATAGACCAATGTGCCCTAAGAGTCTGTACACGGTCCGCCTTGAAACTGTCGTACTGGTAGCTGAAGAGAGCTGACGAGACAAGTCTGATGCTGTGCTCCGTCTGTTTCTTTTGGCAGTAACTGCTAAATACCGGTCCTCATTCGGCGTTGTAACTCGGGGGCGACCTGTGCTGTAACATCTACTCACATTACCATCATCTTGGAATCGTTGCCAAAGCATGGAGATGACACTCTGGGCGATTCCAAGTTCCTCGGATACTTCCAGCTGGGTACATCCACATTCCAGTCGTCCGATAATTCTACCACGTAAAAAATCATCCAAATGCTTCCTTTGTGCCATAACTATGAGGTTATTGCACTGAAAGGCTTTTAAAGCGCTTGTGAACAATTTTACTTCTTTGCCACCATTCCTTATATACCCCTCTGTTACACTCTCGTCATTGTGACGTACTATCCGCGCCATCTGGTGGTTTCCTGTAATTTGCATATTCTTCTTCAAGATGTGTGTGATAATTCTACAGGTGAAATTTTTATTTTAGAGTCCAATTTCTGTGTTATTCTGAATTATCCTTAATTTATGGACATGAGTGTATTACGGACTATTTGATCTGCTCACGAATATTTTACATGTATCTATCACGTAAAAGGGGAATTAGTTTAATATTGAAAAAGTATTGAGCATAATTGCTAAAATTTATAACTTTTTCGCACTTCAAAAGGGGGAGAAAAAAAACGTATTGATGGCAAAATTTGAATATGCCCAGGAATCCAACAGAAAAAAACAATTACGTCAGCTGTGTTCTACAGGATGGGTAGAAATACACGAGTCAGTGACAATAATGTTAGAACTTCTCAGTCCCATAGTTCACAGCCTAGGAGAAATAGTAGTGTCTTGGAATGGCAGAGATATGACATTTATTGCTGAAAGGTCTTTACATGTCTTGGGTCAAACAGATGCTTTAGCATTTTTATATGTATTAGATAAATTTTCTCTGTACAAGTAGTTACAAAAAACTGCATTAAATTTAATTGGTGAAGTCATTACTCAAATTAATTTCATTCGCGAAGAATCCGAAATTCAATTTTAAAAAAAATGTTGTTGTTTTTCTGCTATTAGTAATCTAACTCAAAAATGCAATTCTTAAATAATAATAATAAAAAATAATAACAATTACCTTTCAACAAATACTAAGCGATTCGATACAAGATTTTGTCCGAAAAAACAATATTTATACCATTTTTAAATAAATTATTGAGCCAATCGTGAGAAAGGTTTATTAATAATAAAAATGCATTAGTAAAATTTGATGCACTTTTTAAAACAAAAAACGAAAAGATAACAGTAACAAAATTAAATTACTATAGATTTTTGTAAAATTTAAAATGTTTCAACTAGCACCTCTATTTTAAAAATTGTATTAAACATGTGGTTTCATAAATTATTTAAAAGAGCAATATACAAATACTACTCTTTTAGAAAATTTATGGAACCACATTTAAAGCATTAGGTGAATTTAACAAGAAAATATATTTATTATAAAAAATATTTGCTACTCGACCAAAGTCATCTTTTTCAAATAGAAAGATCTCTTTCAATGTCGTGAAGACTAAGAACTTATTTGAGAAACAGAGTATTGCAAGACCATCCAAATTGTGTAGCATTATTGAATATTCACTGAAATATTGAAGTTGTTATACACTGAAGTGACAAAAGTCATGGGATACCTCTTAATATCGTGTCGGCCCTCCTTTCGCTCGGCGAAGTGCAGCAACTCGACGTGGCATGGACTCAACAAGTCGTTGGAAGTCTTCTGCAGGAATATTGAGCCATGCTGTCTCGATAGACGTCCATAATTGTGAAAGCGTTGATGGTGCAGGATTTTGGGCACGAACAGACCTCTCGATGATGTCCCATAAATGCTCGATGGGATTCATGTCGGGTTATCTAGGTGGCCAGATCATTCGTTGGAATTGTCCAGAATGTTCTTCAAACCAATCGCGAACAGTTGTGGCCCGGTGCACATGGCACATTGTCATCCATAAAAATCCCATCGTTATTTGGGTACATGAAGTCCATGAATGGCTGCAAGTGATCTCCAAGTAGCTGAGCATAAGCATTTCCAGTCAATGTTCGGTCCAGTCGAACCAGAGGACCAAGTCCATGCCATGAAAAAACAGCCCACACCATTACGGAGCCACCACCAGCTTGAACAGTGCCTTGCTGACAGTTTGGATCCATGGCTTCGTGGGGTCTGCGCCACACTCGAACCCTACCATCAGCTCTTACCAACTGAAATCGTGACTCATCGGACCAGGCCACGGTTTTCCATTCATCTAGGGACCAACCGATATGCTCACGTGCCCACGAGAGTCGCTGCAAGCGATGTCGTTCTGTCAGTAAAGGCACTCGAGTCGGTCTTCTGCTGGAATAGCCCAAGAAAGCCAAATTTCTCCGCACAGTTCTAACAGACAAGTCCCTTGTACGTTCCACATTGATTTCTGCGGTTATTTGACGCAGTGTTGCTTGTCTGTTAGAATTTACGACTCTTTGCAAACGTCGCCGGTCTCGGTCGTTAAGTGCAGGCGGTCGACCAGTGCGCTGTCCATGGTGGGATGTTATGCCTGAAATTTCATACTCTCGGCACACTCTTGACACAGTGGATCTGGGAATGTTGAATTCCCTAACGATTTCCGAAATGGCATGACCCATGCGTCTAGCTCCAACTAACATTCCGCGTTCAAAGTCTGTTAATTCCCGTCGTGCGGTCATCATCACGTCAAAACCTCTTCACATGAATAACTTGAACAGAAATGAAAGCTCTGCGAAAGCACTGTGCATTTATACCTGTTCTACGCGATGCTACTGCCATCTGAAAATTTGCATATTGCTATCCCATGACTTTTGTCACTTCAGTGTAAACGATTAAGTATATGAGCTGAGAAAAGTGAAAAGACGGTTGTATTTTATTTTATAATTTGCTTATTTAATGTTTTTTAGAAATTAAATTTTTATTTTTTATGCAGTACTTCTTAGTTTTATTTTTCTATTTTTTTCATGTATTTGAACTCAATTAGTGTAAAAAAAAAAATTATTAAAATAATAACTAAAACTCCCGATTTTAGATATATTTCTAATTACTTACAATAATCTATTTTTCAAATGGTTAAACTTTATTTTGTTGAGCCCTCTTCAGACAAAATCCTGGGTGCATTCCTGTACTTAAGTCAGTTCTATCTGAAAATAAATCACAGTTCCGTGGAGGTCAGAAGTAAAATTTAAGATATATAAAACTCTATCATTATTGTTTACTGCTTGAAGTAAGGGCGTGGTCCATCCAGTTGTTTTTTGTATATGTAATGAGGATGCATAATTACTTTTGAAAAAGCGCATGTGACCAAGAAAAATCCTGTTTTCAAATTCCTCCTTAGAAGCGAGACGGCGTCTTTTTAATACTTAAGAAGGACCAAAAATGTGAATATAAGGAACTACCGAGTATTTTATGTCTTGATCAGGGCGAAAGGGTTTAGTAATTTCAAGAAGTTGTTTTAATAGTTTATGATAAATACTATCCCCTGTTACAGTTTTAATTGAATGTTTAAACATTTAACTTACAATGAGAACCAATTTTAGTTTAAGAATCAATAAGTTTCTTCTTTGGCAGATGAGGTAATAAATTAAAATTAATTTTGTTCCATTCTTCTTTTTGGATAATGTTTCGTCTTTGTAATTTTATGCAATAATAATAGTTACATCACTAGCATATATTACATCACTAGTATAAAACAGGAAATTCATCGTTAAGCATGAAAACGCGACAAGAATTTCTCGGGAAGGCGATAAACACCCCTAGAACTATCTCTTCTCGTTTTTATTATTATTATTATTATTTTTAGGATGAAACACATTTTCAAGCTTTTTTAAAAACTAAATTTATGGAGATAACAACAATTATTTTTGTAATTATTCATTATTTTTGCATTTTGATTTGCTGCAATTCCTGAAGCACATTTCGAGTTCAACTATAGCTTTCACTTCGAAAAAGATCATCATAACGCAAATTTAATTTTTATATTTCAGTTAGCTTTATCTTCACTAGAATTCACTGCATTTCGAATCACAAAGATATAGAAGAATATTAGTTATTTTTTTAAAAACCGCTCCAAATGCTTGTATTTATGAAGTGCCAAAATATACATTTGATTTAACTGACTTGATGCCAAATTTATTTGTTTACCACACTCCAATGAAGTTCAGATGTCCAGTGACAACTTCTTTTTTATCAAATTTCTAGATATGGCATAGAAATATTAAAAATCAACTAAATTTACTTAAATTAAATCTATTGAATATCTGAATATTCTATTTAGTTATAACTAGTCGAACTGGACATTAAAAGGATCCAAAGGTATGATATACAGATTTACATTACACATATTATTTCATTTTAGCATTTCGTAACATTCAATGATAGACACAGACTTTATGGACACAGATTTTTAAATTACCCTGCAAATTTACTTAATTAATACTGAATAAGTGATTTCAAATGTTTCCATAATTAGAATTTTCTTTTTATATTTATTTGGAAGAAATAGTCATTCGAAATTCAATTAAAATTTGTAACATGCATTTCATATTTGATAGATGATAATTCTGATGTGATCAATGTTTAATTTTCGTAGTACATTTTCATTAAAAATAAAAAAAAATGTAACAAATAATTTAATTTGTTAATAATATTTTCAAAACTTCTTAGGGACTCGATGATTTTAACAGCATCTCTCATCGACAGCCAAAGCTTCCTGGTGGCAGTCTCCGGGTTTTCTTCCAGAAGTCACAAAATTGCTGTGTCCTGGAAGGCAATAGCTTTACTGAAGATAATGTTCTTCCTTCATTGCCCGCCGAAAGATATGTTTGTGGTATACATAAGCGGAACACGAGCCCCATTATGTACAAAAAACCACAAAAACTTAAAAATAACTTCCTAATGCCCAAATTAATAAGTGAATTTAATTTTAACACTTTTTTAAAAAATTATTTTAAAAATTTTTATGCAGAATGTTTTCATTCGTTTATTATTTTCTTTACAAGAAACAAGTTTGGGAACAAATAACTTGTCATACAAATGAAATAAACTTTAAGCTACTCACCATCATCTCCAGTGGCTTAACGGCCCCATATTGGGCTAAGGCCGTCTGCCTACTGGCAGATTTCAAGACAAGAGATGTTTTTTTTTTCCGGGGTAGAGTTGTCAGCCATATTAGACCGGAACTAATTGTTTAAAGTGGATTCCGAACCACTACAAACATCCATGGCCCCGAGCGCCAGATTAAATTACTACAAAATTAAATTCAATAAAACTTTTTTTTTCTAATGCAGCTGACAAGATAGACCATGATCTTTTTATGCCATAAGGGCTGCACCGATGTTACTCACTTTGCACTACCCAGGGGGCGCGTGTAACTTGAAGATAAGCCACGGACGCGGAGTAACAGTGCCCCCGCAGCGCTCTATGATTTTATTAGGACTGGGACCTACAGTTTAAAGTGGATTCCGAACCACTACAAACACCCATGGCACCGCCGGGATTCGAACCCGATACACCTGTGGTACCGAGCGCCAGAGCGCTAGCCACTCGGCCACCAGGCCCCTTCAATACAACTTTATTCAATAATTTTTGTTTTTAACTTTAAAATAACTTATTATTCCAACCTATTCTTATGCTTTGTTGACATTTGCTTCTGAATTCAATACGTGGTATTTATTGAAATTTGCGCTACATTTTGAATGCAAAAAAATTGCTACTTTTATATGCTAAGAGATAATATTTTTTCAGGTGCCACAGACGCCTCGATAACAGAGTGAGTAATAACTCACGTGGTACTTGCTATTCGACTGTTTGTAAACAAATGTAAAATCCATACAACGACCGGTGCATGCTTACACAGAAAGGTCAAATGCTTTCGCTTTTGCGAAAACATTACTGTATGTATCAATTTTCGTACAAATTTTAATAGTTTTGCACGCTACGATTTTACTAACATTTTACATTCTATCTATTATAAGAATAATTTGTGTAAAAATAGATTTAAATAATAATTTATGAATGCAGAGAAGAAAAAAAAATAACTATGCAAAAAAAAAGTCTGTAAAAAATTGCACACATTAATATTGCTGTTTATTAAGAAATGAAATATTCCTTGTGGCAAATAATCTAGGTTATTCTGTTTGTAAAGTTTTCGTAACTATTTTATTTATTTTTTTTCGTTACTGTTATTATTACATTAGTGTATTCTTCAACAAATGAAGATTTTTCTTACTTATAAATTACTTGTGGTTTTTTATTTTGTTTGAAATGCAATGGTATGTTGATTTACTGCACTAATGTAATGAGAAGCATCGATTGCCAAATAATTAGAAGTGTAAAATTATTATAAAATAATTTTGAAATTATCAAGTAAAATTCAATTTCTGGAATTTTGTAGAATATTGGCATTCATTTCTTTAATAAAATTGTTAATTAATTGTTTCTTTTATGCAGGAATAAGGGAAAATTTCTGCAAATGAAACCAATAGCCATAGATTGTTTTATTATTGCACTTTGAATAACAATAATCTAAAGAATCTAATCTAAAGAAATAATCCTTAATTTTGGCTGTCTGTGGATTATTTGTATCTGATGATGTAATACAAAATAGCAATCTTGTATTATAAGATAAAAATAGTAATTTTTACTTTAAATTTGTTTTATTTTTATATATTAACTATATATTTTAAAAGAATTTTTTTTATGTTTTTACTTAATTGTGTTTTTTTATGTGTTTACTTAATTTACACATTGCATAATGACATGTGTAAAGCAAGAGGTATTGGATAATTTATGTATTAATTTGTCCTCTAATTATTTTCTCATTTAAATCTCTAAACATTTCACCTTACGCATTATGATTTATTAAAAAAAAGCATAATTTGAAGCAATTTTATTCTGTTATTTTTCTAAAACAAAAATTAAATTAGTAAAAGTTCATGATTAAATCTTAAAATTTAAAGGTTATTATAGAGGAAATGTTTGAAACAAAATATCACATTCATATTTAGTAAAATATTTTATATAACAAGTTTTGAATGCAAAAACATCTTTAATGAAATTTTCTTCTTTTTGTTCATAAAATACTATACCTATTTAGATATTATGGAGATAAATATTAAGAATGATAGTGATTGTTAAAACTTTTATACCTATAATCAAATTGAACATTTAAGATTTAGAAACTCATGAAAGGAAAAGATTTCTTTGATAATTAATTATAAGTACAAATTTTATGTTACAATTACCTATACCAGAGATGGTTGACTGAGTCAAAAGTCTGGAGTGGAGTGCAGGTACCATATTTTGTTTGGGAACCATGTCATATTTTTAATAAAATTAGATACAATAGCTAATATGTATTAAAAATTAAATAGCCAATATAAATTACAAAAATGCAGGCAAAAATTTTATAAAATAAACACAATTGAAAAAATTAACAAATAACGAAATATTTAATAATTATAAGTACAGTCGACTTTCCTTTGATAATTTTTAAAAATATGATGTGTAATTTGTCAAGGCTGTTTCCAGCAATTCTTTAAGATGCTGATTCATTAATTGTAAGCAATATTTTGACTTGAGAATAAACATTCACAGAAATATGTTGTACCAAAAATTGAATATTGTTGCCAAGCTGCTTTCTGAGTTAAGATACTTTATTTTTTGGCACCGATTTGTATTGCTTGGTCCTCTTTTATTTCTAGCACTTCAATTTCTCCTAATGATATGTTGGATAGCATTATATCAAAAACTGGAAAACCATTTGAATAATATCAATTGCAAATGGATTAAAAAAAATTGCAAATGTTTTAGAATTTGTTTTCAGCTTTTCAATCTTTTCTTGACATTCATTAATTTTATCTTCCATAATATTGAAGGAACTTGCTTTTTTAAGCAAGGAAAATGTTTAATTGAATTCAAATCTTTTTGTGGCAAATTTAATATAAAAATACACTTTTCCAACAGAGTCGCATTTAAGCATTGAAAGAGTCATATTTCCCCACCGTTTACCTACACAATCAGTATTAAAAAGTTATATAATCAATATATAGAATTTCTTTTGTGAGAAATTTAAGACTGTAAATCAACTGAGAATAATTCAAACTGAATATAATTTCTTTGGGTGATATCTTAGTTTATTTTTCTATTCATTTTGAATGTTGATCATTCATTGTATGTATAGGGAAAGAACATTAGAATAAGGATTAAAGGATAGAAATTAGAACATTAATTATCTTTTATCATTAGAAAATACTCTTGTGTTTTTTAAAGGATTATAATTTCTTTTAAAAATAATAATATGAATAGTAGAAGTCTAATTCAAATAATAAATAAACTTATCTAACTATTAAAATTAATTGTATGTTTGTTTTTTTAATTTACAAATTAAATGTATGGGGAAATTTTATTATGTAGGTATAATAACTATTAGTGTCATAATAGTTTTGAAGTTTTATAATATTTTTCCACAATCTGTTTAACTTAAAATAGCTTGTGATTTCTTTTGTTATTACAGATTAAAATTTTTATTTCTTTGTTTGTTAAAAATTATTAATTATACCTGTTGGGGTGAAGGGTTAGACAATTAAAAAAATTTAAAATTTTTGGAATCTGTTTTACACAGTTTCTCTATATTTTGTTTTCATTATTCTAAATCTGTTGTTATATATGAAGTTCAAGTATGATATTCTCTACTATAAGTTTTATCAAAACTTATTAAATTAATGAACTTAAATGTCCAATTTTATAGCACAAACATTATTATATATATTTTTTAATTTTTGATGTTGTATTGTATATTTTTGTGCAAATGTTTTCACAAAGTTTTGACAATAGAAAACTGCTATAAAATTTTCATTATAAGAATATTCACTTCAACATTCATTAACTGACTAGCACTCTGGCGGTTGGTACCGAAGGCTTCAGGTTCGAATCCTTGCGGTGGCATGGATGTTTGTTGGTGATTCGGAATCCACGTTAGACTGTAGGTCCCGGTCTATTTAGCCTGAAGTGTGTAGAGCAACAAACCAAACTAATCAACATTCATTATAACAATATTTAAATTAATGTCTGTGTATATAATTTTCTACAGTCAAGTTTTTTCCTCTTTCTAGATGCATTTTATACGTGAAGTTGTGCAGAAATGGCCTGGCAAAAAGAGATTTGGTCATTATAGGTTTTTACCCCTGTTTTTCATTTTTGGAGCAATGTTAGAATTTACAATGATCAAATGGGAATTCAGAGGAGTAAATTTTTGTAAGAATCCTTTCTTTTCTGGATCTTTTTTGTTTAATTTTCAGAAGACTTTTAAATTATAAAAGAACCTGTATTTAATAATAAAAACTTAAATTTTTATTATTCATGTAAACTTTTTTTCTCATGTTTTAAAATTTTTATTATGTTTAAGAAATTATAATTCAACATCATTAATTTAATAAAAATATATCTTTAAGTTTTACTATTAATATGCTTTAATTGTATCAAGCTCTATTATTGGTATCCTAATACACTTCATTATGAACTCCTTTTAATCAAATCAATCATATTTTGATTCCAATAACTTCTTTTTACAATATGGCACAATCTTTTTATGACCTTTTTTTGTTAGTTACAACTTAATAAAATATCATTTCCATTTTAATTATCAAAAATAGTAATTGAAAGAACTGTCTAAAATACATTGGTTTTATAAAACATGCATGAAAAAAATTATTTCATTCTTAATGCTAATTTATTTAAAAAGCATTAGTTACAAGTTAACAAACAACAAGGTAAGGTTTTTGTATCTGAAATATTATTTGACAATCAAGCCTTTTTTTCTCCTTAATTTTCAGACAAAACTTTCAAACGTCGGAGAGCAGAGGAAATTGTAGCTGAAGAATTAAAAGACAAATTAGGTGGAGAACAATATTTGCAGAATTGAAACAAGATTTCAGTATGCAAATTATATTTACTTGAAATCATTGGCACTTTCATCTGTATTTGAATAAAGTTGTGATGTTTATTTTTCAACCATGAATATTGTGTATCTGTAGAGTTAATATGTTATTTTTAAAATAAATATATTTTGAATTTTTCATGTACAATTTGCTTATTATAAATATTTTATTATACTATAGAATAAGTAGATTTATTTTCATTTTTAAACAATATAAATTTTCACCCTTTAATTTTAAAACTTTCAAAAAAGTTGATTTCTTTTTAGTAAGACTAAATTTTCAGCAGGACAAAAAAATATAATTGTGTAAACTCATGCATTTATATCAACACTTTTCTTTTTTTTTACTGTTCTGTATAATGCCTAGAATTCAATAGATCTCTTAATTCAAAATAATGTTTACACTTCTATTTACAATTAAATACTCACACACACACACTCATATATATATATATATATGAAAATATAATCAATGTATCTCTTTTTACCTTTAAAAAGTAATTTAAATTTAAGGATTAAAGCAGAGATATTTTATCTGGCAATTTTTAAGACTAAAATTATTATGAACAATAAATATAATTCATTTAAAATAGATTGAATTTTTGTGTTTCATAGTCAACATTTATAAAGTGGCAAAGGCACTATAAAAAAAATAGGCAATACCTTCCCTAGGGACGGTATACTAATCAATGGTGGCAGTGATAGTCTATGGTGTATTTAATAAGAACAGGGCAGAGGTGAAAGAGAAGATCAAATTAAAAAAAATATTTGTACATGTTTTACCTGTTGTGTAACATTTTCCATGTAAAGCATACAAAATGAAAGTTCTAACTGGACAGTGATCAAGTCAGCTAGTAGGCAAGCATGTTGAATTGAAGAATACTGCTGACTAAAATAGGGCTATTGAATCAATTATAATACCACAGCAGATTTATTCTCATAACGGCTATTTTATTATGGTTAGATTTATTTTGTTTGTAATTTTTATTTTCATGTTATTCTGGGTGTAATGTGAATATTACTACAGCTAATTTTATAATTTCAAGGTATATTTACTATATTTTACATAGTAAATAAGGTAGATATATGGAAGCATAAAAGAAGAAATTTTTTTTTTCTATATCTTTGTTTGCTTATAAAAAGTAAACATCTGGTGGTAATTATGTAGTATTGTTTTAAACAAGTTTGGCAACCACCGATATAAATTCTGTTATATCAGATACTAGCAACGAAATGTACATATTTCTTAAAATAATTTTGACAGCATGTATATTGAGTTTCCAAGCCACGAGTGCTTGGTTTCGAGATTCTACAAATGATGCCAAATTGAATTCTATGTCAGGGATGGATACAATAAATATATAAGCTGAAATCTCCTTCTATTTGGCTTAAACAGGAAAGTGGAACTTCCCGTCTCCAAGTGCCACCCTTGAGAAGTGTTGATTCAAAATTATCTTTTTTCACCACAGTTATTAAATGCATATCTTCTATTTCCATTATCTTACATTTATATCACTTTATTATTGTCAAGTGGCTAGCGCTCAGTATCACAGGTTTCTCGTTCAAGTCCTGGTGGTGTCATGAATGTTTGCAGTGGTTCGGAATCCACTTTAAATGGTAAGTCCCGGTCTAATATGATTGTAGAGAGTTGCGGGGGCATTGATGCTCTGCATCCATTGCTTATCTTGGCTACATGCACTCCCTGGATAGTGCTATGAGTCTTATGGTGCTAAGATGTCTAAGTATTTACCAGCTGCATTAGAAAAAAAATATCACTTTATTATAATTATGGTATTAAAAATTCTCTTTAAAAAAAAAACTTGTTTTATGTCATAGCTATAAAAACAGTTTGGTATGTGGTATGTCAAAAGAACAAGCACAAATCATCTGTAAATTATAGTGAGAAATATAAGAAAACTTGCAAGATGAATATAAGTTTTAGTTACTATGAATTTCAAAATTACTATCATTAATTATTTCTAAGAGTTAAAAAGGATTCCTTTCACAATTAGGTACTTGTATTGGATAAAATTTACCTTGAAAACACATTACCCATTAAATGTATGGCTTCGAAAATTAAACACTAGATTAACTTTTACTGTAAGAAATTGAAATTGCACATATTAATTAATTGTGAATAATAAAATTTTTTACAGTTTTGTTTTGACTATTTTAATTTATAAAAATAAAAACTATTAATACAGTAGAAAAATGAATACTAATGTCAAAGCAACAAAAAAATGTAATGATAAAAAAAATTAAGAAGGATTTGTTTTCAGATGGTTATTAAAAACACAATTTAGTACATAAACTGTTTTTAGATGAATACAATTTATTTTATTTAAGAAGGAAGAGGTACAGATAAAAACTTTGAAAATCAGCATTGTAGCATTTAAAAAATGTTTTTGCTTTAGAAATTTTACAACTAAATAATTTCAAAAAAAAAAAAAAAGTAGATTCTTCTGTTCGAAATTCTATTAAAATAACACAATTATGAGTAAAAGGTATCATAATTTACATATAAAATTTCAATATATATATTTATTCACTTTTACTTGTAAAAAAAAATGCACTTTGAATTTTAAAAATAATCGCTATAATTATTAATTAAGAAAGTTATCAATCCAAAAATCATTGGACAATTATGAATGAACACACATAAAATTAGCCGATTTTTGAGATAATATATGCCACTCAAAGATTTTTTTTAACTCTATTAAAATTACAGTAAATATCTGTCAGAAAATTAAGATACTTCTAGGCCTGCGCCTTTCTTAATATAATTTAATTATATATTTATTTAATATATGCAAGTCGCTGGCAATAGTACTAAACTGTTCTTAAACATAAGATTATTTTGTAATTATAGTGGTTTCATGAATTAAACCATGATTTATTTAGATAAATGAGGAGTTTAAAAACATTTAACCTTTTAGAGATGTCTTTAATGCTTCTTATGATATGTCTTTCATCAAACAATGAACTTTATCATTTTATTTAATACACAATGAAAATAGTTTTATGCTGTTTATTTTTTTTAACACAAAAATTGTGAAACTTTACAGTAAAATTTGATTCTTGTTATTAAAAAATGGAATATTATATATTTTTTCATGAAGAAATGATTTATAATTAAACTATTTCCAAATTAAACCAGTATCTAATTAAAAAATTATTTATTTAGCTTTATGAATTCTTAAGACTTTTAAGGATCTAATATTACGTAATTCGATTGAGATTTAATAACTACATATTATTTTAACAAACACTACTTTTTATTACATTGATAAGGCATAAAATTTAATCTTTAAAATATTAATAACACAAACAATTTTAGAATAGTTTATTAATTTTTATTCAGGCATTAAATATAGAATTCCCATTGAAATACATTATACTTGTATCATGAAATGAAAGAAAAATATTCTAGTTGATTTTTTTAAATATGAAAATGAAATAAAGTGCACTCTAGTTATCTAATTTAAATTTGTACAAAATCACATTTCATGTTTCTAATAACAAGACATTTTTACTTATAAAGACAAATCAATTTCTGCTTATTTACAAAAAAAAAAAAAAAGCTGATGCTTTATATTTACAATCACTCACAATCTTCTTCTTGTAAATGAGTAAGTTTAACAGCCAGACCTTTTGATTTATTTTGAGTTGATATATTTACATCAGTAGATGATTTAGAATTCGAAACTGGTTTAACTAAAGTAAAATCTGATGTAGTACTACTCACTTTAATTTTCTGTTTCTTAGTAATAGGTTTGTTAAACGTAATTTTTTCTGCAGCTTCATTTATGTCTGGCATTGAAACTTCTTTTGCTTTACGTATCTCATTTATGAATTGTAAAGCAACAGCTCTATTAGATGCATCTGATGAAACTGGTATATCTTCTAAAGAATATTTAGTCCATTTCTGAGGCTGCAGTTTAAAATTAGGAACAGCCACCTTCTTCTGTTTTACAGGAAATGGTTTTTTAAAGAAATTAGAGTTTTGTCTCATAGTTTCTCGACCATATGGCTTTTCAAAGGGTTTTCTCTTGCAATGTTTCCTAAGTAGAGGTTTCTCAAATGGTTCAAAATCTGTCAAATTATCATTATTTGGTTCACCAACATCTTCCACTTTATTTTCAGAAATCCATTTTTCATGATGTTTTTCTAATAGTTGAAGATTTCCAAATACATTTCCTGATCTGGAAGCAAAGTCACTAGAGGATTTCAGGGAAAAATTATTGTTCTCAGAGGGCTCACAGTTTTTTGAAGACATAACAGCTGATAGCAATTGCTTGTTTATATAGGGAAAGCACCATATATTTTCTGCATGAATTGTTCCAATAAATGAAACCCTTTTTAGGACTGTAAAGAAATAATCATGTAAATAAAATAAAAATGGGAAATATCTTATATAATAAACTTAATGTATAAAATTCCCTCCATAAAACGTGAATTTTTAAGGTAAAAAAAATAAAATAAAAACATAACTGTTTTTAAAATAAAATTATAGAATAATATGTAAAGATAATCTTTTTAAAAGAAAAATGTTATAAAACTATCTGCACATATATATTTATTGTAATAAAATTTACAGCATTTAATGCAAAATTACCAAATCATATTTCTGGAATTCTCAGAAGAAGATATACATGAAATTATTATTATGTTAAAGATAGTTATCTGAAATAAATTACATTAAAATTTGCTTTCATAAATTGTCGGGTTCTTACCTTCAATCGCTTCTTCGCATAACAAATGTTTACAAAATATTTTAAATCGATAATTCTATAGTACTACGAATTAAACCTCAACCAATACGGTCATAGTGACAACAATCATAAAAAATTATTTGAATGATTTTCAGCTTTTGCATGCTCGACACAGAATAAGATTTTAAATTTTAAAAATGCGACATAAAAAGTTATTTTTAAAGCCTTTAATGATGTAAAATATTAATTGCTTAATAAATTTAGTTATGTCTATTTAAATGAAGTATTTTAGTTTCCTTAATTATTTTTACTACTGCTTTAACGATAGTGCTTGTACAGAGTGTCATATTATTTCCTTGAAACGATGATCTATAGTCCACATAAACTTTCTTCTTCTACCAGTTTAACTCTAATAACTCCGTTTTAAGATAAGAAAAATAAATAAAAAAAAGCCTCTCTCCTCCCCTCCCACCCAAAAAAAAAAACTAGACATCGACAGAAAAGTGGCAAACTTAACAGAACATGTTATTCCATTCGAGTTTTTTAGAACTCGTCATATGGCATAACACTCAGTTAAAGAGCACTAAATACGAAATTTTGACTCTTATTTTTTATTTAATTTTCTTCGTTTCGTCTTTGTTTTTCATGTTCTGTCCCACTTTCAACATTTTACAATGGAATGCTCTCAGTATCAGAGCCAAAAAAAAACCCATTTACTTCAATTTTATTCTTCAATTCAAGTTTTAATGATACAAGAAACATTTCTTTATTTCCAGGATCAGTTATATCTTCCTGGAAAATTAATCTATAAAACTGATCAACTTGATAACACGTGACAAGAATGACTTTAATAGCTGTAGATTCAACTATTCTTTGTTTCACTCTCAATCGTCTTAAACTCCTCATCCACTCTTCAGAAAATGAAATATACAAGCCATCACAATTCATATTCTATAAGAAACCTTTGATAAAATCAAACTTTATTTTCACAAACGCCATTTGCCAGTGATTGGCTCAAATCATTATATTAACACTCCTTTACTTGCATCATTCTCGGTGATTTTAATTCGTATCATCCCATTCTCGGATTTTCTCCCTCAATCAGCAGTTCTGAAAACTTGATCAAATGGATCATCAATAATAATTTAAACATTCTAAATACCGACTCTTCAATTCATAATACTTTATCTTATTTGACTCCATTGCCAGTGCAGTATTCACTCGGATCCTTTCGACAATGATCATTTACCGATATAATTATCCTTTCAACAAAACACTCACAGACAGACCATTATATGGCCTAAAGTTTTTCTTTATTTACAGGATCAACAGAATCTCGCACACACATTCGGATTATATTCTGATTTAAAGTCTTTCTTGTCCAACAATTTGCATAATAAGAAAAACTACAGTATTTCTCATCGGCCTACGCTTCCTTGATGGAACACAAAATGCAATAGATTATTACAACAGAGAAGAAGTGTTTGTATCATGTGCGCACATAACTTTCCTGGGACCTTTGTATCACCTATGCCTATGAAAACATTTCTGACAGACTTCGCCGCTTAAATTCTCCAACTTAAAAGAAAATATTGGGATTCCTTTTGTGCTTCTACTTTTTATAACGCCAAAATTTATAAAATTATCAAAACTATCAACAACAGAAACAATCATCTTGTCAGCAGCAAAACCATTCGTAATAACATTTACTTTGTCATCACAGATTCGATTCAACCAGCAAACTCCTTTGTATCCTATTTCAATAAATCATCTGACCAGCATATTATTCCCTTTGATTTTCCAACGATTCTTCTCACAGCTATAATGCATCTTTTACTTTCAGTGAATTACAAATTACTATGAATGCTTATCTTAATACTCCCTCTGTCTGTAGGCGGTATTGCACTCAAATTAATTAAAATTCTTCCTGATCAGTATCTTCTTCAACTTCTTCATATTTTTGACAGCATTTGGCTCATATGAAATATACCACAAGAGTGGTTCAAAGTACGAATCATTCCAATTCTTAAATCTAACTAAGATATTACTTCCACTATCTCCTGCCAACCGATTGCGTTAAATTCACTTTTATGAAATATTTTTGAATGGATTTTGCTTAAAAAGAATTATTCATTTTTCAGTTTCTGACAAATTTAATCGTTATCATTCCGGCTTTATTCCTTTTAAAGACTGCATATGAAATAGAGTGTGTTATTATAAAATTTATAATAGCACAATCTATTTCATGTGGAAAACAATTGTGGTTTTTTATCATATAACGCATACTGAAAAATTTCTTTAGAGGAATATTTGCCACGGAAGGAGAGGAATATTTAGGAGGAATAGGAAGAGAGAAATATTTCCACAACTCTAAATCTATCTACAATGTCATCTATGCTCGATTATCATTTTTTTTGCTCCCTAGGGCCAATTAGACCGGGATCTGTAGTTTAAAATGAATTCCTATATGAAATCTATTTTAAACAAACAAACATTTATGCCACCACTAGGATTCAAACCTGAAACATGTGGTGTCAAAGGTTATATCACTAGCCGTTTGGCTATCAAGCCACCTCTCTCGTTATAAAAATTTGGGTATAGACATTGTAAGCCAATATGAAAGTATATTGTTTAAAGGTACAATTCTCTGATATAGCTAAACTACATAAAAGAGTATGATATACTCGCTCTAAGTATAAGGCAAGTTAACACTCCCCCCCTCCCCCGTAATTTTTGCGATATTTAAGTTTAGAATAAATGTTTCAAGATAACTTTTTTTTAAGGGGGGAGGGAACCATTAATTCTTATTTCTATCAATACTTCGAATGAATATCTAAATTTAATTTTTAAAAGTTCATTTTCTCTTAGAGTGCTTTAAAAATGCATAAAAATATAGGGGAATATAGAAAACTGTTAGCAATGACCTCCATAGCGTGATGGGCTACGTAGGCAAAAACTGAACGCAAAAAGCCTTAAATCCAAGTAAAAAAAAAACAAAACTATTGTCACTGTAGAAGACGTACCTTGTTTTTAGACCCCAAAGTTTTCGAAAAAAGTGCATATTATACATGGGGAAATACAATAATTCTATTATAAATTTTTTGACCTTGTTAATTTACGATTCTTGATAAACAGAATGAATAAATTCTACAACTAATTTCTCACAATGATGAACCTTTTGATTTCCTCCAAATTTTACGTGCAAGATGCTCAACATATATTCTAACATAGGAGTATCCAACACAATTTTATAAAGAGTCAATTTTTTCCAAGGTATATCAGAGGACAGTGATTCAATTAAAGTTATATAAAAATCTTTTATTTAAACTTAAAATATAACAGCAAATTAAAATTGCATTAGAATCATGCTGTTAAGAAAACAAAACCCTATTTTTCAAATCAGACTTTTGTACAACTTTTTATCTTTACTAAGCCATTCCTCTTGGAATAAAAGAGATTGAATTAATTTCAAAAACTGATAAAATATTTAAATCTATTCTTAGCTAAATGGATACATAACCTGAATTTAAATATGAAAACATATAAAAATAAGTGAAAGGCTTCCATTACTTATTCTGTATAAAATAAGTTCGTTTGTCTCTAACTTTTACAGGTTTTTTAGAGATCTCTAACTTTTTACAGGGGTAAAATATATACTTTTAAAAATCACTTTTTACCACAGTCAACAAATCAAAGAATTGTGTACCAAATTTAATATAATACAATGATAAGTTATATTTATAAATGAAATAAATTTAAATTTATATTACAATTTTATATATTAAATTTTGAATAATTATACAAAAGACTAGACTGATGATAAATAAATGCAAAATTACTTTTCAATGCAGTGTATACAACAATTAGAAATGATTTATTTTTAAGGACAGTTATTCAATTATGAATAAATGCTTATTAAATATAGAAAATCTATATAAATATTTTTTTAAAAATGCGCTTATTTCGAGGATTGGAGTTCACACAATACATTTATTTTAAATCTATTACATATTTACTAACATTGTAATTTTCAATGAACTAATACTATATCAGTATTAAACAGTACATTGAAAATATTTAAAAGAATATATAATAGAATCGAAAGGTACAACATGTCAGCTTTCATCATCATCATTATTAACAGCATTCCTCATTGTACCCAATGGCGGAAAAGGCCTTAAGTTTGCTTCACCCTTCTCCGTGGTCTTATGCAAAGGTGTTTGCACTTTTCAAATGCCAGCTTTAGTTCAACAACAACAACAAAAACATGCTGTGAGTTCCACTAATAGTTTCCGTGCTTGCTGCCCGTTTCGGTTGTTAATATGACTAACATTTATCGAAATTCTTCTGGTACTTTTATAGATTTAACATTATGCTGTAAGTTATTTGAGATAAAGATTGACATTTTATTGATGTAGGCATTGTTTGTTCGTTGAAGTTGAACTGGACTCTTTCGAATTTTCTTTTTAATATTAAGCATATGGGATGAAAATTCGTTTAAAGAAATATTAAGAAAATCATTGAGTTTAAAACACGTAATTACCAAAATTCACGAGGAACTTATAAATAAAGAAATATTGAATGGCAAGCGTAAAAATAAAAATACTGTTGGAAAACAAATTCTAACTTATTACCTGCCACAGTTTTCTTTCAGTTAAATGTTAATGTGTTTATATTAATTAATATACATTTTATTAAACTCTTTTTTGAAGTAATATCAGCCTTGAACCACAGCAGACAAACTAGTTACACAATACTTAGTTGAAAAAGAGGAAGAAAAAAAAATAAAATAGTTATTTTCAGCATCTTTTTCTTTACATCTCTAAGTTTTCGAATTTTGAAATTGTGATTTTTTTCCTTCATCATGTAAAATAAGATTGCTATGATTTTTGATTTTGCATTTCATACGAAACGATAAAAAAAAAAGATATGATTAAAACCTTTGTAAATTGGAAAATTATGATTCATGTTGACTTCGATCATAGTCGAAGGTTGAAAATAAAGATTGTTTTAGAACTTTATAGAGAAAAATATATTTATGAAATTCACAATAAATCAATACTATTATCAATTTTAAAGCACAATATTAAAAAATGAAAGTTTCCTTATAAAATAAGTGTTTAACAGGTTTCGTTTTGTTAGATTTATTACAAAAAACTAAATTATTTTTTAAAAATACAATTGAATTTAAATAAAAAATGTTATTTTAAGTTAAGTAATACTGTAATTTCCAGCAGCGTACAATTTGTAGTCTTAATTTTTGATTTACGGAACTATCTGTTATTGCTTAGTTGGCATTAAAGGCATACATACCTTCCACCAATTAATTTCGTTTGTATTTGTGGATGAGATCTTAAACTAACATAACATTTTACATATTTTAAGATTGTTTTAGATGCTAAAATAATACAAGTTTGGCAGTCCAAATTCCCCTTCTTGAATTTCATATTCAAATAAAAAATTAGTCTTATTTATATGCGAGGACGTTTACATTGTATTTGAAAATATAAAAGCATATGAACTTTTGAATATGTCTGTCTACATGAGTAGTCATGCATTGGTATGTCTATATATTTAGATTTATAAATGCATGAAGATATATATACATTGGTATGAATTTTTTTTTTCAGTGACCATATTTGTATGCGTATATTTGTGCATTTTTTATGTAATATATGCTTGTATGTAACGTTTATGTATGTTCGTATGCATATGTATGTATGTATGTATGTTCGTATATATATGTATGTATGTTCGTATATGTATGTTCGTATATATATTATGTATGTTCGTATGTGTGTTTGCATGCACTCGTCTATGTGATGCATGCCGGTACGTAATATATACATGTTCGTAATATATGAGCTTATGTAAAGTATGTATACATGCCTGCATACACTATATACATGCATACATACACCCATATATACATTCATACATACATACATTTAAAAGATATATATACTCACACATATAAGCAGACACATATACATACTCCCATAAAGACAAATATACATACACATAAGCATAAAAACATACATATACAGCAGTGTCAAAGTAAATAATTTTTATTCTTTATTTAAAAAAAATATGCTTGGTTTGGGAGAAAGGTAAAAAATGGCTTATTTAAAGTATACGCCATCACTAGTCATACGTTCACCACATCTCTCTGGCAATTTGTGGATTTCATCCCAGAAAAACAATACATCTTTTGGAGTGGTTCAGTCATGATGCCATTTTTGGACATCTTCCTATTTTGAAGTGTTTCATGGAAAGTGTTGAACTGTTTCATGGAAAGTGCATGAGACATTGATGAAAATAAGTGGTAATCGGAAGGGGTCAAGTCTGGTGAGTACAGCGAGTGGGGGAAGAGTTTCAAACTAAGAGCAGAAATGATGTCTCTGACATCTTCCGCTGTGTGTGATGGGACGATGCCGTCTTGCAAAATCAATTTTTCGTTTCTTGTAGTCCATTCTGGTAGCTATTCGATTAATACATGGTTTAAATTAATCATTTGTTGACGTTATCGAATGGTATTAAAAGTTTCATCTGTTTTCAGAAGCTCATGGTCATTTCGGTCATTTCCGGTTGTCCTGGACATTCTTTGCTTTTCAAGTCGAAATCACCACTTTCGAATCGTTTAAACCAACGCACACAAACGACTTCAGTTGGGACATTGTCACTATAAATTTCCACATGTATCACTCTCGTTTTTCCTTTGAATGAACAAGGAAAACCGTACCGAAATTACTCTTGATTTGGCTCAAACTTCGATATGTTTACCACACAAAGTACATATAACGTATATACAGGCAAATATACACACATAGGCATATTATACACATCTATGTATATACAGACATTTATATACTCACATACATACAGATATATATTCACACACACATACAGATACACATACAGACACGCATATAGACACGCATATATACGGACATACTTTTGCACATATATATACAAACATATACTTAAAAAAAGCATGCACACATATGATTATTCTTTTACATGTACATACAGGGGCGCATTAGTATACATAAAAATTCGATCATACATAAATTTACATGCGCCTATATACGCATGCCTACATACTTACGCATGCTTTACGTATACTGATGTATCACATGTTACGTATATTACATACATTCAAATATAAAAACAAGCATGCATACATATATACATGCTCTCATACAAACATACAAACTCTCGTATAGATATGCGTACATTCGAACATACATATGCTTGCATACATAAATATACATACAATACACACACACACATAAATTGTATATAAACATACGGGCTCACTGAAATAGATGCAGATTAATGTATGAATACCCTCATGCATATTTATACATCGATCCATACCCATACCAGTATATGATTACTCATGTAAACATACAAATTCTGATGCACACATGGTTTACGTACGGTTCATAAACAAGCATATACGCACGTCCTTGCATGTAAATACGCTAATATTCAGAGGGGTGACTTTGAAATGTAAAAAGGTAAATATGATTTGAAAAATGATAAGTTTGGTTTGCAAAAGGGTGAATTTGGACTGTCAAACCTGTATAACATTATTATACATTAAATATGAGTTGTACATTAAATATGGTGAAAGTAGTAAAGGATATTTATGCATTAAAGAACAATGATAAAGGGGGCGTATTTCATAGAGATACAAGGCAAATAAAGGTAATATAAATAGGTAGCTTTGTTTAAGAATGCATGAATCAATTTTAAAGTGTAAAAATTATAGGAAAACTTCAGATTTTGAACTATTTTATTATGACTGAGACAAATTTAAAAAAATTTCCATCAATTTAAAATTCTTGTATTTGCCAAAGAGACGAAAATATTAATCAGTATTACAATCAGTTATTAATTTATTCTTTCCGAAATAATTTTTAATTATTTGTTACTTCTTACAACTGTTTTTTTTATAAATCATTCACACGTTTTGTCGTACAAAGCAAGACTCAACTTGCTTTCTTTATTAACAATTCACAATTATTAACAATTCACGTATCTTCCATAGTCTGAGTTTCCATAAGTTCCTCATTCTATTAAAATATTTGTTTATTTCATTCTCACAATATCTATTAACATCAGAAGTCTTTACTATCTATTAACATCTGAAAATCTTTTCTAAATTATTAAATATTATACATTAAATATAGTGAAAGTAGTAAAGAAGATTTATGCACTAAAAGACAATAATAAAGGGGTCATATTCCATTGAAATAAAGACAAATAAAAGTAATATAATATATAAATGTATTATATGTAACTGTATTATATGTTTACTTTCTCAGGAATTTTTTTTACATAAAAAAAACCACAGATACCTATAAACCATAACATATTTTTAACGTATAATCTGTGATTATCAGGCAGAAAATTACTTTACATAGGAAATTGTACAATCTGTTAATATTTATTACAAAGATGGTATTCACATTTACATATGCAAACAATTCTGTCGTTAAAATCCTTTGCACATTTGAATTTTTATTTAAGGTTATTTTTTTGTTCACTATTTTATTTGGATTGATCCAAATATTGTAAAAATTATAAGCAGTAATTTATTTACAATTAAGGAGACATAGTTTAAACCACTTTATTTCAATATTTTGTTGTAAAAGACACGATATATTTTTACTTCTATGCAACATAATATATCTATCATAACTTAAATGTATTTTTAAATAAACTTTAATATAAATAAAAATTAAATATTGTTTTAATAACTAAAATAATGTTTTAAAATATTGTTTTCATAACTAAAATATTGCTTTAAAATATTGCTTAAAATATTGTTTTAATAATTAAATTATTGTTTTAAAATATTGTTTTCATAACTAAAATATTGTTTTAATAACTAAAATATTGTTTTATAATATTGTTTTCATATTTAAAATATTGTTTTAAAATATTGCTTAAAATATTGCTTTAATAATTAAAATATTGTTTTAAAAAATTGCTTAAAAATTTGTTTAAAATATTGTTTTAATAACTAAAATATTGTTTTCATAACTAAAATATTATTTTAAAATATTGTTTTAAAATATTGTTTTCATAACTAAAATATTATTTTAAAATATTGTTTAAAATATTGTTTTAATAACTAAAATATTGTTTTAAAATATTGCTTAAAATATTGTTTTAAAATATTGTCTAAAATATTGTTTTAATAATTAAAATATAATTACTTAATTATTAAAAAAATTAAATATTGTTTTAATAATTAAAATATAATTATTTAATTATTAAAAAAATTAAATATTGTTTTAATAATTAAAGTATTGTTTTATATATCATGTAACATTTATTTTTGTTAAATTAGTGTGAACGAAAATATTTTCCCTCATTATTGAACGATCCAGCTTCTCGTTTTATAAGGATCTCTGACTCACCGTGTTGATACTATAAATATAAATAAATGAAAAATTCTGGAAGCAATTTTCTTCTATCATCCCTTTTGAGGGAAGAGTTATTGCTTGTCGTTGGTCATACGTTCCTCACAAAGCTCAGTTTAGCTAGTAAACTGTCAGTATTTACGTTTCTTAAATCAACGTAGAGGGTGCGGCATTCGGGTCAAAAGAAGTCTCCGTAAATTTACATTTGAGATCCATAAAGAATGTCAGAAGCACTTATTTTATCCTTTGAGAAATTAACGAGATTCTAAAAATATTCACGGTCCAAGTATTTCAGCATACTTAGGCGGAAAATAGATTTGACGTTGTATCTTTCATTCAAAACACCTCTGACTAATTTCTATTTGTTATTTAAAATTTAAATTTATACTTTACAAGAATATTGCACACTTATCTGGCCCAAAATAAAACTTACTCATTGTATTTATGGTCTATTCTTAAATTCGCTCAGGCCAGAACAGTTCAAGATTTTTTATGCTGTGAAATATCTAACAGAACAGGAGTTTTTTTTCTCTTTTTGCAGCAATTCATGCATTTAAACTGTTTTCTAAGTATGTAAATTCGTTTGTTACATGGAACTGAATGTAAATGTGTTTTTAATGTATTTGGATAGTTAAGTTGCAAGCATTTGTGCAAATCATTTTGTCTTTCCTTCAGATTATTTCCAATGTTTGGATATTTTGTTCAAAATAATTAGCATAAATATCTGAAAAAAATGCATAGCAATTTCTGAATAAAAATAAGAAATAATTTAAATGTAAACTAATTTTTAAAAAAACTTGAAAAATTATATTAATTTCATATTTTACTCAATATTTATATGTTCAAAATTTTTAAGGTTTAAATTTTAATTAAAACAAATGACTAATAACAATTAATTTGATTAACGCAAATTTAATTGACGTTGATTTTTAAAATTCTATATTGTGGGAAGTTGTGTTGACAATTTAATCAAAGTAATTTTTGTTAAAGAGAAAAAAATTATGATTTATTATTATATCCAATGTTATTAAGTTACATCGAGTCTAACATATTTATCTCTTAAGGAATGAGATTCAAATTTAATTTGCAAGTATTGATTTCAAATCATACGTATTTATTTATCTTGAAAAATTAAAAATTTTGAGGAAAATTAATTATTTAAAAAAAAATTATTAAATTCAAAAAATTTGTATTCAAAAATTTATTCTGTATCAAAAAAACTATGGATTTCAAAATAAAACAGGGCACTCAACTGAGCATTCATACTTAGAGAAATTGAATGCAATATTTTATACAGCTCAAAAAATATGATATTACCTGGAATATTCATTGAAATTCGAGCTTTATGTAATGAATCTAATTTCAAATAGCATGCTAATCAACTTCCTCTTACAAATGATTCTAAATAGGACAAAAGCAGTAAATGTTCAAAATTTTTTCTAGTTTGTTCTTTTTCTATGAACAGCAAACTTAATTCATTCAGATCTTTTTGGGTCAAAAAAGAAAAAATATTACTTAAATACAATTAAAATTAAAATGTTAAAAATGCATCTACTTAAATATTATCTCAAATATTATCAATTCAAGCAAGTTTGTATTTTGCATAAAAAGTGTGTTTATTTATGTATAAATTGGTGTATTAAACTGGCGAAAAATATTCCCCCTCCTTCTCTAAGATAAATAAAATACTAAAAAAGATCTGTGAGCATTTTGCTTATCTTATGAGGCAATAAAAATTTCTGTCTGTATATAAGCAAGTGAAAAGAAACAAATAAATGTGCAATTTAGAATCATAGATCTTCATTTACGTGAATAAATTCTATTCACTTAAATGAGGATCTATGATTCTATTAGGATCAGTTACATAGAAAAGGATACATACTCTATAGGATCAGTACATTCCTATACATATGTACTTTATAGGATCAGTTACTTAGAAAAGGATACATACTCTATAGGATCAGTACATTCCTATACATATGTACTTTATAGGATCAGTTACATAGAAAAGGATACATACTCTATAGGATCAGTACATTCCTATACATATGTACTTTATAGAATCAGTTTCATCTGAAAGTAATACTGGAAGGAAATATCCTCCCCTCATTACTCGTAGGTGGGCTGCCCGTGGCATGCATCAGTGAAACGCGAGGCTCACAGATGTTCAACAAGAAATAAAATAGATCTTATTCTGGGTTGAAAAATATATTAATTCCGTTATAATAGTAAACAAGATATGTGGGTTTGGATATTACATTAATTAACGTTTTAAAATACAGCTCTGTAAGAAAAATGTTATAATAATACACACAATGCTCCTAAAATATACCTTTTTTTTGGTGAAAAATTATTTTTAATTCCTTGTTAAAAGATCTTCATATAATGCCACTAACTTCAAGTGCATACAGAAAATTATTAAATTTTTAACCGTGTAAATTTTTGAATGGGTATTTAATGTTAAAAATTTAAAAGTGATAAAATAATTAAAGAATCATGATTTTTATAGTAGAATGCAAGGGTCGTAGAAATACCACTTAAGAATTTATTAATAGATTATTAATTTATTAATAGATTAGATAGATTAGATTATTAATAGATTAGGTTATTTATTAATAGATTATTTTAAGAAATAACAGTATAATTTTGAAATTAGAAAAGAAAAAAAACCGATTTCCCAACTTCCAAAATACCAGTAATTCAGTAAAATAACCTTTATTATTTATTGGAAAAATAATTCGCAACTTTAAATGATAAAAAGCTTTTAATTTCTTATCTAGCATTTATAGAGGAAAAATGCAAAAAACAAATAGTATGTTTGTTTAAAATTTTGTCAAATAAAAAGAATTTGCCAAATTAATTAGTTAATTAACTAATTTAAAATGTTGTCAAATAAAAATAAAATTTGTAAAATGAGCGATATTGATGATGACATAAAAGCATTAAAAAGTAAAAGTTTGTTACTTTTTTATGATTGTTTAATTTAATTTCATAATTTTTTTTTAAAAATGCAATAAACAAATACTATGCTTAAAATTTTATCAAATAAAATTTTTTTGTCAAATTAATGAATGAATTAATTAACTAGTTTGAAATTTTGTCAAATATGAATAAAATTTGTAAAATTGGTAATATTGCTGATGGCATGAAAGCATTAAAAAGTAAAAGTTTTTTACTATTTTTATCATTTTTTAATTGTATTATTTATTTGGTTTAAAAATTGCTGATATTTCACTCCTTCTTCCAATTCTGACACATTGCATTTTGCTTTGCATTTTGTAATAATGAATTAAGAGAGAAAAAGAACAAAAATGTTAAAATAAATTAAGAAACTATTGAAGGAACAAATATTAAAAAAAAATTTGATTTTAATTTTTTTGCATTTCAGTTTATAAAATCCTATTATGAGCTGTAGGCGTCTATTTAGATGCATTTCAGAAATCACTCATTGGGATAAGCATATCTATTTAGTTAAACGGAAAATAAGCTTTCTACATTGGTTCTCTTCAAGCTTTGTAGAGTTACAAATATTTATGAAATATAATCACTACTAAAAATAATTCAGGTTAGAGTAATTTAAAATGATTAGTAACATTTTTTTATTTAAAAAAACAATTCTGATTTCTATTATAATCCCATAATTCTTATTTTTCACAGATGCCAATGTTTCAACGAATGTGATACGTATAATTTATTAATAAATAAAAATATTTTTTCTGGAAATGAAATGCTTTTTTACGTACAGTTCATGCTTTTCTAAATACTAATTTATTGTAGAAATAAATTGTTTAAATAAATTAAGTAACTTTAAGTAAGTTAAAATTACATTTAATGTTCCATTACTCGTGTTCTATAATTTTTATATTAATTTAAAATATATTTATTGATTTTTCAGTGACTGCTTTTTTACTTTTTTTTTTAAAATAAAAACAGTTGAAAAGAGCAGACTTCTTGTAGTATAAATATAAAAATATTTAAATAGTTTGCAGTAAATTAAAATTCATTAAAGTTTAACATGAAAATAACTGTTTTGTTCCCTAAGCACTAAAAAGTGTTTGAGATTTACCTTCATAATTCCAATTAGTACTTATTTTCACAAGTGCTTAGTGCAAGTGCACAAGTACTTGTAAAAATAAGCACTTTCACAAGTGTTTTTCCAATTAGTGCTTATTTTCAATTAATTTTTATTAGGTCAGTTAAGCTCTTCAGAACGGCATACAGAGAAACTATTTTTTTAAATAAACAAATTCTGTAAAGTCTTAATCATTTTTTAAAAAATTATATTGGAATATAAATATTTGATTTTTTTTTCTTTTATTCTCGAATTTGTTGCCCAAATAAAGAATAAATATTCATGACTTCATTTAGTGAATTGCTTGTTTTATATTAATAGAATTTTTTCAATTATTAAATGAAAACATATTTAAAATTTGAAATTCCCCAAAAATATACCATAAGAATATTACTAAAACATAAAATTGGTCTATAAGCACAAAAAGCCTTTCTTATTATCTTTAATGTAAGATAGCGTAAATAAATTTTACCTTGCTTGAATGGGTAAAGTTACAAATTATTATAGGTAATTATGTTTTAATCTAATAATTAAATCTTACTCAATCACATAAAAAATATAACAACTTCCTTTTATAAATAATTTAATAAAAAAATTAAAGTTTAGATAAGAATTATCTAAACTTTAATTGACAAATTAAAATTTAGATAATGCTTGACAAATTAAAATTTAGATAATTCTTGACAAATTAAAATTTAATTTTTAAAAATTGGATTAGCTTTAGAAATAAATTATTCGTGACATAGTTTAATATATGCTCAAAATTGAAAATACAATAAATAGTATATATGAATATTTTTTCGAAGTTATGCACTTGCCACAAACAAAACTGTTTTAGAAATATATGCTAGGATTTAAGTTTATTTTTTAAAGAAGAGAACAAATCCTGTCCAAAACTAAATCATATCTATCACAAAAAAAAAACTTGTCACTCTTTGTAAAAATATACGCAAGGATTTAAATTTATTTTTTAAAGAAGAGAATAAATCCAGATAACACTACATAGTAGCAAATCAAATTTATCGCATTTGCTTTCATTATTTCATATACGTACTATTTGTCGTTCAATTAAAGGCGTAGATTTGAATTCTCTTGTTAGTTAACAAAAAACTTGAGATCTCTTAGCAAAAATTTGCCTCAACAAACATATAATAAGTTTTAAATTAAAATTCTTATAGTACTATTGATTAAACTCAATTCACGTTTCCTAAAATATTGTGCTTTGAATTACAGTTTGAATTAAAGCACAATTAAAAAAAATTATTAACTGTTCTTGTATGCATTTGTGAGACAAAAAGTGTAACACGCTGAAACGGCGATTTTATTTAGATTCTATTGCTGATTAAATCTTCAACAGTAGTAATTTGAAATTACAAAATGGCATTTGAAAGTATGAAATATATTTTTAATTAAAAAATTACAGATAGAGAATTACTCTTACCAGATATACATAGTCATTAAAAACAAAGTCTCTGATCCCTTAACGCTGGGATTCCTAATGTTATCTCTTCAAAACTTCCTTGAAATTACATAATGTTATTATTTCAAACTTCCTTGATATACTTGAAAAATAGCTAACTAAAATGTGATTAGGTTTGTTGCTCTAAGGTAATTTTTTGCACACTTTAGACTAATTAGACCGGGACCAACAGTTTAAAGTGGATATCGAACCCCTACCAATATCCATGCCACCGGCAGAATTCGAACCTGAATCCTGTGGTACCAAAGGCTAGAGTGCTATTGGCCATCAGGCCGCCTAGCTAAAAGGAGAAACTCTATAAGCACAGAAAAAAATCGAATAGAATTATTTTCCCAAAAGGATACTCCACCACCAATTACATGAATTACATTACAGGCACATGAAGTCAAATACCTCGGACTAATTTTAGGTAGCAAACTCTCCTCTAAAAGGCACATAAACTAAGCTAAGAAAAAATTCTGGAAACAATACACCTCAGTTTACCTCTAATTCGGAGATACTCAGAACTATCTCTTCAAATTAAAGTTATCTATCATAAAAAGTAATAAGGCCCATTTTTATGTAGGAAACAATTATCTGGAGCCTTGCAGCACAAACAAATAGAAAGGAGACACAAATCCTACAAAATATTGGGTAGAATTTTTGAATCAGTACCAACTCACTCTGGTTTATAGAGAACAGTTTTATTATAACGATTTCAATATGGAAGATGTTGAAAACTCAGTTGCATAATTATTCAAAAAAATTTTCAGAAGTGTCACAATCACACTAATCCATTTAAAACTTCTTCACTCACAACAATAGGAAAACACAAACACTCACACTCAACTGCAAAATGGACACTACCGCTCAACATTTCAACAATTAACCTACTCACTCAATTGCCACAATAATTATTCTGCATCACTCATGGGTTTCTTTCCCTACTTCAGTTCATTGTAAAATTTTTGTTTTCACTCATTTTCTATTGGTCCACTCACTGATCAACAACCTTCTGAGAATTTTTGCTTTCCAAATCACATCACTGTATTAATTCCTGATTCTTATCAATTCACACTTACCCACCATCTTAAACTGAGCAAAAGTGTTTTGATCACTGGCGTTTGAGAGCCAGCATTCAATCTTCGCAAAAACGAATTCCTTTAAGTCCGGTTCGCGTGTATTTTTTTTCCTGCAAAAATGAGGAACTAAATATCATACTTAATTTGTTATTTTTGAGGCTTGGTGTGAATAGGGACTACTGCATTTTAGTACTTTTTTACTTTAAAAAGAATGTTATGATACAAGTCAACGTTCTAAATTTAATGGAGGGATAGGTTGCAACTTTATAAACAAATATTATTTATAAATCATATTTATTTCTGTTTGATGAGAAAGGAATGACATTCCTGTTGCTAAAAAAGCAATTGACGTTAATTATGGTAAAGCGAAAACAAACACTCCATTTACTCTTGGCGCCAGAAATCGCTTATTTATCATCGCGAGGGGAAAAAAATCATGATTCTATCAATTTAATTAGATAACGTGTAGTCTAAGCGATTTCATTTTGTCACTAAGAAAGTTTATTAAATCTTTTAAAGTGAATTGCTTTTGATGCGGAAGGATTCAGGAAATAGAAGATTGAATCTTTGCGTTTTACAAAAGACATATACTTTTGTAGGAATCAGGTTTATTTTTTTCTATGAACACAATTATAAATTAGATACTAATTCAAAAGAATTAAAAATAAACTCATAATTCTTGCCGTCAAAATATTTCTGAAAATTAATTTGTTTTCTGAAATTAATTTAGCATGAAATCGAATTTCAGATAAAATTTAAAATTAATTTCAGTCCATTTTGGATTTAAAATAGGACTATATTAGTGTTGTGCTACAGAAACATAAAAAATGTTTATGACATTAATTACCTTTTTTTAATTTTAATGATAAAAATCGAGAAAAATATGCCTTCGATGAAATTTACGTTCTTCTAACCGTAACGATGATAAGAATTCTTTATTTTTATTAATTTAAAAACAGTTCATTATCATTCCCCAAGTTTAAAACAATTACTAAAATGTTTTTAGCCTCCCTCTAATTTTCCAGTTATCACCATTAATTAAAAGTGTATGCCTTGCTTGTTATTTGAAATAGAATCTTATAAATCCCAATATGAAGAAACGTCATAGTCATATATGTCATATATACGCCAGAATGAACAGCTTCTTTTTATACTAACATGCAGACTTTAAAATTATAATTTCACATGAAGATCAAAATAAAAAATTACAAGCCCATTTTTTTAAATCGTTGAGTAAAACTTTAAACATCTTACCATTTCATACTGAAATTTGAATTTCTGTATAGTTTTTACCAAGTTTTGTTAAACTTTTTTCATCAATAATTTTTTTGTAGTGTGAAAAAATTATTTATTTGCTTTCATCTAATCATTTTATTACTCCTTTTTAATTATAACTCTATTCTACTTTTTCTAATTTCTTTCTGAAAAATAAATCCATTATCTGTATAATTAAAATGCACGTTCAGTTAGAATTTGCATTGATAAAAAAGGCCTTTTTTTACTATAGTCAAGAATTTTTTACTGTGACATCTGATTAATTCACAATTTATAAAAAGAAGGTTCATTTATGCTTTTGTACCTCCAATGGAAAGCAATGGTAAAAAAAAAAAAAAACTCTGAAATTTTATAAAAAAATATTGATAAGTTTTCAGTGTATAATTTAAATTGAATCTAAATTCAAAATTTTTTATTTAATGTCTAGTTAGTAGAGTTAATGTATTTTTTATTTTCAAAAGAAAAACTCAAATTTTAATTCAATTCCTTATTTTTATTTCTAAAAAATAAATTATTCTATTTTTTTAAAAATTTATTCTGTCAAGTAAATAAATTTTTGCCTAGGGATATAAAATTTCATTAGTTTTTAAATCAAGGGTAATTTATGAGAACACATAATAACACAGTAGCACATGCATATATGTTAACACAGTAACCCCTTGTTATATAACATATTCGAATATTTCGCTTCCTTTTTTTTTCCCCTTCAAAAAAAATCTAAAAAATGTTACACAATCCTGATAAAATCATTGGTTATATTGCAATTTTTCTTTCTTTATGTAATAATAATAGAAAAAAAATTCTCTTAAAATTAAGAATCATAAAGAAAGAGCTCAACCTTTATTTAAAATATCTTTTATCATATTGTATATATTTTCTTTTATACAAATTAATAGAATAAGTCATTAATATAAAGTCAAAAGAAAACATGCATTTATTATAATTAATGATTAATTTTTAACATGCAAAAATTATAATTTTGAATGAAAGAGAGAGAAATTTAAATTTGGTATACTTTCGTTTCAAATGAAAAAACAATGTTACGAGATAAAACCTATAACATGAAAAGGTTAAGAAATGTGTTATCAATACAATTTTAATAATAAATATTGTAATTTTTATCTTATAGGTGTTTTTATTTTATTGAAAACGTTTACATTTATTGGAATTAAAGTTTAAACTAAAGTACTTAGATTAAAGTAAAATATTTATCTGTTAATGTCAAAATACAAAATTAAAATAGAAAAAAATATATAAATATGATAAGGCATTGCAATTGATATCGTAAAAGCATAACAAAATATTTAAACGGAAATCATATATGATAAGGCGTGACTTTAAATTGCAGAGTTCCGAGAAAGATATTGGTAAGTTATGTAAAAATAAGGAAAATGAACACTTTGAATGTCACAATTCATTAAGAAAACAAACAAGAATCCTGTAGAAGGCCACACATTCTTTGCTGCAATGTAAAAAAAAATATCCGAGTCGAGTGAAAGAAAATAAATAAAAGCCGTTACCCGGAAAGAGTATACTACAGGTTAAAATTATCTACTGTTAGACAAGATACAATCTACCCCATTCTACGAGTGAGAATAAGTTATGAAGATGAACATAAACCTCAGCTATCTACTCCTGACATTGCTAACTTTCTATCTTAGATTTGTGTTAGCCATAAGATGTTTTTCAAATCCATCTTCTGTCCCAATACCATAACTAATAAGCGTCTTAACGGAGCCGAGTTCTGTGTCATTCAGGATTTTGTCGCGTCTTTATTTTGAATTTCTCTCTCATTCAATTGGCTAGTAAGGAACCAATAGGTCATTTGAGCAGACGGATGAGCTAACAGCACAACGGGCGCCACCATTGGCATATTCTTTCACGGAAACGCAAGACGATGTGTACCAGCAACCCATAGTGCAGATTTATCGCACATATCTGACACATTTGTCTCCACATTATCTGCTTTGATGAAGGTTAAATCGTGTTGATGAAGAGGTTTCAAAATGGGCTGGACTCTGGTTCGTATTACGCCTCGCGTCATGACAACTTTTTTTTTTCTTTTCACTTTTTTCTCCATTTTTTTTCCTTTGATTTTTATGAAAATGAAAATTGTACTGAGAATTATAAAATTATTTTGTCGTAAAAGACAGAAGAAATATTTATGCGATAAATTACGAAATTTTCTTTAATATTTAATAGAATTACAAAGTATTTGTAAACTAATATTAAGTATAATATATTCCACTATTCTTGAATTGTGGAGGGGGGAAAACATCATCAATTATTACACTATGAGCAATACACTCATTAATTTTGTAGGCAGAATTTTCTCATGTAGGATTATTTATATTCTGTACTTTAATGAAAATTCTCATAGGAACCAACCCTAGTATTTCAAAGAAATTTTTCCCTGTTGTGTAAAGCATTATAAATAATTAATTTTATTATTAATATTATAAAAATATAGAAATGGATATTTTATAATTCATAAAATAATATAATTTTAGGTTAAAACATTAACAATTAGTTCAAATGTTTTAATAAAAAAATTTTGAAAAAAAATCTAAGAATTAAGATTTTTTTCCTTACATAAAATCTTTTTAATCTCTAACAAGAGATTAAAAATATTTTGATTTGATTATAAATTGATATAAAATAATATGATTTTAAATATATTTTTATGAATAATGGAGGAATGTGAAAAAGAAAAAAAAACGATAAAGTACCATTAACTAGTGTGCAATATAGTTAATTAAAAAATTGTACTATCACAAGAAAATTGGATGTATGATTCTTATTATATGGCCACAAAGATTGGCTGGATATTTAAAAAAAAACAATATTAATTAAGCTATACATTAGTTAAGATGCATATTATATGGATCTTGCTTAATTTTTAATATAAATAACGTTGTATTATTACTTAAGATGTTGAAGGAAAATTTTAAAATTGCAAGTAATTTCACTTAAAGTTGAGAGCAAGCAATTCTCAAAAAGTAATAAAATTCCGTATAAAATGTTTTTTGCTGTCTTACGAATTTTGTTATGAATTTGTCAAATTTTATTAAATCTTATATGAAGTTAACAAAAAAGATCTACATTTACAAATATTTATAACAAATATTATAATTTAAGAAAGAAATTAATTATTTTAATAACAAATGTTATTTGTTTAAAATAATAAAGAGAAAATTAGAAAACAAAATTCTTCATTTAAAAAAATGTATAAAGTAAAATTCAAATATTAGATTAATAAAATTACTTTCCATTCTAAAAAATTGAAGGATCCGGAATTTGGAAGTTATTTATCAATAATTTTCTTGAAAGTTAAAAATAAATAAATAAATAATTTCATATTAAAATCTAATGATGGAGTTTCAAGCAAATTAAAAAAAATTTCAAAAGCAGGAATTTGTTTAATAATTTATTGTAAGATTGTTAAGTGTCAATTTAAAGTAAAGCATCATGAAATTTATGGCAAACTTTTCTCGTCTTGTTTATTTATTTTGAAGTTACTTTTTACAAAATAATACATCTGATATACTAACTTGACTTATTTGATAGAGAAAAATATCTTCAGCAATTTCCCTAAATTTTAAAACATCTTTTTCAAATCTTAATGTTTTCACATATATAAATTGAATAATAAAAATGTAAATATATTAAAAATGCTTTAAAATAGTTTTTTAAAATCAGATATTAATATGTGGATATAGAATACAGTTATTAAAAAAAAAATCTTTTTTTGAAAGCAAGGTTTTAAATAAACATATTGCTATTTACTTAAAATAGAAAATATGAAAAAGAAATTAATTTTTTTATCAGGAATTAAGTACTTTCTTACTTAGACTTTATCTGTATATTATTTTTTGTAGGTATACAGAAAAAGGAACAGGTATATTTAAATAAATTTTCTATAAAATTTCGATGACTAAAAATTACTAGTTATAATAAAAATAAAATGTAAAGTTATTTCTAGAAAAGTAAAGTAGAGATTTCAATCCTTTAAAATAATTTTTAGTTTAATAGGAAACATGATTCCACATTTTCTAACATAATTTTTAATAATTGCTGTAATTATTGTTGCAAAAACTCTTGGTTTAATATTTTTTAGCTTCCTAGAAATTTGTTTCAAGTACTGAAATTAAATTTCTCAATATAGCTAAGTATTACTTATAACATTCTTTGTATTTTTTAAATAAAATCTTAACATGTAAAAAAATTCTACCTACTTAAAGTATTCTATTGTTTAAAAATTCATAATAATTTTATGTTTTACTGTTAACTCTATATTTTAATTTTTTCGTGGGCATGTTTAACATATTTATAAAACGTTAGCTTACAATCATTAGCTTGATTTTCATAAATTTTCAGTTTTATTATACAGAAAATCAATTTCTCTCTTATTATTAATAATATAAAAATATTAATATTTTCGATTTCTGAGAACTAATTAAAATTTGAGAATTGTTTTTGTAAATAGAAAGCAAGTTAAAGAATTTTCTGTTAGCCATAAAGAAAATCTCACAACTCTTTATCAACTCAATTATTAACTCAATTATCTGTTGTCCGATCACAAAATTCTAAAGTCAAAATTTTCCATACTTTAACAAATATTATAAATAATTAAGTGATAATAACTCAGTTAAAAAATTTACTAAAATGATATTGTTAATAATACATGATTTATCAGTATGGAAATCCTTTAAAAAATTTGGATGAATGTTACTGTAATTTTTGGTTGAATCGATTTAATTTTCAAAAAAGAAAAGTATGGTGGGAAATAGCAAAAATTATTTTGTCCTTCACAAATAAAAGTAATTAATAATATTGCTAATTTCGATGAATCAAATTCTTTCCCAAGAATAAAAGTTAAAAAGCATACGTACAAGAAACTACTTAATTTTAACTCTTATAAATAAGTGTAAAATGAATTTACAAACTTTTTTATTGTAAAGAAACAAAATGTATTATAAGTATGAATACACTAGGATTTCAAATGAATCTCAAAAAAAGTTTTGTAATTCTATTTATTCAAAGGTTCCCTCTCTCTTCATCTACAGTTTTAATTAGGCTTTTCTTTTATATTAATAATGTGTTCATTGATAAAATTTGGTTTATTCATAGAAACTCAATTAAAAATTTTAATTAATTTATCATGGTTTTCAATGTTTTGGGGGCTTTTGTCTGAATTACTTAAATTAGTAACAAATTTAATATTGAGATGCTATTTAAAATTTTATCTCTTCTTATTTCTATAATTCAATAGTGGATATCTTCTTTGATTTCCGCTGTTATAGATGTTAACATGCCATAAATGAATATGAAAAAAGAAATAATATATGTAGAATGTTTATATTTTAATAAATATAACATTTATTTGCTTTGTTGGATTTCATTGAATTTTATATGATTATTAAATCATAATATTAATAATTTCCTCTTAGGTTAAGTTTTCTTGAGGATGACTTACTAGGATGATTTTTCCAACTTTGTATTTTTTTCATCAATGTAGGAAAAATTATTAAATTTTTTGTTACTATTATTGTTATTTAGTTGTATCACAAAGGGGTACAAAATTTATCTGATTTTCTTTGATTTAAATCATAATGAAAAAAGCATCAGGTCTATTGTACTATGACCCTATTCCTATTTTTCTTACATCAGATAAAGCTATGCATAATTTAATTATATTTAAAGTTTGTATTAAAGAAAAAAACTCAGCATCTGGTAGAAGTGCCAAAAATAGAACAAAAACCCCAAATTGTATTATATTCCAATAACATAAAATGAAAATTACAAAGATATATCTTATTGAAAAGGCAACAAACTGATTAATTAAATAGTACAATCAATGAAGAAATAATAATTGCATGAACGTTATGGTAACTATCATATAAATTATTTTTCCTTTTATCAAAGTAAAGAAATGAAGGTCTTTATCTTTTGAAAACGAATCGTCAGAAATTATTGCTACATATACTTGTAATTTATCAGATAAGAGTTGATAATTTCGATACACTTTTTGTATACGTAAGATAAATGCAGAACAAAATTGTTTTTGCATATTACAATGAAAATAAATGCATTCTTAAAAATATCAATATATTAAGATAATATTAACATTATATGCTGTTATAAATTATACCTTCAACATCGAAATCAGAAATTCATATTTTAAAATTTTAGGTGAAATTTGACAGTGTAGAAACACACTGTATTTTGATTATAATTTACTGCAATGGTTTCAAAAGATTGATTATTTTAACATTCATGGAAGCAATTATTTTAAAAATATATATATTTCAATGTTTTTAAGAAAACAAAGTTCTAAAATCATTATGTTAAATATTTAATTGTGAATGCCTGTTTAAATAAAATGTGCAAATACTTTTAAAACAATTATTCTGTGGAACTTTTCACCGAATAACGACAATGGCAGTATTTAATACATTTTAAATGTGTTATTTTATTGAACTTCCGTATCAATTATCTTTTAATTGGATGGAAAATAGGAATTTTCAGTGGTACAAAAGATGTATCAAATTTGATGTATAGATATAATTAATCAACAAAGCATTTTCTGAAGAATGATGCTTTATATGAAAATTAGTTATATTTTCTAGATATATATTTTCAGGTAATGCATTTTAATAGTCTTCATAATTAGAATTTGATTTCATCGATTTGTTTCGTGTGTGAAAAAAATTTATCATTTCATAAAATATTGGAAATAAATTTTTTCTGAATAAAAATCTGGGATTGATATTTAAACTCTGATGTGTAAAATGCGTGGCTAAATCACTAAGGGAACTAGACCCTTGAAGTGTCTAAATGAGGACACAATTCGTTGATAAATATTACATTTGTATATTGTTTTCATCATTTCGCCTAATCGATGTTCTAAGCTACTAAATAAACTTTCCAGTTGTGTTAATACCAGTAATAATTTTATTTATAAAAATATGCAATATTTTAAGAAAAAATAATTTTATAAATAAGAAATCGAATAAAATCGATGGGTTAAAATTCATTCATTACTTAAAATACTTCATAATTCATTTATGTTTAATAAATATGAAATTCTGCACTTTAGCCATAATATAATACATTTATTAAAGAAATTTTATTATTTCTAATTTGTAGGAAACAGCATATCACAACCATTATACCAACTAAACAGACCAAGCAAAAATTCAAATTAATTTATGGAAATATTGTATTTGAGAAATGTAGGACAAAATTTTGATTATTTGATAATGATAATTACTTTGATCAAACAAATTTAGAAAGGACAAATTATGCATTATTATTTAATTCACAGATGCAATTAATCAATTATACAGAAATTTAACAGTAACTAATAACAAGTATTTAATTTCTTACTACAGAAATAATGAAGTTTTAATGCCATCTGTCATTAACCTGTAGAATAACCTGTTTTCATGAGTTGGTTTTTCGTCTGATGTATAATCAGAAAGTTCTTTCTAAATTATCAATATTTAATTCTGATTTATGATGTGAAAGTAGCAGTGTAAAAAAAAAAAAAAAAAAAAAATACGACAGCATAAATACGTTGTTATAGAAGGAATTTTTTTTAAGAAACAAAACGTTCTCTCGTATTATTTTTTTGTTAATTTTTCATTTATTTGGGGTTATTTAATTTTTTTTATAGGAAATATGCATGGCCCCTTTTTTCTCAAATATTCCCGACAGCATTGGAAGTCACGCTCCACAATTTGTGAACCACTTTGCTAATGTGTGATGCTCTATTTGTTCAAGATAATAGCATTTCTTCTGAAATACGAACTTACAGAAAATAAAAATTTCTAAAAGTAAAGAAGAAAGTTACCTTTTGAAAAATTACTGTTATTTTTAGAGAAAAACGTTTTTTAATTAAATAAGGATAAAATTGAATGTTAGATGCATTGTATTGCATGAAGTTCTTATCAAAATATATATCAAGTCGTCAACTTTGATACACATTTCAAATATCTTATAAATTAAAATCATTCTGAATTTAAAAGTGTCTGATTATACATTTTTCTAAAAAGAAACTTCGGCATTACTACGAAAGTCAACAGAAACTTCATGAATCCGTTGATTTAAAAAAGTATTTAATTTCGAATAGTTTCGATAAAAAAAATTTCAAAATATTATCGAAATTGAAATAATAAATTAATAAATTTAATAAATATTATTTTTATTTAATTTTTATCAATTAATTGTATTAATTAATTTACTCGAATTAATTAGTTTAGTTTATTATTATTAATAAAATAATTAATTAATTAAATAAGTTAAAATAATTAATTCGAGTTATAAATTGAGCTGCATTCAAATAGAAATTATATATTTTCAGATATTTATATCATTGAGATATTTTGAACATCAAATTGATGAAAATTTGATTTTTTATTCCTATGTTTTAATTTCTTCTTCACTTTCTAAATATATTCACCCTTTTCCATGCACAATACTTAATTTTGGTACTTACCTAAACACCCCATGTTATTTGTTTTGCGATATTGTTTTAATATTTTTAGTAAAGCCTATTGTTTGTCTATAGTATTTTTTTTAAGCTGAAAAAAATCTATTCTACAAATTTAATGTTGCGATTTTTTAATTAAAGAAGAAATATTAACAGAAAATTCATTAAAAAATTCTGGTTGAAAAGGCATTTTTATAAAATTTAGATTGCATTGTCCTTCATTTAATGTGAACAATTGAAAACGCGATTTACTTTAATGTTTTTAGTCATGTCTTATTGTTAGAACATTAAAAATTTCAGTAACTGAAAATTTAATTTAATAGGAATTCACACCAACTTCCATTGATATCTAATAAATAACAATATTTTTTAGAATTAGATTCGTATTTTTCCGAATATTTTAATATGCAATCAAGAGAATCTTATCAAGTTAAAAAATCATTTATTAACAAAAAAGTTAGCTTTTAGATATTTTTAGAGAACTCCTATCTGAAAAAAAAAATTTGAATTAAGTTCCACTAATTTATTTTATCTTCATAAATAAAAAAATTACTTATATAAGTGCTAAATCAGTTTACCTTACTTTATACTAGGATTTACCTCATTAAAAGTAATGGGTTTTAATATGTAAAACTATTTTTTATTACTGTTATATTTTCCAATATAAATTTTAAAAGTTTTTAAAAATTAAAAAGATTATTATTTTAAAAATTTTAAAATCATAATTTTTTTCTCTTGAAAGGTATAGAAAACATGGTTCATAATCATATTGGCACTGTTGTTAATTGAACAAGTAATGGTTGTTTTAAGTAATCACATTTTGAATTTTCTATAATCAAGCTTCATATCATTTTAAGTAATAAGAAAAATTAGAGGAGAATTTGGTAAGTAAATTGTAATTCTTAAAATCCGAAGAAAATATTAATCTAATAAATATTCCAAATGTAATAAATTAATTGTAAATTCCATGAAAATATGGTTTGAAAAGTAAAAGCCTATTAAATGCTTATTGAAATTACTTTAAAAAAAGATTAATTTAATGAAAGCTTTGTTGAACAGATGGAAATTTCGTAATATGTAAAGGGTACCTATGTATAGAAAGCGATGTATTTAATTTATATATTATGCTTCTGAAGTTTAAAACAACAAATATTTGAAGTTAAAAGGAGATGACGTTGATTTAAAAAAATAGTTCTGAGCATTTTTTGAAGTATTCTGGAACTCATAAATCTCGAACTACTCATGATTTTCATATACTTGTTATATTTAAACTCTTATTCACAATAATTCTTCAGTATTTCCTACTTATACCATTTAATTAACGGATCAGTTATTTTTTGTTTTAGTTATAAGTTATAACAGGAGAAATACATTTTCTATTTCTAGGAAGGAACACATTTTATATCCTTTTTGATCAGTTAACCGTAAATGTTATTAGTTCTCAAGGTCTATTAGTATTTTATTTATTTATATATTTTTAAATTTCAGATAATCAAAAGGTATTCTAGGAAAACCTTAATATAATAAACTATACAAATGATTTCTTTGCTTCCTCAATTTTAAAAATGAATTTGTGTTTGCTATTGCAGAAAATAAGAATACAAATCAATCAAAATTTACTCTTAATATACACTGAAGTGACAAAAGTCATGAGATAGCAATATGCAAATTTTCAGATGGCAGTAGCATCGCGTAGAACAGGTATAAATGCGCAGTGCTTTCGCAGAGCTTTCATTTCTGTTCAAGTTATTCATGTGAAGAGGTTTTGACGTGATGATGACCGCACGACGGAAATTAACAGACTTTGAACGCGGAATGTTAGTTGGAGCTAGACGCATGGGACATGCCATTTCGGAAATCGTTAGGGAATTCAACATTTCCAGATCCACTGTGTCAAGAGTGTGCCGAGAGTATGAAATTTCAGGCATAACATCCCACCATGGACAGCGCAGTGGTCGACCGCCTGCACTTAACGACCGAGACGTCTGCGAAGACTCGTAAATTCTAACAGACAAGCAACACTGCGTCAAATAACCGCAGAAATCAATGTGGAACGTACAAGGGACTTGTCTGTTAGAACTGTGCGGAGAAATTTGGCTTTCTTGGGCTATTCCAGCAGAAGACCGACTCGAGTGCCTTTACTGACAGAACGACATCGCTTGCAGCGACTCTCGTGGGCACGTGAGCATATCGGTTGGTCCCTAGATGAATGGAAAACCGTGGCCTGGTCCGATGAGTCACGATTTCAGTTGGTAAGAGCTGATGGTAGGGTTCGAGTGTGGCGCAGACCCCACGAAGCCATGGACCCAAACTGTCAGCAAGGCACTGTTCAAGCTGGTGGTGGCTCCGTAATGGTGTGGGCTGATTTTTCATGGCATGGACTTGGTCCTCTGGGGCGACTGGACCGAACATTGACTGGAAATGCTTATGTTCAGCTACTTGGAGATCACTTGCAGCCATTCATGGAATTCATGTACCCAAACAACGATGGGATTTTTATGGATGACAATGCGCCATGTCACCGGGCCACAACTGTTCGCGATTGGTTTGAAGAACATTCTGGACAATTCCAACGAATGATCTGGCCACCTAGATCGCCCGATATGAATCCCATCGAGCATTTATGGGACATCATCGAGAGGTCTGTTCATGCCCAAAATCCTGCACCATAAACGCTTTCACAATTATGGACGTCTATCGAGACAGCATGGCTCAATATTCCTGTAGAAGACTTCCAACGACTTGTTGAGTCCATGCCACGTCGAGTTGCTGCCCTTCGCCGGGCGAAAGGAGGGCCGACACGATATTAAGAGGTATCCCATGACTTTTGTCACTTCAGTGTATTTTTCTATGTTTAAGTTTAAAACAAAAAGAAACCTAAATTACAATAATAATATGACATTTGATCATAAGTGATTTAATTAATAAAGAAAATATCGTAAAATTCTACTATTAACTGCTAAAGTATACAAAAAAATTTGGCTCTTATAAATATCCAATAATGTGATTAGAAAAGCATAATTTTTGAATATGTAAGAATTATATATTTTTTTAAATAATGTCAATTTTTGAGTATTTTACAAAAACAATTCCAGTTTTGCTTCATATCAAGAAAAGCAATATCATATCAGCAGAAATATTTGAGTTGTTGCTTATAGTTTCATAAAACTATAAGCAACAAATTTTGTCTTGAGTTTTTTTTATTAATATACAGCTATGCAAATAAGAATTGTATTAACAAAACAAAAGATTAGAGTCCTTGTTTTGCATATTTTTACTTTTTTCTTCATTTTTCTTGCTTGCCTAATGTCTCAAGTTTTCTTATCATTTGTATAACCAAAAATATTTTAAATAAGCTAATCCTTAACTCTTAAGAAAGTCCTTTAGAATAGATGGTAATTTGACATCAGTTGAACCTATAGTAAATCGTGATTGGTCAATGTCTCTCTATTAATATAAAGGAATAAGTTTTAATAAAATTTTCTTTAAGGGTATGCAGTCATATGTTAAGTATTTATAAGTCAGTATAAATCTGTAAATACTTCAAAGGTCTTGCCTGTTTAATACAGCAGGCACTATTAATGAATTCAGGAGCTGAAGCTTAATTTGTGGCAGATTATATAACTTAGTAAGTTTAAACAGTTTTGGGATACAATTTAATTTTTTTGGAAATTATATATTTTTTTATCTTGTTAAAATCTTATTCTTTATTAAAAATGTGATGCTTTTCCTTCGATAGACTACAATAAACAAAATTATTCGCATAGGTAATACTGGAATTCTGAGTATAGAATATATAAACTTATATGTCAAATAATGTATTACAATTAATAAAATACTTTATTTATAACATGAAATAAAGAATATTACACATTAGTATTTGCTAATAATTATAATAAATTTGATTTACATTGATTAACATTGAATTAATTTATGATGGATTAGAGAATTATATTGGCATTGGATTTATTTTATTGATTTTCAATATATATATTACTAATATTTAAATGTTTTTACGAAATAAACATTACGAATAATATTATTGACCAGGGTTATAACAACCAATTCTAAAAATCAACATACATTTACTTTATAAAAGGGAAACCTTTCCAATTATTGTTTTTATTATTATTATTATTTTGTTAAACTTATTTAAAATTTTTTTGTTAACATGATGTGAAGATTTTTACTTATTCAATTTCCGCCTCAATTATTGAGTTAAATTTAATAACAGTAAAATGATGACAGAAATATTCTCTATGATAGTACATAATAACGTCTTTATGCAATTAAGAAGTCATTCTTTTAAATTGCAGATTTATGGGAATAATAAATTTAAAATAAGTCTAGATCTATAAATTTAAAATAAAACTAATGAAAAGAAATGTGATATATGTTAAATATTTTTTGTAATTCTTAATTTTATATGTTCTCTACAAATAAAATACAACCTGTGAGTGTAGCAAAGAGACTATTAAATTTTAAAACAGTTGAATCCAATTAAAAATTTTAATAAGGTTCAATTATAATGCCTTCACAATTCTTCTATGGATAGATTCTTCTTCTGCAGAAGCTTATACAGGAAAATCTGATGAGAATTTGAAGGATTGAAAAAATTCTTCTAGTTTCAAAAAGCTTAAAAGACTTCATTGTTATAGTTTTGATGATGAGATGTTTGTAGATCTTCTCATCGACTAAGCTTCAAAATCAAGGATAGAAGTAGAAAACGGTCTTTTTTATTGATTTTCAGGATGGCATTCCGATTACAGTAGATACAAACTTTTAAAATGGGAATGAAAATATAATCTCTGCCACGTTACCAGACAATAAAGGAATAAATACATTTTCCTTTATCACAAGATTATCTTCACTTTCTTACAGAAATTGTGAAATAATCCTCAATAACATATTAAAAAAAAAGTCATATCTAACATAAGAATATTTATGTTGGAAAAAATGGGAGATTCATCTAAAGAAAATAACAGAATTTTCGTGATTTGTCTGAAATATAAATGTGTCGAATTTTCTCCTTTTGATAAACTAAAAAAATTCAACAGCACTTTCATCAGCAAAGCACACAACTATGTTGCAGTGTACAAGAAATAATGTAAATGTAAAAATTAATTACATTGAAAAAATAAATACTTCACAAACTAAAAGTGATTTTCTCGTTTTTATACATATCATAAAGGCAGCAGGCCAAAGGAGAGATCTTAAGAATTCAAAGATTTTGTTGAAGCTTTTGTTTCTGACATATATGTACCTAATGCTATTATTGGTTCTGGCATATTTACACCTAAACAAAGTTGGTTTTACGCTCTTCATGTGTCCAACTGTGCAACTGTAAACAAATGAGTTAATTTGCGATGAAATCCACTAAGAAATTTCCCAAAATTTCCATGCCCCGATTAAAAATGAGTAATTTTAAAGTCGCGAAAGAAAAAGGGTTTATATCTTAATATTTTCTGCACAGAAGGAAAAAATTTCTTCGCATGGTTTCTTTTGAAGATGAGATATATTCTTCTTCCCCCTCACTCATCATTCTTTTTGGTAACACACGTTCTTCCAGTGGCATTTAGGAATGATAACTTACAGAAAAATTGCGAGATAAAATGCCCTTTTGTCAAGAAAGACAGTTCTTTCTTTAGAAAAATCTCAACTATGTCTAAACACATATTAATTCCATTTATTTTAGTAGCACTAATAATGTGAGAGTTTCAATAAAAAATTTATCTTTGCGTATATACTTTGAATGGAGGGAAGTCACGACAAGGAATTGGAGCAAATGAGACACTACTAAGAGGATCTATGACTTTCTTCAAACCATTTGACAGCAAAATTGATACACAAAAACTGAACTTGATAAGCAGTTTATACTTCAAGGATGTGATTTTGGATAAATGCAAATATCTGTATTATCTTCAAACACAACTGATACTAGACTAATCTTTGAATTAATTTTGTTTCCGTCTGTAAAGCATAGTCTATAAAAATTATTCTTATTTATATTGTTTTATTTGCAATAAATGATTTTATGGCTGAACAGCACCTTTATAGATACTTTATTTTGGATGTTTGTATTATATACAAAGCATTAATTAATATTTCTCATTTGAATTAAACAGCAAGATAACAAGTACTACTACTACACCACATACATCTCTGTGCCTAAAGCTGAGATGTTTCTATACAGTTTGGGAATGATGTGGGTGAAATTAAATGGACACACGACGGAGGCGGGAAAATTTTCGCGAAAATTACTTTTGGCGCTAAAAAAGCTGAACAATGAAGAAACATTTTACGAAAACAGTAGAAAATATTAAAAAACTTAAATTTAAAAAAAAGTAAAAAATACAAAATGAGAGAATATATAAAAATGTTAAAAAATTCATAAAGCAAATTATTGGAAAAATTTAAAAACAATGCTATACAATAAACATAACATTGGAGAATATATAAATCAGAAAGTGGAAGGAATGTTCCTCAAAGCAATTAAAATGTATTGAAGCAATAATTAAAAGAGAAGTAACATAACACCTAAGCAAACATTTCAGGTTGTGTGTAGGACATCGATACAGATTTCTCATTAGTGTTTTTCCTTTGATTTAATGAAAAATATTTTATGGACTAATGATTCAGGCTAGGTGTAGGATGAAAATATTCTTGCCGTTTGTTTTGTTACAGCATTTTATCCTAAGTTTGCAAGTTGCTAACGAAAACCAATTGTTATGATTAAGTGTATACAGGTTTTTAAGAATGCAAATAATTTATTAATTCTTAGATGAAGAATGTCCATTATTTCAATAATTACAAATTATATTATTTAAACTTTTGATTAGTTTAACTAACATGTTTACTGAAGGATACTTTTCTGATGTAATTGTAATAATTTTACCAAAATAAAAACAAACACTAAAAGGGTAAAAAAAAAATAACAAACATAAAATTTAAGAAGAAATATATTGTTGAAAAAAAATTATACTAAGTCGCAGAAAAATTATAGAAAGGCCTTTTCCTAAAATATAATTTTTTACATGTGAATAATCTTTGTTTTCTGATACAAATCAATTATTTTTTTTAAACATAATTCAGAACTAATTAATATCTTATTTTTTAACTACATGTGTTAAAACATTTTAATCATTTAAGAAAAATTACTTCCTCATTATTTGAATTCTGATTATTCTTCTTATCTGCCGACATATTCAAAATTTGACTTAAAATCTAAGTATTTGTAGTCTTAGGAAAGTAAAAAAAAATTTCTAAAAGAATTTTTTATAATATTTTTTAATTAAATATTCTTAACTTCTTTACTTAAGTCTGAAGAATTAATATTTGCTAATTAATAGTAAATACATTTGTCCTTGTCATTAAGATGTAAACCTTTATCAAGGCTTATCAATTTTTAAAAAAAATATTTTTCATTTTGACCTCAATATTTCATGTACTTCTAATCGTTAATGATCATTTTTAATCAGCTCCATTAGTAATTAAAAATAATTGCTCTTTTAAGGTACTTTTAACATTAAGTTGTAAAGAATTAGGTCAAAATATTTTTTTTGTTTTTTGATTATTCGCAATAGCATTTGAAATATTCTAACGGAAACAATAAATGATATATTCAGAAAAAAATTACTTTTTATGTTTTCTTCAAAGTAATTCATTTTCACACAAAATATATAGCATGTTTCATAAATATGCTTTATAAAATCTTAACATTGTTAAGCTTGACTTTGACTCCCATACTTTTATGTGAGAGGAAATTTAATTTTTAACTGTTTGTTTCTTAAAAAAGTTATTGCTTTCAAGTGAAACAGATTCCAAAATCTTTAAGAAGGATTTTTTCAAAGTAATCATATTGTACAAAATGTGTTACAGAAAGGTGTAAAGCATTTATCAACGATGCACTATTTTAATATGTCAATGTTGAGAAGATATTATAAAAATGTAAGGAGCTATATAAACATTATACATTTATCATTATTTTTATAATAAATATTTAAATAATGAAAACAATTTTTTCTTGTGATATTTAGAATAATTCTTTAACTTGAATATTGTCAGTTTGCAAAACAGAAAAAACCCTATAATGATGTACCATATGGAAACACTGATAATATCAAACTTTAACTACAAATTTGAACTTAAATGTGGATAATATAATTTCTTAAAAAAATAAATTATTTTTTAAAAAGTCTAGCATCGAAAATACTTCTTTGATATATGATATTCTACATTTTAAATACATTGTATTTGAATACAGGTATTGCAATTTTGGATATTTTTTAAAATATATATCAATATTATTTTATTACTAGTTTTTTAATGTGATGGATAGTATATAAAGTTTTAGAATTAGACATAACAGGCTTTTTACTATTTGCAATAATTCTTCAACAGCAAAGTGCTTATTCCCTTTAGATAATAGAATAGTTACAAGAAATGGTGAGTTTTTCCATATTTAAATTATTTAAATTAAAATATCATAAAGATTTTATGAGCATTTCTAAATTTGCCAGAAACATGTATTTCGAATTTTAAATAACATTTCAAAGCATTCGATCCTCGTTAAACTACACCCTAGAAAATGCTTCACTTAAAAAGTAGCTATTTAACGAGGTATTTTATGCTGAACAACCTCGTTAAACAGTAACATTTTATGGCAAGGTTTGAGATGGCAATTTACAGAGGTTAGACTGCAATAATAATTTAACAATTTTTTAATTTATTCTACTTTCATTTTAGATGAAAAATATTTGAAAAATTTCTTATCTGTTAGAGATGCTCAATAATATTGCTCTTAATATTATTATTGTTATTATTTACAAAATGAATATAGCCCACTACCTACAGCTCATGACGGTTTGAGAGGATAAACTATTGACTTCCGGAAAAAATTTCAAAGATAACTGTCCTATATTTTCGTGTGGTAAGGCACAAAACCAGGAAAACTTCCAATAGGTGGTCCGACAATTATCATGAAATGTTTATACACTATGTCAAATTCGCCGTTGAATCTCCTCGTTATCTCCTTATTAATTTCAACATGCACCACTAGCAGATTCTAACTTCTATTTTCTTACTTGGTGGCTAAAATTACTGATCTGTCACGAACCTGGTAATGTTTTAATGTAACACTCACACATACATACTCAGGCACACACGGACGCCTACACACACACGCACATACGGAAGCGAAGCAAACACACGCACACACATGCATATATATTGCACGCATTATATACACGTGCATATATATTGTTTTCTTCTGTATTCATGCCTTATTTAACATGGAAAAATTTAATATAAATAGAATATATAAAAATCAATAAACATTTTTAACCTGCAGACATTTTTTAAACTAAAATAAGTAAATCAGTGTCTTTTTTGATACATACATGATAATTATTATTTGAACACTGTTACATTTTTTAACAATCATCTTATCAGCTTAAAAAACTGAACAATAATAACCCATAATCAAATAAACCCATTATTATTATTTTACCCATATCTTTTTTTAAATGAATCAGTAAAATAAATTTTAAAACTAAAATTTTAAAAGGTCATTTGCTATTATTTAGCATGTAAAATGAACTTCCATTTGAAAAAAAAAAAAAAAAATGTTAAATGGATGTCGAATACTTCCTCAAATATTTTTTATTTAAAGCTTTAAAGGTGAGGTCTTAAAAGATTCCAGAGTGAAGCTCATTATTTTCTCCCACATTTTGGTAATATTTCTATTCTTTTTTAATTAGAATGTCTTGAATCTGGAGTGGCATGAAACGGAATTTCCTCTGAATATCTCCTCTTTTTTTATATAAAGGATAATTTATTTATATTTGTATTATAATTTTGTACTTAAGGAGACACTTGTCTCTTATTTATCACAATTATTTTTATATATTTTTAAGAGTAATAACATAATTACCCAAATACCCAATTTTTTTATCAAGTTGTATTGATTTTACTGTTAGAAAGCCATTTTTTGTGGTAGTAATACAGATTCATTTACTTATTTCGATTTGTTAGTTAGAGCTTAAAATTCATACATTAAATTAAATTTCACTTTAAAGTAAAAGTAAGAGGTCTGTGAATTTTATATTTATTTCCCATGATGAGCATTTCTAATTTTCTTAATGATATACACTAATTTTCAACGTTCTTTATTGATGCAATTGGGATAAATGTGGAAAATTTTTTGTGAAACTCAAACATTTTATCTTCCGAATAAATCAAAAATAAAATATTCATAGAAAATAGAAATTGAAATGTTCACAGATAAAATTGTGGAACACAAAATGATAATTTCATGTATATATCAGAGATAAATATCAGCTGAATTGGGCTCATTCTAGTAATGATATTTTTAATTAACGAAAGAGCAATTGTTAAAAATATTACGAAATAAAAGGTTAAGACAAAAAAAAAAAAAAATTAAAAGTAATGTCAAAATAAATTTTGTTATTTTTTTCAATATTTATAAAAAAGTTTATCACACATAGACTTAAATCTCTTCTTCCAATGTGGGACGTTTACGATAAGGAAAAATCAACTATTTTTGCTTATTATTTCATAAAACTCTAACTTTTTCTTTAAGATCGTCCTTTTTTTATTATTAAGTAATAAAAATAATCCCTTGCAATCAATCTTCAATTGTTATTGAAGTATTAATGTCAAAATTAAAGCCTGTCTACCATTTTATTTATTTTTGTTGAGAAGCACTTATTTTTCAATTAAAACAGTTTTTATGAGATCAATTTATTTACCAAGCTATGATAAAATTTTCAAAATTTAACTTTACAAATTGTTAACATTAAGCAAGTAATTCAACAATAAAAAATAATAAGCAATAATAAATAATAAGCAATAACAAATAATAAACAATAACTTTACAAATTGTTAACAATAAAGAAATATTACAATGATAAACAAATGATAAACAATAGTAAATAATAAACAATAGCAAATAATAAACACATTAAGCAATAACAAATAATAAGCAATAACTTTACAAATCAAATTGTTACATTTGATTCAAAGAAATTAAGTATTTGATTGTATGATTCTGGTTGTCATTTAAGTATAATGCATACTAATTATGTATTATTCTTAAATGACTACCAGCATTTTATACTTAGGCATACATGCAGCTCTTATTATTCTTTTCCATTGCATTTCCCTGTTCTACTTGAAATAAATACTTATCTAATAAATTTTAAAATTTCTTATAGACTATGAAATAGTTAGCCATCAAAAACTTAAAAACTATTTTTTTAGCAAATAATATTAAAATACAAATTGAAAATAGGAACGTAAGATAATAGGCCTTTGGAAAAATGCTCAAGTAGACGTGGGAGTGAGTAAGAATTCGTCTCAAGTAATTTCCAAGTTTGTTGAGAGGCTAAATGGAAATAAAAACAGGGCAATTTAACAAACATGTTAAGAAATAAGATACTTAAAAAAACTGCCAAAATTCTCATTAAATTTTAAAATTATTTATTTATTCGTATAATATGGAAATTTTTACTATAAATTTAAATGAAGCTATTTAAATATTAAAGTGTTCTCAAAGTACTTCAAATACTGAATTTTATTAATTATTTTTTTTTAAAGAATTTTTCTTTTTAAGAACTATACAAAATGTAACCATTTAGTTAGTTTTTAAAAAATTACAAGGTACTTCTGAGATTCAAAAATATCTTTGTGATCAAAAGATTACACGTAATATGTTATTGAAAAATATTCTTACTTAACTAATAGTTTGAAGCATTCTTTTACCATTTATCAGATAATGATTACACAATTATAAGTAAATATAAAAATCAAATTTTATCAGAAATGTTTATTTAATTTTTTATACAAACTAGTGACATTTATGATATCTATTTCAGATAACTAATTAAAATTACATAATTAGATGTATAACTAATTAAATTAATTACATAATTAGACGTATTAAGTCGCTGATTATTTAATAGTTATTAAAGTACTAAGAATAACATTTAAGTAACATAAGTAAATATTTGATACACTACTAGAACCACCTATTATTACCTGCTCTTTTTTTGAAGTTTAAGAATCAAATGGCGTAAGCAAACTATATAAAAATGCTATTAAGAATACTTAAGGTCAAAAGATATATTTTGAATTGAATTATTAATAGTTTCAAAATGAAAAAAATATTTTATAATTGTATTTCCATTAGACTTTAAATTAAGCTAAAATAATTTTCAATGCATTTGAAATCATTATGTACATGGGTTTTTCCAATGAGCTTCGTAGGCATTTATTTAGATTCAAAACTTTATAACTTTAGTTTAAAACTTTATAACTGAAAATGATATATATGAGCTATTTTACTTTAGTTTTCTTTGTCATTTTTATGTTGTGCTAATATTTTCCCATGCTCCAAATGTACTAATTCATACAATCTAGAGATATAACTATTATTCAAAAACATTATTTTAATGCTTTTTCGAAATTTTTACAACATTTTTTCAATCATTACGAAATTCCCTTTTTTAATTGTTACAGTGATATCTCGGTATACTTCCTTAATCTGTTCTAAATCCTTGCACTTATACCAAATGAATTTTTTCCCATAAGAGATAAAGGGAAAATGTTTAATCCATTCCCATGAAAAAATCTGTCATTGGCATATTCTGTCATTGATGGGGTTATATAAAATAATTTTGAACACTTTTTAATACAAAAATATATAAATACAAAAGCGGTTAGATTAAATGTATACAAAAATTTAATTTAATTTAATTTTACCAAATTTAAATTTATCTTTTCCCTATTTGGACCTGGTTGAAGAATAAAACTAAATTGTTGGTCAAACTACTATTACGGTTTATTTGGGGTTTGTTGGAGTAGTACTCCTATGCAGAGTTTTTGATAAAATTTTTGCAGAGAATTTAGCCCACGCAAATCTTATTCCAACCAAAGGTAATAAAATATTTTCTGTCCAACCAGGGACTTATCCACAAGTTCCAACCGGACTTATTCCAAAGCGGACATATACCAAGCTACCACTGTACTTAAAATGTAACGTAATATTCAACTAATATTATAGATATATAACTGAACATTGGTAGAGAGAATGATTTTCAAAGAAATTTGGATTCAAATTGCATATTATTTTTTTTTATCAAAAACTGTTATAATTATTATTGTACATTATTAAACGTTTTAAATCCTTTAAAAGCTTAAAAAGAAATTATTTATCCCTTTTTTTTATTCAATTTTGTCATTTTAATTCTTTTAATCAAATTGAATTAACCCCATCTAGAAATGAATAAGAATTTTTAATTTTTATTTGATATTCTTCTGAGTAATTAATGTTAAGTATTGCACCTTTTAGACAATTTATTGAAGAACGATTCCCATGCTAAGCTATTCTAATAAAAAATAAATTCGATACTTTTCAAAATTACAAAATTGATAATTTAAAGCATCAAATAGCTATGAAAAAGAATAGTTAATTTTTTTCCCTCGTTTAAGTGTAGATTATACATCCTGTTGCTTTTAATTCGTATCATCTTCGCTATATTTCTGCAGCGGAATCTAATTATATATGATGGTTTTAGATAATGAAATAAATTTACTATGAACAATTAAACGAATGTCTAAAATATTTTAATTTCACCAATATAAAAGCCAGATCAAAATGTCAAAATTAAAAAAAAATCTTATTATTATATAAATATTTCTATTTCTAACAAAGCAAAATGTTGGCCTATTGATTAACATATTTTGAGAAATCATGTACATCAATCAAATTAGTAAATGTTAAATATCCAGACGAAAAAAAATAAGATTATTTGATATTACTTTAAAGGCTGAAATCACAAGAGATATTTAAATACTTTTAAATCCTTGGTTTTCATTCTTATAATAAAATAGTAATTTAATTAAGCAAAGGAATTGATGCAAATGGAGATGCTTACAATAAAATTTAAAAAAAAGAATTATGACATGAGTATTTGCAAAAGAGATCTTAAAATGAACTGAAAGTTCTGGGGTGAACAGAAAGAAGTGTTAAAAAATTTAAAAATAACAGACTTTGTCAAAAAATAATTTATCTATATATTTTTAAATTGTTTTAAATAGTGATTTTTGTAAAAAGATTGATTAATATTTGTACATTTTTCATCCTTTATTTCGTATTCTTTAAAGGTGTTTGCAAGGGATATTATAACAGCTATAATTAATTGCAACAATTATGTTTTATAATGTTGATTTTCAGCGTAAAATGTGTAATAGCGTTTTAAAATGGAATTTCTGAAATTAACTTTATAGATAAAAGAAATCAGAATTCAGGTAAAGTTTTAAAGTTTAAAGTATATTAATTTTTAATAATTTAATAATTTTAATAATTTTTTAATAATTTTTTTTCATAATTTAGGCAAGTAATAAAAACTAATAATCATTTAAAAATAAAATATCTTTGTTTTTTCAACAAATTCGCATTTCTTCATTTTAGAGCAAGAACACCAAAAAAAATGCCTTTCAGTTTAATTTATTTCAATAAAATTAGTTATTTTATTAAAGTATTCGGATACGGTGATTTTGTAAAAATGAATTTTTTTTTATTATTTCATTAAATAAAGTATTTAATTTGTTTTGTAACATACATTTTCTTTTATCTGCATCTTACTTAGAAGTGGAAATATTGAAGATAATAGGTGAATCGAAAATTTGAAAGTGGATATCTTAATTACCATCAGCTATTTTGACAGGTGTTGAGCATTTGAGGCGAAAAGCCAATATACCACACAGTATTTTATTTCACAATGCATATTTAGAACAGCTTTCAGTGATTTTTCGAAAAACAATATTCATTTAGTAGACTTAAAATTATTTCATATAAATTGGCAACAAAGTTTTATTTAAAATCCGATTTTCCTATTAAAAAGTATTTCGTTTCTTCTAAATATGCTGTTATTACTTTTCTTCAATCGGATATTTGATGTTGAAATACAATAAATGAACAACAAAAAATAGTAATTTTAAGGTAATATTTAATAACTATCTTCAAATTTAATAATTTTAATTACTTACGAATAAATTTTGATGAAATTTAGATTACTTTGTTTATATGTTATTATCTAGTTAATTCACGAATATTTTAAGTGCATTAATGTTTTTTAAAATTAATAATATGTCAGATTGACAGCGAATGCATGAAACTTGGAAAAATGAAAACATTGTCAGGAAGACTATATAAATTCAATAAATGGTAAAAATACATATAGCCAAGCAAAACCACAGTATGATTTATAATTAGGGTAAATTTCAAGATCGTATTTCAATAATTTGTAGCAAAATATAATAAGCATACTTCTTGGAATCAATTTTTATTTATAATTTTTTTCACTTTAAAAAGTATAGCAAAAATATTATTTTATTTTTATGAAATTTTGTAAAACCCTCTGTTGTCTATAGTTGTTTTCTAAAGAATGTACTAAAAGAATTTCCATGGTATGTTTATGGTTTAATTTATGGTTTGTCGCAAGTATAAATGTCTTACAAATAAGTTGAAATTTTTTTTACAAGTACAATTTTAAATCAGTTACAATTTTTTTTTTTATCATTGTAATCACAAACATTTAGTACATCCTCTAAATAAACGAATGTTGTTTATTTTAGTAACATTTGCTTATAATATAATAAATTGCTTTTTCTGTAGCATTTTTTAGGTTTTTGTGAAACAATTCCTAGAAATTCATTAGATAATTACCTATTTTAAAATAAAATGTTTATTTGTTTTTAATATTTTTAGTCTATTATAAATAAGTGTTATCTTTAGTTTATAAAAGTGATTGCATTTTTTAATTCTGTTTATTTAATAAAATGCACTCTAAACTATTTCGAATATCTTAAAGGACTTAATAATAATTATTTATTAAATATTACGATAAATATATTAATTAATTTATTTATTTATTAAATAAAATTGAAGTCATATCAGAGTTAAATCAGCTACAGTTCCCTTTTAATTTATTTTGATTATTTGCATACGTTCCTATATGATTTTTTCTTAACAGATATTTTTAATACGTTCTTCTATTGTACTTTACTGTGTATTCTTTTATACTAACGCTGTATCAAATGATATTTTACTATATCAAATATCATTTATTGATATTTTACTGTATCAAATATCATTTGTTGATATTTTACTGTATCAAATATCATTTGTTGATATTTTACATAAATTATATTTTACTGTATCATTTGATGATATTTTACGTAAATGATATTTTACTATATCGTTTGATGATATTTAACGTAAATGATATTTCTGTATTATTTGATGATATTTTACGTATATGATATTTTACTGTATCAAATATCATTTGATGATATTTTACGTAAATGATATTTTACTGTATCAAATATCATTTGATGATATTTAACGTAAATGATATTACTGTATCATTTGATGATAATTTACTTAAATGATATTACTGTATCATTTGATAATACTGATATTACTGTATCATTTGATAATACTGATATTACTGTATCAAATGATATTTTAGGTATAATTTGTAGCTTTATTCCCATTCACAGGTAGCACATATGTTTTCTTTAAAAGGCTGCATTTAACTAGAAGGTATTTTTTTTTCAGTTGACTAACATTCTGCAGTTGAATCATCCTTGGATGCCCGGAAGGCTATTTATTCTGTGATGTAACCGTCGCCGGAGTAAAGGCTTCAGAAATGCCAACTCCAGAAATTTCAACGAGATAAATATCGATAACTCACTTCAGCGGGTCTCTCACTACCAAAATTCCTGAGGTTTGTAAACTACTTTTTCTCTCGTACACATATTTCGAATCCACGCTTATAAATCGAGGGGGTGACGCATGTCACTTCACTTCCCCGAGCACAAGTGAATGAATGAAAGTACGAAAATATAGAAGAAAGAATCTACAGAGCAGGCGCCAGAGAAGCTCTTCCCCCGCAACTCCAGCCTCTCATATATATTGAAACCCCGAAAAATCGCTTACTCTGTTTTCCGTTTCTGAAGCCACGGGTCGCGTGCCGCTTCTTGGCCACAAATTTCGTCGGTTTCACCTGTTGAAAAAAAAACGCAAGTCAAGTAAGTAAGGGTTATTGCATGGTTCATTGCAAAAATAGTTGTTTAAAGGTATTAAATGAGCAAACATTGTGTTTGGATATCTAGTTTAGTTCTTGGTTTTGTGCGAATAGTTAATGAATAGTTTTTAAAAAGTTAGAAAACTCTTGGAAATAATGTGGACAAATTTAAGTGCGAAAGATTTTTGAAAATGTTTCAAAAATGTTTTATAAATACTTAAGCTTTATTAAAGTTAAAATTCTATTTCATAATAGACACTTTAATTTGTACATTTATGTATGATATTTCAGTAAAGTAAGTAAGGGTTATTGCATGGTTACGTGTAAAAATAATTGTTTAAATATTTTAAATGAGCAACATTATGCTTGAATATTTAATTCAGTTCTTAGTTTTGTCCCAAAAAATGAATAATGAATAAAATTTAGAAAAAAGTTGTGAAAACGTGTAAAAATAGTTGTTTAAAGATTTTAAATGAGCAAACATTATGATTGGATATTTAATTTAGTTCTTAGTGTTGTCTGAAAAATTAATCAATAGTTTTTATATACGTGCAAAAATAGTTGCTTAAAGATTTTAAACGAATAAACATTATGCTTGGATATTTAATTTAGTTTTTAGTTTTGTCCAAAAAATTAAATAATATTTTTTAAAAAGTTAGAAAACTCAAGGAAATAATGTGAATAAATTTAAGTGGTAAGGATATTTGAAAATTTTCAAAATGTTTTAAAAATAATTAAAAAAGCAATACATTTTTTTTATAGAGAATCGCAGTATTTTTGCGTTGGAATTGAATTTCAAACAAATATTGACTTTTTAATCTAATTAAATAATTTTAATGCTTTACTAAAGTTAAAATTCTATTTAATAATAGACACTTTAATTTATAGATGAATATGAATATTTATATATGATATTCTATAATCAAAATAATTTATTACAAAATTTCTTATTTGTTTTTTAAATATTATTTTTAAAGCAAAATGAATAGTAGTTAGAAATTTAAATACATATCGTATTATATATGGTTTAAATCAGTTAAAATTAATTAGTAACTGACAAATAACTTATTAATTAACATATGAAGTGAAGTTTGAATTTTTTTGATGAATTTCTTTTTGAAACGTTAAATGAAAAAAATAGCCTTTTAACTTTCAAAATAATTTAAATTATGATGCAAAATATATAATATGTTTAATTAAATAAAATAATTTAGCTTTAATCAAAAAAATAATATAGTTTATAGTTTCGAATAAAAACAAGTTTTTAGCGTCAATAATTACAATTCTACAGTGATCAGAAAGTCCCAAAAATATTTTTTCAATTTTAAAACTTTTTTATTAAAATTGGATTAACAATTAACGTTTTAAAGACATTTTACACATAACAAAAATTCCGTTTTTTCATAATTACATGTTTACTAATATTATTTAACTAATTTGAATATATTCCATTAAATTTATTTGCATTTAATTTGTTCCAACGAAAATAAATTAGCAATTTATTTCTTATGTATGCTTTAATTAATTTTTTGTACATAACTTTATATTTGTTTTACTGTTCAGTAAAAAAAATATATAATTTTTTTTGTATTTTAAATTAGTGTTGTAAAGATTTAAGAAAAACATATGAAAATAAAAATAATTCTTATTTTTCGAATTAATATTTTTTAGTAATAAAAATTAATTTTAATATTTCGATTTTATTTTAATTACATGTTTAAGCTCATAGTTTAGAAATAGCAATGAGAGAAAACGTGAGTTTTATGTCCAATATTCCTAATAATTTCAGTTGAGAATCTTTTTCTCACCAACAGTTTTCAAAAAAGAAATTGTTTTAGAGTGCTTACAAATTTAAAGAAGATTTTAAATTATGATTATTCTAATAATTAAGATAATTTTTATGTGTTGAGTCGTTTTTAGGTAACCTAATTTTATTTTTTTTTACTGGGAATTTTTATTAAAGAATTACAAATACATTATAATATCAGTTAACTTGGTTATATTTTATGTCCCAGTTCAAATTTAAAAAAATTTTGAAGATTGTTTAAATAATTTATTTTCTAATTATAATATCTTTCTGCAGTCGTCAGTATTTCGCTTAAAAGTATAAAAGAATAATTCATTTTTATTTTTTCAAGGTTCAATAGAAAGAAAATTACAAAATTATAAGGTAACTTTTTATTTCAAATTAAATTTAATTAGATCAATGTTCTTTATTTTAAGAACCCTGAATCATTTACCCTATTTTAATTTTCTTCAACATTTTGATTATTGAATTTATATTTATATAAAATAAACTTATTCTAAATTAATACATTAGATTTTTATAGTATAAAACGCGTAAGAGATTTAATGGAAAGCATTTTACTTAACTGACTGAAAAGAAGAATGATTTTTTCATAAATAAATTTGAAAACTTGGTTAACATAAGTTCCGTGTTTGATTATGTCATTTTAAAACATATGTTACCACTTTATTATTTCTAACAAATACCCAACATAACTTGTCACACATAAGAAGTAAAACCCGAATTAAGGAAAAAACAGTACAATTCCTGGGTTTAAAATTGTAAATATCTGCATACACAAAAAATATACAATACACACCCAGAAAAGGTTTATCAAAAACTAATAAAACTAGAAGTATTTCTAACAATTAAATTTATTTTCATATTTCTTTGAATTTTTAAAAGAAAGTATTTATCTTCTTAAATTTAATATATTCTCTTTTCATCAGATAGATGGCCTACGTCTAAAATTATTTATTAAGCATTTATAAAATTAATTTATATTTTATAAATCATTTAACATTGTATCATTTAATTTCAGTTTGTTATATTTTGTTTACTGGCTTTATTTGTTGCCATTTAACAGTACACAAATTATTATGTTTTAAATACGATTATGTATTACGTAATATTATATTTAAAACGTAGTTTTAAATATTATTTCGTTTTAAATATAATATTACGTAATACATATATTATTACATGTATAATAATATATGTATTACATTTTATATATTCACTGCGTACGTAAATGAAAATTGTTTTCTTAAGAATTGTTAATTTAGAGTATTTTCTGTAAATACATTTATTATGTGATGCAATTTGCTGTTTTGTACTTTAATAAGACAACACATAAATATATATGATATTATTATTAATTCATTGTTAGTTTATGGGATGCATAATCAAACACGGAATTTACGTTAACCAAGTTTAGATTTTCAAATTTATTTATAAAAATATAATTATTCTTTACAGTCAGCCAATTAAAACTTTCGAAATCAATTTATGCTACAGAATGGTTTATATCATAAATATATTTTACTTTTTTAATGAAATTTTTATACATAACTATTTTTTGTGCTGTATAAAATGTAGTAATAAGTAATACTGGTATATAAAAATATATAATTTAGTAACATGTAGTATGTTACTCTTATTAAAGATTTCTGGTAAAGGCTTAAGACACCCACGGTTAAAAGCTTTGGTAAACAATTACTTGTCATAATATTCCAGACTTATCTATGATCATCAATTAATCAACAAAGATTTCAAGTATACAAAAGCGCCATTTATACTTTAGTATCGTTAATTAATGTCCAATGAATCATTTTGGTCATCTTCATTCGAGATGTCGGTGAAAGACATCACTTCATATTAGGTAGATATGATTACACTAGATTGTGGATAGTAAATATATCAAGAAAAATTCAAAAATATGCTTAAAGCTAAAAAATTATAAAAAGACTAAATTACTTTAACGAATACAATGTTTTTATCAATTCTATAAAAACTAAAAATACTTTTAATGAGTTATATTAAAATATATAAAACTGCTCATCTGCAGCATATCTTTAAGCTACACGTGCCTTCTGGGTAGTGCTAAATGAGTAACAGGGTGCAGCCCTTGCTTATGCCATAAAGATTAACTGTCTCTGTATTGCAGCTGCATTAGAAGAATAACAACATATAAAACTGCATAAGTTATTCTCAAATAAACTGAATTTAACAATATATCATGGTTTTGTTGATCGTTTGGAGAAGAATATAAAAGAATTTCATCAAATTAAATTTATAATAATTAATTTACTCCATTAAACTTTATCTTTTTTCTGTCCCTATCAATTAATTGTCTTACCTCTTAGGTTATTGAATGCCATGAAATCCTTTTATACAGTGCTCCGTCGTGATACACGTCTTATTAAAGTTAATTATATTTCAATATTAGTTACTTTAGAAATTAAAATATTTAAAATACCCTTTGTTAATAAATACTTAATTATTTTATTAAAAAGTTTATTATTGTTTTTTGTCCACATCAAATTGAATAAGAAGAGTTTTTCTTAATCTCTTGCTGAAAAAGTACGATGTTTTTAACAAGTATTCAGAAATAATCTATTTTATTTTTTCAGAATACTTGGAGTGAAGCTTTCCTTTCTTTGAAGCTTATTAGTATATCTTCATCGAAATAATGGTTTCTCCTCTCCTGATCTTCGTTCTTTTTGCTGTGGCAGTTCAATCTTCACCGACTAGCTATCAGCCCTTTAATGCAATTAAGCAAATTTCTGACATAGGAAACAATCTGGATCCCCTCCTTGAAACGGCTAACCGAAAAGCCTTGCAGAACAATAAGATACTTGATTGCGATATGGAAGAAATCTTGAAGACAGTGGGTTTGAATGAATTACAGAATCTCATTGAAGCTGTAGCATCTAGAAAAGGAACCAATCCATTTGCAATAATGAAGATGCTTTACAAAAGGATGAAAAGCCACGAAGAAATTGAAGAAGTAAGAATTATTTTCATTTGATTTAAAATAACTTAAGAAATGTATCTTCCTATTCTTATACTAAGCAAATAAAGACCAATTTTAAGATTATAAAAAAATTTCTTGGAACATACCTAACGGACTTGTTTATTTTTGTCTGAAATTGTAATTTTAGTGGAGCAAAACATGGGAAGGATTTTTTAAAGTATTTTATTCGTAGTATTTATTTAGATAATAGAAAAAAAAAGTATAGAAAAATGTTAGATAGTTTTTTTAGTAACCCCAAGGAAAATTTTTAATTTACAAAACTCTTAAGTATATCTTGATTTTCAAACTTTTTAATGTTATTTGCTATACTTTTTCTGATTTTGTAATGGTTATAATATAGTTTTGTAATTGTTATAATTGAGTTACTGAAAATATTTATAATTATAAATTATGAATACTTTTAATTCATATTTTTGAAAGTTGGCATGTTAAACAATAAGGGTTTCTAAAAAATTTTATAATGAATTTTCAATATTTATCCTTATGAAATTTTTTAATCTTCTTAAAAATCACAAGAAATTCCATAAAAATATTCCATCAGTATAATGTTTAAGTAGTAATATTTTATGAATTTGATATGGAACCATATTATCATAAATCAGTTTGTAAGAAAATTTCTAAAAGGAATATAAATTTATAGAGATATATTTTCTGATTCAAATTTAAGTAAAACATAAAACAATAAACATTTTATTAATATATGCTATCACTAGAAAACTTGTTTGAAAAAAATAATGCCATAGCTATGCAGAGTTTTCAATTAGATGGGGACTAAAATGTTTTTTAAAAAATAACTGAAAATTAAAATTTTATTTAATATTACTACTACTAGAAAGTATTAGATATAGATCAAAATAATTAAAAAGAAAAATATATAATTTAAAAATTTAAATAATTTAAATTAGAATACAATGACTTATTACTTACTTATGATGAATACAATGTCTAAATTTTTATTAAAGTAAATAAGGAAGAAAGTGAAACACCTAAATATAAATTTACGAAGGAATGTTATAAACACCCAATAAATATCTTTGAATTTGAAAAATATATTTTCCTACGAATAAAAAGCAATATTTGAAAACTGAACAAAAACTTGTAAACAAGTTGTTTCTATTTTTCAGCGGTTTTTTATTTTACAGAATAGTTGTATATACTTTGTTGATTGCAGTGAATAAAATGAAGAAAAAGTTTGTTTACCCTCTGAGTGAAAATAATGTTAAAATACCGCATGCTGGGTAAATTGCTTTTTTTTTTTCTTCTTTTTACTAAATGCATCTAAACACGGCATAACTTTTAAATAAAATACAAAAATCGATACATTTGCTAAAAAAATTCACATTCCTTTTAACACTCAAATCAACCCAATTAATTTGGGCAATTAATTTTTTCCCATCTTTTCAGTAATTCCGTACTCATTGTATTTTGATTTTAAATTTAAATTTATTCTTTGACTATTTTGTAAACATCAGGTAAGTTCAGAGTTTGTTATTTTTAGAGAATTATTTTATGAATATGATTTTTAAAAATCCCATTTAATAAATTTAAATAATTCGTTTGTTCATTCAAGTTGAAGATGATTAAATTTAAATTATAAAATAAAAATATTTATTGAAATTAACAATTTATTAGTCATGAGAAATAGATGGAATTGATATGTTGAAACAATTATAAAAAAAAATAAAGATTAGAAAAATAAATCTATTTTAAAAATAAAATAAAAATAATTTTTTAAAATGTCTAAAAAAAAAAAAATAAAAATAATTTTAAATTTAAAAAATAAATTAAATAAATATTTTAAAATAAAATAAAAATAATTTTAAAAAGTAAGTTTAAAAATAAATAAAATAATTTTTAAATAAAACAAAATAAATTTGAAATAAAAAAAGTTTAAAAAATAAATGAAATTAATTTTAAAATGAAATAAAATAAGTTTAAAAAATAAATAAATAAATAAAATTAATTTTAAAATAAAATAATATAAAAATAATGTTAAAATGAGGTAATAAGTTTAAAACATAAAAATAAATAAAATTAATTTTAAAATGAAATAAAAATAATTTATGAAGGAATACATGTATTTTAATAGCATCAATTAAACTTCCTTTGCCTTTAATTAATATATCTTACCTTCTCTAATTTAAAATATGGTTAAAATTAAAGAAGTGAAAAAACGTGATATGAAAATAATTTTAAACAAATTATAACTGGTTGAAATAAGCTAAAATCAATACATCTCAGGGTAATGAACTCATGCATTAAATACGAAAACGAATTATTTGGGAAGAAAATAAATTATTTGGGAAGAAAATGAATGTCTAATACGTCAACAACGAATATACAACAATTTTGCAACAATTCCTTAAATTAAATTGGTTTAATTAATACAAAAAATCTATGTAATTTAATCTTAAGTCTTCATTTTTTAAAAACATCGTTAAATTGATCTTATTTTAAAGATAATCTAATTGAAGAGACGATTAAAAGAGGTTGGTACGAATTTCTTTATCACTTTTTACCCCTTACATTCTTAACGATATTTAAAATAATTTTTTTCATCTTTCCTTACAGAATTTAATGATTTCTCTTGACGGTATTCCTCTTCCTGATCTTTCGAGCTCACCAGTTATCGAGACCCCTCCTCAAGCAAAAATCCCCCCCGGCTGTCGGCCACACCCCCTATTCCTTACCCTCAAACGATCCGATGAGTACTAATGACGAAGAAGACACCAAAGTCGTTATCATCCCAGTTGCTCCCGAAGCTCCAACACAAAATAGATTCCCGCCAGCGGTTGTGCCAGATATAAAAATAAAGAACGAAGCACCTTTTATAATTGGACCACCTGTAGCAAAGATGAACCATGTGTTACCAGTTTTTCCTGTATTGTCTCCAATGAAAAGCAACCATTTAAGACCTCCTCCAGTAAGTATTATTGATTTATCCATAATTATAAAATTTATTATCATTAAGATGCTAAACTAGGGTTTTAAATGAAAATTGCTAAAACCTATTATTACAATCTGTATGACGGTCAGTAATTTGCGGTTTACCCTTAGCTGTGGTTTATAATTACCAATATTAAACTCGACAGAGATGAAATTGGTAACTTTGATAAATAATGCTATCATTTATATACTTAACTAGTGTTAAATACTTAAAAAAAATTGCTGTTTTTATTTAAGTAAATTATTGTTTTTTATATCTTTTTTACATTCTAATGCTCATTGTATTTGTTACTTCTTAAAAATTTGTATCTGTTAAGGCTCAGATACTCGAAATATTTTAATTAATTAATATTTTAGATAATTTATTAATAGAAATTACCTTATTTTTCATTATATTTGAAATTTATATTGCTAGTGGTCATTTTGACTTGATGTTATAACAGACCTACTTGGTGCTTCTTTATTAAAAACCCCAACTGTATTTTAAACAAAATATTGTATAGTATCAGATAATTTATATAGGGATATATTTATACAAATATGACAGTAGGTTGTAATAAAAATAATTTAATTTAAAATGTTTAAATTTTAATATAAATACATGCGATATTATAAATTTTAAATTATTTGTTTGCTTCGCCGTTGATTGTTGTTCGATTAAGCATCGTAAATTACTAATAAAAATATTTATAAAAAGTGTTGGTACATATTTTACTCTAATCAAAAATTACTGGCTGGATTAAAGATACATTTTGAGTAAGGGAAAATATTACTATAATTAATGTTACTACTGTCCATAATAGTTGCAAGTTTAACAATATATGTATGCATGTATATATATATATATATATAAAGAGGCTTTAAGTTTTAATGATGAGTAGAAATTATTATTATAACACACTGGAAATTAAATTTATCGCATATTTTATGTCAGATTTCTAAATTATAAGATATTCATTTTTCCTATTTATCTTTTTTTTTTTTAGCTTGGAGCAACTGTTCGAATCAATTCTGGTGATGCCCGAAACCCAGTTAACCGCGACATCAGTGTTACAGTGTCTCCTTTGATGACCATCATAGAAGCTTTACGCCAAGCTGAAATCAAATATCAAAACGTTCTCGGTCTTCATCATGATATGGATGTTATTACTTTCACCCACTCATTAGCTATTGATTGTTACATAGTTAACCGCATCAACGATGTAGTCAAAAGTGATGACTCGGGTTGGAAAATCACCATCATGGATCGTGATGGTCAAGTAAGTTAATTTTTAACTGTCTTAAGTTTCTTAACAATAAGTTGTTTTAATATGCTCTAGCAGTGGTTCTCAAATTATGGGAAACGACGTATCTTTTACAGATAAAAGTCTTAAATAAGAGAAGGATCAACAAAATTAATATGAAAAAAAAATTGGTGTATATAAACTTCAATTATTATGCAATTACTAATAATTAAACTCTGATTGATAGTAAATTAAAGTTATTAAAAACTCTTATTTTTTAACAACAATGTATTTATGCGAGAATGGCTTTTTTCTTATTTTTCTGCTATTATACCGAAAATCAAAACAATGCGTTTCTTAAAAGTCTATTAATAACTTTGTGATTATGCACCAGACTGAAAAACCCACTTACTTAATTTTAAAGCAATCTACCCACTACTTTAATGACTGATGACAACAAATTATTATTAATGGCAGCAAATTATTATTATTAACTGGTTAATTATTTTTTGCAGTAAGAAAACAATTAATAGCTGTTAGGTTTCGCTATATTTTAGTACAATTGAGTAATTGGAACTAATAAGAACAATTTGATATTTTAATTATTTAATTATTCATGCATTTCTAATGCAAAAACGTTGAATATAAAATTTTATTGTTACTATTATATTTAATACGAGGGAAGTTATATCTGCCTAAAGGCAGCACTATGGTAATTTGTTTGAGTACAGTTGTATTGCGCTACCTACCCTAGCCAATTTCGATCATTTGATTCCGAGAATGATGCTAATACTGAGCTCTGGTACTCAATAATGATGAATGGTAGGCTATTTGAGTGATTTTTGTGTAATAAAATGCTTTTCGGAATGATGCTAATACTAAGCACCGATGCACGGTAATGATGAATGTTATTGTATTCCAGCGATTTTCGTTTCAACAAATGCTTCTCAGAATTATGCTAGTTCTAAGTTCGGATGCATGATAATGGTGAATAGTGTGATAATGATAATGGTGAATAGTAATAAGTGTGAAATCTATTTCACAAATTATTTTATTCATGGAAGCATTTAGAAAGGTATTAAAATCGGGTCATTTTTTAAAAATTTAATCATCCGTATGATTGGAATCGCATCCAAGTTGAAAATTCCGTTGTCCAGTAGCCAGTTAGCGAACTCAATAGAATCTTGATCCGGAGAGTATTTTGCGTTAAGATTTAAAATATATAAATATGGATCGCAACCACCCCACTTTTAAGATAAAATTCGCAAAAGATTTCTCTGGGTTTCACTTGATGAAATGAAATCCATTGGCTTCACCTTTTCAATTGCTGGGCAAACGTGAGCAGCAAAGGGAGAAAAAATAATGTTGGAAAAATTCTCGTCAGTAAAGTTGTATATATATATAAAATATAAAGACTCCAACGGCCGTACCATGCTGAATATACCGGTTCTCGTTAGATCACCGAAGTTAAGCATCATTGGGCGCGGTCAGTACTTGGGTGGGTGACCACCTGGGAACACTGCGTGCCGTTGGCAAATTTGGGACCTGAATGGCCGAGTGTCTAGCGCTCTGGCGCTCGGTGCCACAGGTTTCGGGTTCGAATCCCGGCGGTGCCATGGATGTTGTAGTGGTTCGGAATCCACTTTAAGCCGTAGGTCCCGGTCTTCTATGACTGTAAGAGCGTCACGGAGCAAAAGTCAGGCTTCTACCTACGGGGTGCTCCATCACAACAGAAGCTGCTTCCTTCCCCTTCAATCATGAGTCCATATGGGCTCGTGGGCTTGGCCAGCCAAGTGGGATAAGAAACAACAAACAACAACAAATATAGAGACACTTGAAAATGCATTATTGAGAATAATAAAATTTTATGTTAAATTTAAGTAAGGATGTTGTCAATAATTTCGACAATATTAAGTAAATTGTTTTTCAGCAGTTATAGCTTCTTAGACTTATTTTTCCAATTTAAATTAGGGAATTTTCACTCTTAACCTCAGTCTTTTATAAGGGATGTTTATATCCTAGGAATTAAATAAGTTATTGTTTCAATGAATGTCTAAAATGTATTTGTGAATTTTTATTATAACAGCAAATTAAATATATATATATATATATATATAGATATTTAATTTGCTGTTATGTTCTCTTGAAAATGAATTTTATCTCCTAGTAAAGAATTAACTATCAAAAATAATTTCGATTTAAGTTCAAGTTAATTTTAAATAAACGATTTGCTAACTTTTTAGAAAAAATAAATTGATTATAATATTTTCTTAATATTAACTTAGAAAATAGTAGGCTAATTAAAAGTTTTTTAATTATTATAATAGTGGTCAATATAACTCATAAAATTAAAATATAATAGCCCGTATTTTTTAATGAAACTATGAAGATAAATTTAAATGGCTTCGAATTATTTTAACTCAATTTTTGTCAATGGATCCTTGGTCTTTTTTATCAATGGTTCTTTTTAGTTAATTCAAAAATAAAAATTAATTAATTAATTAAAAAAATTGAAATTGATATTTTGAAAGCGTAAAACAACTCATTTTTCGCATCAATATTTTAATTATTTTTTTGTCAACAATAAAAAACAACTATATACCGTAATTGGAGTAAAGTTTTTTTTAAATACGCCTTTTATTTAGGATATAATAAATCTCTTTTGATAAAAGGAAGGCTATAAAGAAAAAAAATAACAATTTACAACTAATAATAATGCTACCATAAATCCGATTTCTTTTTTTGTCAATTAACCATTTAAAAGAAAGAAAATTATTCACATGGTGTAGTCGATTTCAAAATACAGAAAGATTTCATTCGCAAAAAACTGTAACTATGCTTGTACGGAAGTATGACAATTTCATAGGTGCAGAAATAATGTCAATAGGTGCAAAGGTGCACTATTCCAATTTTAGACTACAATTACTCATTTTCATTTAATTGTTGTTCTAATGCAGTTGACAATGCAGAGACAGTTAATCTTTATGCCATAAAAAACGCTAACCGCTTTACTCATTTAGCACTAACAAGGAGCACGCGTAGCTTGAAGATATGCTACGGACGCGAGCAACACTACCCCACAATGCTCTACAATTATATTAGACTGGGACCTATGGTTTAAAATTGATTTCGAACCACTACAAACATTCATGACATCGCCGGGACTCGAACCCGAAAGCTGTGGTACCGAGCGCCAGAGCGCTAGCCACTCGGCCATCAAGCCCCTCATTTTCATTTAATTAAAAATGTAAAATTAATAGGTTATTATAATAACTAAAAAATTGTTAAGCAATATTATTTCAATAATTAAAAAATTTTTTTAGCGCGCAATAGGAAACATTATTACAGATACAATGGGCAAAATATGCGCGCTAGAGGAAAAAATAACGATAAAATGCGGTATGTAAAAACTCTCTAATATGTGAAGGATATTTGTTTAATGAAAGATATGGTAGTCTCATAACATAAGAGGTGCAATTTCGGTAATACATATTGAATGGGACACTTTCTGAAGTTTGGTATCCACGTTAAACTGAAAGTCCCGGTTTAATTAGCCCAAAGTGTGCAAAAAATGACCATAGAATGGCAAACAAAACCAAATCATATTTAAAAGAATTCATTTCAATATTTTTTCTATTCTAGTATGTAATAAAAGTCATCCCATTCAATGAAAGAAAAGAAATTTAAAAATTTTGCCTGAATATTTTCTTCCTAAAAAAATATGAGCATATTTTATATTTTTCTTATATATTAAATTCATAAAATACATGCTTTCCCCCAAACTTCATCTGTAAGTTTATGATTTTTGCGTTTGTAAATTATTATATTTTGATTATAATATCATACAGTGCTTGAAGTATTAAAATTCGATGTAAGCATGAATTTAGTCAATACAGGAAATTGTAGTTTAATAGCAAAATTGCGTTAATAATTCATTGAAATATATCCTTATTATCTGAAAGCACTTTTGTGACTTTGATTTATTTAAAAAAAACCTTTTTGAATTAGAAAGTGAATCCACTACTAGAAAGAGTGGAAAATACAAATCTTTATATATATATATATTTCAAATATTATGGTACCAAATCCGTCAATGTTTCTTTTTTTTAACATATCTTTTTTAAAATAATGGAAGAACAAAGAAAATAATAGGTTTATTTAACTTGAAGCTCACATAAAGTTTCTCCTAAGAAATTGCAAATAAAAGAACATATTAATTGTCTTAAGCATTAGAAATAATTCTATTGATTTAAAATAAAATTTGCCTTATATGAAATGTTAAATTAATTATTTGTCATAATTGATAAATCATCAAATGTACCTATTGTTTAGCAGCCACCATTCTCCTAATGATGCACCCTAAGTAATGCTAAATCTACTGCATATCTGTCGTTCTATTGGCTGATAACTTAGGTCAAAGATCCTAAAGTGTCATTTTAAAACAGCAATATGAACGACTTGACAATTTTTTCATAACTTACATTTTCTTGCAATTAAATAGAATCAATACGCTTGGCTTAAAAGGCAATACTTTTCAAAATATATAAGAATGATTCAAACATTAACGTGAAAAATGCCAAGAAACTTCCATCAACTAATACTGGTATTGTAAATATTAATGTGTAAAATGCCAAGAAAATTCCATCAACTAATACTGACATTGTAAACATAATATCATTTTTTAACTCACTATTACTAAATGTATACATTAAATGATTTAACTTTAAAGGAATAAAATGTTTAACTAGTGTAACCAAATCGTTGCATTTGGTAATACCATTATATTAATTATTATATTAACAAAACAAACAGAACTTCATACACTTCAATAGAACACTTCATAATTCTATAACAACTATATACGGGCCTGATGGCCGAGTGGCTTGCGCTCGGTACCATGAGTTTTGGGTTCGAGTTCGGAGGTGCCATGGATGTTTATAGTGATTCATAATCTACTTTAAACCGTAGATTCCGGTCTAATATGATCATAGAGCGTTGTGGGGGAAGTGTTACTCGCGTTCGTAACATATCTTCAAGATACACGCTCCCCTGGGTAGTGCTAAATGAGTAACAGTGGTGCAGTCCTTGCTTATAGCATAAAGATTAACTGTATCTGCATTGCCAGCTGAATTAGAACAAACAACATAACACCCATTCATAAATGTTTTTGATTCATGCTAAAATATTTTACTTAATTTTATACTTTTTCTTTCAGATTGTTTACGATGGTTTCTGTCTGCCGAATGCAAAAGATGTTTTGGTGAAACCAGGAACAGTGATTTACTTGTCTTACGTTTCCCTGTAGTCCTGTTCACTTCTTTGAAAAGCTTCAATTTTATTCCAATGCATATCGCAAAATTATCATTACAAGTTATTCATGCCAAGAAATAAAAAGCTTCCGGAAGTTGTTCTCAATTCTTATCATCTTGTCCTCATATTGACGACGTGTTTCCGTTCTGTATTTAGAAAGCAGTTTGGAAAATTGGATGTAAATATTATTTACGGATAAAATGTTACTTAAAAGTGTATTTGGTTTCATAATTATTAAATAAAGTATATGATTACGATTTCCAGTTTCATTAAATATTTTATCTATGATTTTTTTTTTTTTTACTTAAACGATGATGATTCTTCTTGAATTGCCAGTAATATGAAATAAACTCATTTAATAGATTTCAAAGAATTAATAAGACGCTAATTTGTGCTTCAAAGGCAATGAATTGAAAATATCTTATTTCACTGTGGATAAAATCTTTAAAAAGGTGACAATGCAGTTTTCTCAGCAATAAATGCAATGAAAAGTTATATTTTCAAATCATAAAAATTAGCAATATTTTAAAATTTTATATGTTTAGATGTACTTTTCCTGGTTTGATTTATTACATTTATTCTAGTGATATTGATTCAAAACATTGCAACTTAATTCCATAATCATAACTGTTCATTTGATTGTAAAGTGCTAGTAATTATGAATTGATAGTAATTTCTTTCAAGAAGATTTTTAAATACTTAAACGTGGTAACAAGCTTTTTAAAAGGCAACGTTTAAAGTAACATTTACGACTTCAAGCAATAATTGAATCTCATTAAATTAAAGTAATTTGATATTTATAAATAACATTTTGTAAATTTCTTGAAATTTAATTAAAACAAATGAATTATATAATTTTGCCTCGAAAACTACAGAACTGACTTTTTTCCAGCAAATGTTGTCATAGCCAAACTTGTAACAGTGGTAATTTGCACAGTTAGCTTGCAAGATGGATTAGGTTCGAATTCTCTGGTAGAATCGATTGCAATCATTGCTTTCATAAACTTTCAGCATTGCTTCAGGGACTTGATGGCAATTTAAACAGCATGATTCACATCTTGCATCAACAATTAGACTGCCTTAAATTGGAACGAACACACTTGATGAAATTTTGTTGATTTTCTTGCGTACAACATGTAAATGATGAGCAATTACCCTAGAAGTTCTCCCTTCATAATGGGACCGAATGCTTGAAAAGTTGTCAGAAAGTGAAAAAAAAATTTAATTTTTTTGAATATTTCTTGAAATGTTATAAATTTTTGTCACTCCTTACATTTATAGTATTTGAGGAGGAATAATTTCCCTATTGCACATTCCTAAAAATTAAAATATTTATAAGGCCACACGTCAGAAGACTTTTGTGATTCGGTAATCAACGCAGCTTTACAGCGATAAAGAATTTGTTAGAAGTAATTTCTGGAGGGGAATCAAATCCTTTAAATCAGTATTTTGAAGTTTTTGCATGACAAATCATTTTAAGTGATTTAAAATGACTTGTCCTGCAAAAAGAAAATTTCCTCTGCTTTTTTTAAACGAAGAGAAAAATGCCAATTTATCCCTATTTCACCTCGGAATTTTATGCATGCGTATTATCTATAAAATTTGGTTAACAAAACTGTGGAATAAATTCTTGTTCATATTTGTATCTTTTTGAAATATTGTTAATTATATAGTGGTATCAATTTCTTTTTAAATTTTACATGATTTACTTATATTACCAAAACTGAGTATTTCTGTTGCATTCTAATGCAAAACAGTTATCTCTGAGAAGCAAAATCTTTCTGATGCAATGAAAAATGGCAGAACAGTAAAAGATTGAAGATAAAATAATTTTTTTAGTAATCCCACTGCTGAAACAACAAACTTCTATATGAAGATATGGGTGGTCTTCGTCAAAAATTGGTCTTTTTTTCTGCCAAATTTAAAAATAAATGGGATTATTGCAAAAAAATAAAAATAAAAAGATTTTTGTTAAAAAAAAAAGACTTCATTAAGGGCAATCATTTCATTGGCTTGTTTAGTCATGAAAGGTTATCCAAGGAATTAGTGATTTGGTTCGGTTGATCACTGTACTGTCATTTTGTGCATGCACATTTGAGGTTATATACCAGGATATAAAGTTTAACTTGGAGTCCGGACCAGTAACAAACATCCATGCCACCGCCAGGATTCGAATCTGTGACACCAAAGGCCAGAGCAATACCAAGGATTAGTTAAGATCATTCTGATCATAGGACTATGGAAGATAGTTCTGATCATATGACTATGAAAGATAGTTCTGATCATACCAAACGGTTTAAAACAGAAACTCTAAGAAACGAAACTCCAAGTGATGGGCTATCTTTTGAAACACAAATTAGTTTAAGGGCTTCTGGTGATATTATTGTAGGAATGCTAACCATTCATCTCGTTATATCAAATGAGTATGATAATGAAACTGATACATTCAAAACTGTGCATTAATTACTACTAAACAATTAATTAAAAATTATGTATGACGTATGAAGCATTTTACAATGCACAATTTGTCAATGAATGGAGAGGAAATAATTTCATGTACATTGCTATCCATTGGACAATTATCTGAAGAGATTCAAGCGGGAATGTTTAAGAGTTTAAAAAAATATCATGGGCAGTTTTCTAGAAAGTGTTCAAGAGAGAAATATAATAAAGATAACCTCACATTCTTCTGATATCTACTGATTCATTTAAACTAGCATGGTACAACTTCCTCCAAATAGTTTCATTTGATTCCAAAAGAAGATCGAGACTTTTTAAAAACATCTGAGGCTTCAGAAACTTTGGGTGAAGGAAATTAATTGAATTCGGAAACCGATTCAGAAGAATCGTTCCTCAGTTACTGATTGTTGATTGTGCATTTTATTTTCAGACAATATTTTTAATAATTTTTAATTTTTCTTATTAAGATTTATATTTTTAAGTGTTGTTTCTAATTAAAATGAGTTATTGTTATTAGCAATAACGATTTTTTATAATTGTAAAACATAAACAAAGAAAAATTATTGTTAATACCTCAAATTACTTGTTCTAATAATTTTGTGTTTAATATTATTTTTTATTTATATGTAACAAAAATTTTATTTCAGAGAAATAATTTGCTTGCAAAATAAATTTTTCTATCAAAATTAATATAAAACTTGAAATCTGTAAGATAATTTATACAACATTATTATAATATACATTATCTCAACACATTCTCAATAGTATTATATTTTCTTTATCACTTAATTTAAAACTAATCCCGCCGTTTTTATCATATATTAAATATATTGATAAAAATATTCAATTGTGGAAAATAAACCTCATACAACAATAATGCCATCTGGGTACTTCACCGAAACATCTGAAATAAACAACGAAGTTTTAATCTGAGAGCTTTCAAACTATTAAAATGAATTTCTCATCTCCTAAAAACTCTGACTTTAACTGTAAGTCCCGGTCTGTTTAGCCCTCGTGTGTACAAAATGACCGTAGAGCGACACACCGAACCAAACCTACAACCTCTGAAAGACAATTTTTAAGACTATTGCATCAAAAGTTGGTATTTTGCCAGAAATCAGGAGGTTTTGTAGCATTGTGCGTCTGCAGGCTTTACATGGGAAACTAGGTCCCCCGAAAAGTCCTTATTTTTAAAATGCCCTTTTTAAAATAATAATATATATTTTTCATAGTTTTTTAGTGTTTCACTGTGTTTCCTATGTGTCTGTATAATAAAACTAATAAATTTTACAATACACTGAAATTGAAGAAGGAAAACAGACTGATTAGACTTGATGAGTACAGACTCCATAAACATTTAATTTTGCTGAGGGCAGAAAAATTTTGTTTGAGCTCCTTAATATTTTTAAAGAGTTCCAACATAAAGGTTATATTTTTTGATATCGAACTTTTTCTGAAAGAATCTTCTAGACACCTTTGTATACTAGACACTTCTAGACACCTTTATACACTAGACACCGCCTTTCATACAGGGAATTCTCTTCAGGAATGCAATTACAGACGAACTTGTTTTCATCCTCCCACGAACATCAAGATGGTCTCAAGTAGGGTAATCAACATATATAACGTTAAGATATTTTCCATACGAAAGTATTAGATTATAAAAATTCATATTCAGAACCAAACTCAGAATAAATTCTATCAATCCTTTAAAGAAATCCTTTAAAGAAATTCTATCAAGAAATTTTAGTTTTTCCCTCTAAACTGGAAGAATTTTCTAAACTCTATCAGTTATGTTTTCCAAGATTCTCCTTTTTGAAGAATGTGGCACTGAATTAGCACATTCACATTAAATGAAATGTACACATAATAGACGTGAATATTCAAATATAATTCAATATTTAGTAAGTGATGTTAATATTAAAGTCTAAAAAAAGCTATCAATACAATGCAACATTTTCATAAGTAAGAGTTTTTAATTTTCTTCTGTTCATTTCTCTATTGATGCGTGGGAGTAATATTAATATTAATTAATTTATATAATTTATCTTAAATATTGATTGAGCGATACATAATTATGTTTTGATTTTTTTAATGTAGTACTCGACTTGATGCAATTTGTCATTAATTTAAGAAGTTTTGAGTAAATTATCTCATTATTTACCCCTTTCCATGGAAATCCACTCCTCTATCGTAACAAGAAAAAAATAAGAGCCTATACTTACGTTTTTTAAGAGATATGGTCCACATTTATATGACTCGACATTGTTGTTTTTTACTGTTAAAAAACACCCTCCCAAAACCAACAATGTATAATCATGATGACAATGTGTAGTATTGTTCACCCATTTTATTTTGGCACTAATTAAGAGAAGGAAACGTATAGATTGAAAGGCATCGACAAAACAAAGCTTTAAATTTCTTTCCTTTTTATATAGGGCTCACAAATGCTCAAAGTGATTTTATAATATGTTTTAGCGTTGTATGTTTTTCATTATTTGTCCTAACAGATATATTTTCTAACTGTCATGTAATGATTTCAACAAGCCTATAACGTTTTAAAATAACCTAATTAGATTTAAATTATCTTATTTATTTATTTACACAATACCATGGAGATCAACTCCTCTACCTTAACAAGAAAATAAAAGAAATAAGAGTCTATACTTATGTTTTTAAGAGATATGACCCACATTTATATGACTCGACATTGTTGTTTTTTACTATTAAAAAAAACACCTTCACAAAACCAACAATGAAGAATCATGATGACAATGTGTAGCACTGGTCACCCATTTTATTGGCACTAGTTAAGAGAAGGAAACGTATAGATTGAAAAACATTGAAAAAATAAAACTTTAAATTTCTTTTTTTTTTATATAAGGCTCACAATTGCTCAAATTGCTTTTATTATATTTTTTAGTGTTATACGTTTTTCATTATTTGTTCTAATATACATATTTTCTAACTGTCATGTAAAGATTTAAAATAGCTTAATTAGATGTAAATTATGTTATTCATTTATTTAGTTATCTCCTTATTTACACAGTACCATGGAGATCACCTCCTCTACCTGAACAAGAAAAAAAAAGAAATTAGAACCTATGCTTATGTTTTTTAAGAGATATGGCCCACATTTATATGATTTTCCATTGATGTTGTTTATTATTAAGAGACACAGTCACAAAACCAACAATGTAGAATCATGATGATAATGTGTAATATTGGTCACTCATTTTATTGGCACTGAAAGATTGTATAGATTGAAAAACATTGAAAAGAAAAAACTTTAAATTTCTTTTTTTCTATAGGGTTCAGAATTGCTCAAGCGGCCTGGTGGTCAATTGGCTTGCTCTCTGGCCTTTGGTACCACAGGTTCGAATCCTGGCGGTGGCATGGATGCTTGTTAGTGGTTCGGAATCCACGTTTAATTGTAGGTCCCGGTCTAATTAGGTCACGGAGCTACAAACCAAATTACATTTGCTCAAATTGATTTTATATGCTTTAGTTTTATACGTTTTTCATTATTTGTTCTAATAAATAAAGTTTCTAACTGTCATATAAAGATTTTAACTAGCCTATAACGTATTAAAACAACCTAATGAGATGTAAATTATTTTATTCATTTATTTTATCTTAGAAATTTATACAAGCTTATAGCTCATAAATTTTATAATTAAAAAGCTTATAGCTAAAATAATATTTTGACTTAGAAATTGATATGGAATAAGTTAAGAAATAACATTATGATGAAAATAGTATTTGTAGTTTTCCGCATAAATTGCAGTTAAATGATTCTATACTTGGAAAGAAATAAGTATAATAAGAGTCTAGAGCTTCCTACGTTTAAAAATCGAGAAAAATCCTTTAATTTGATTTCAGAAATATGAAACAGCATGGAAATATATATATATATATAATCAATAAATTCTGAAACTTATAGTTAGCTTGAATTTTCAACAATATTTTAGTAAGCTTATTAGAAGGCACAGAGCACAAATAAGTCAAGGCAGCATTTTACATTTGATTGAGTTTATTTGAACTTGAACTATTCAGAGGAAATTTTAATAAAAACCAACCATAAGAATGCTTCTCTTAGATTTTAATTAATTCTACTTACTATTGTTTTTACCTACAGAAAATTGAATTTAAGTTTCAATACGACGAAATTAATGATGTGGTCTAAAAATTTGTTTTATGTTTGCTTCAAGCATAAAATGAAGTTAGTATCTTCTGTCTATGTTGCTCATCATTCGCCTAAACTTTTGAACTTAAGGACATCTTAAAACGAACACTGCGTATGAACTTAACATGAGATGATACTTTGATATTTAGCCGGGATCAGTTGCAAGTGAAGGTAGCAAGCCATGCGAGAGAATAAAGACGTATATTTTCAAAGTCTACTTAACCGTACATTTGAGACAATTAATTATAAACTAAAGTCTTAGTTTTCTATCGACCAAAGTTTTAAAACACGATCTAAGTGGAATAATCGATGAAAGTTAAATGATTGAATTCATTAAAAGTTGCAATGAAATTATGATTTGTAAATATTTCTTGTATTATCAGATTAATTATTTTATGAAGTTTTGCAAACAATTAATAAAACTTTACATTTACAAGAAAAATTATTTATTTTATAAATCCACTAATTTTGAAGAAACAAAACATAAAAACAAACATTATTTAAGGATAATTACAATTCTTAGGTTGTAGAACACGAAAGTCTATAATGAATTACTTGCCATTAAGTGTCCCCCTATACAGTCGCGTAAATTTAAACTTTAAGAATTTGTTGCTTGAATCTATTCTTATAATAGTGCTTCTATTCCATGCCGTTTCTTTGAATCTATTCTTTCATGTTGTTTGAACTTTTTAATTGTATCTCGTCATCTAGTTAGTAGATATATGATGGGTTATAATATCATAAGTTTACGCATTTCGCGAAAAAGTTATCTTCAAAAAAAATTTTTCTATTGATTTCCTAGATAAATTTGATTTTTTAAATCTCTTATTTATATACAGTGATATTTGGAACTCATGCGACAAACTTTAAGAACTGGAACGCATTATAGCAATTTTTTTTTGTATATTTTGACGCGATTGACTCGTTGAAGCACAACGCAACAGACATGAAAGGAAATATGATTTTTTTACTTATTGTACCGTTAACAAATAATTTTTACAGCAATGTTTAAAATTGCTATAATTACTCAAAATTACATTCTCCACCAGTAATAAAGACTTTACAGTGTCTAAGAAGATATTGGCGTATATTTTCAACGATGCCATGTATTTTTCACACATGTGGAGCTGCAACATTTATTTGAAAAAATTTTGCAATTCTGATTCTTTGCAGCAATTCTGACAAAACGACTTCGAGAAAAATTGCCACAGTCGAGCTGATAGCAAATATAACTCATTGACATTACTAAGCATCTGATATTGTTAGTGAACGTAATTTTAAAAATTATTGTAAACATTGTTGTGAAGAACGGTAATAAACACTTCATGTTTCTTTTTTTACGCCTATTTCTTGTATTTTTGACTCAACGCTTCCCTTGCATCAATATTCCTGCAAAAGGTACGCTTGTTGTAGTCTGCTCTACAACTTCGTAATGTTTGACTCATGAGTTCCGATGATGAGATACCATGTATTTTTTTTAGCTTGAATCCCATCATATATATAACTGCCGTTTTACGAACTCCTAGCGACAGCACCAATACAATGAATCGAAATGAAAGTCGAATTGAAAAATAGCAACCTAGTTAAACAGTTAAGTTGTTACAGATATAATTTGGAAGAAAGTCGAATCTTAATACTCTTATTTATGCATCACAAAAGGACTAACGCAGAGAAAAACCATGAAGGGCATTAGATCTATAGCAAGAAAGATGGGAAAATCTATTAATTTTTGTTAAAGGTGTAAACCATTAATGCTAATATAAATTAACGGTTAATTTTAACAGTCCTCAATTATTAATGTGTGGTTAAGTTATGTATATGAATATTATACAATCTTTAATTTGAATTTTAACACAGATTCATCGGGACACACAGTCAATGATATCCCTTTACTGAATGTAGGGGGAAATTATTGAATCCCACCATTACAATCAAGTGATCACCCTAACAACAAACCTCCAGGTACTGAACCCTTATGACGATTGCGAATTCAAGTTGACAATGATCTTTCCTTTCAAAGCCTCTATACAAGAATATAACAATCATGATGCTGTAAGCAAAACTGAGATTCATCTGAAAAGACGGTATGACGCCTTTTCGACAACTATTTTCTTCACTGAATGCACCACTGTAGCCGCATATGTCTTTACTGAAGCTTTAGTCAGGGAATCTCGATTAATGAATAAAATATTGCTTCTGGCACTAGTCAAGGTAAACAATGATAATGCTGTGATTAACTTCCAACGCTTACTGATAAGTATTCCTTCACACAAGTTAATTAATGTTAATTCACTAAAGTAATGTAATTTATGTTAATTCACACAGGTTATGTTATTTCACACAAGTTAATTAATGTTAATTCACTAAAGTAATGTAATTTATGTTAATTCACACAGGTTATGTTATTTCACACAAGTTAATTAATGTTAATTCACTAAAGTAATGTAATTTATGTTAATTCACGCAGGTTATGTTATTTCACACAAGTTAATTAATGTTAATTCACTAAAGTAATGTAATTTATGTTAATTCACACAGGTTATGTTATTTCACACAAGTTAATTAATGTTAATTCACTAAAGTAATGTAATTTATGTTAATTCACACAGGTTATGTTATTTCACACAAGTTAATTAATGTTAATTCACTAAAGTAATGTAATTTATGTTAATTCACGCAGGTTATGTTATTTCACACAAGTTAATTAATGTTAATTCACTAAAGTAATGTAATTTATGTTAATTCACACAGGTTATGTTATTTCACACAAGTTAATTAATGTTAATTCACTAAAGTAATGTAATTTATGTTAATTCACACAGGTTATGTTATTTCACACAAGTTAATTAATGTTAATTCACTAAAGTAATGTAATTTATGGTAATTCACACAGGTTATGTTAATTCACACAAGTAATGTTATTTCACACAAGTAATGTTAATTCACACAAGTTATTCACACAATGTTATTCACTCAAGTAACACCGCTTTACCATCGTCACTTTCCCACTACAAATGGTGTTACTCCTACCAGTTTTACGAACATGAAAGTTGAAATACTAATTATCTGCATATTCCAGCATCTTATACTTTCATTTAAATTTCATATTTGTCGTTTGCCGTCTTTGTATTGTAGCTTTAATAACCAGTAATGTACTTACATAAGATAGGAAGGAATTGTTTTTCTTTAAATGTATTTATAATGTGTTTATTTTTTCAATAAATCATATTGGGTTGCATAAGAACATTCTTAATGTGTTTATTTTTGTAACTATTAACAATATTAGAGAATTTTAACAAATCAAATAATATAAGAAAAATAATGAACTTCATATTTGTATATTTAAAATAAGAAATCAAAGGAAGAAAGACAATAAAAAATATATTAATCTTTAATATTTAATTACATTTTTATTACATTTTATATAGAATGTATTAAATAAAAGCAAAATAAAGAATAAAAATTGCAGATAATGCAAAGTAATCAATTATTTTACATAAATGAGGTTAATTTTATTCAAGTGTTATTATGTATACGTGAAGTATTTTAATATATATAATAGCATACGTAAATATTTAATATCTTATGCAATAATTTTCAACTAATACACACTGAAAGCAGAGTCCAGAATGCATTTAAAAATTGGAATTAAGAAATACATATTGGTAGATGATAGTGTAAGTTGATTTATTATGTATTAGAAACTGTTGTCATAAACTGTTTTTATTTAAATAATAATTAATTCATAAAACACTTCAAATAATTTTGTTCCATTTGTATTTTAAGATGTTTCCATGTTTGTTGGGTTAATGTATAAGTTTTGTGAAGCTCATACGAATAAATGTAAATAATCTAAATTTTTTCATAAAGTATCTAAAAAATAAAAATATAATTATTATTTACAGCCTATTTTTACCTTAGACTTAAATGTAATATTTATAAAAATATAAAGTCGAAGTCGAAGACCAAAAAAGGCTGAAATATTTTGTACAAATGTTATTTATCACATCAAACTTTCGAATTTTATTTGAATCTGTAATTTCTATTCTTGTATAAATATTTTATATAGAAATTAAAATTTAAAATAGAATATATGTAGGAATTATAAAACAATTTTTGTGAAAAAAAAGATTTTCAAAAAACTGGCGAGACAACTACTTCAAAGTTTTCGTTTCAAACAGGAGTAAAAAAATTATTCTACTTAAATTCTGTACGAGAGCACAGGCCTTCATGTCGAACATAAATATTCTTCTTCTTTCTGCATGAATCCACTCTCAACTGACATTCAGTATTGTAAGTGAAGCTATCACTTCCACACATTGGATTGTAATGTTCCTTGCAGTTTGTTGGGCACCTACAATTGGGTCTACGATTTTCTTCGAAGCAATCACCGTTAAATTTGCAATGCTTCTTTTCACATGGCTCTGGAACATACAAAAGACAAAAACAAATATGTAAAACTAATAATGAATGAGTGGATTTTTAAGCATTATTGTATTTATACCACACAGTTGAATTCTCAGAGTAGAATCGAGTTACATATAATGGATCATTTTAAATATTAAAACCATTTTTCAACTTATGCAGAAGAAGTAATACCAGGTAAATAGAAAGGGTAGGTCTTCTGATAAAATAGATATCTTTGACCCTGATACGATAAGAAGCAATTCGCATTGTCGCAGTATAAGAAAAGATAAGGATTTATAGGACCACAACAAAGGGCAGATCATGATGACCACATTTCGAAACCTACCACAAAGACAATTTTAATAACTATAAATTTTGACAGCTTTTCATGATTTACAGAAGTTAGCCCGTTAAAAGGTTGTCGAAGACTAGTTAAAACGTCTAACACAAAAAAAAGGCTTTGATTAGTTAAGAGCCATTGATGGACAGAGGATGCTTTATTGTTTGTTTGTCTGGATAGACGTGCTGAAGTGGTAGTCACAACCAAGAATTTTAATTAGTTATATGATAAATGTGTTATCCTTAATTACAGACATTTCTTCAATGGGATTAAGGAGCCATCATCGTCCCCTTTATATGCATATGCTCAATGAGATTCACTGGCATAAGTACGTGTATTGGAAAGTAGTCATGTCCATTAGACTGCAGAGAAACATAAGACGGCTACGTGAATTTCAAGAATTTCGTTTTTCATTATATCCAAGATATAATGAAAAACGATTTCTTAAAAAAACGTTTAAAATGATTTCATTATATAAGTTTTCCAACAGAAAACATTGAACAAAGAGTACAAGCATCAACATCACAGCAATACATTTGCAAGAACTAAGCCAACATCTGTTGCAATTATTAAGTTATATTCAACGAGCAACTTAAGCCACCAATTGAAGACATCAGTACTTTTTCTAGCTACATTAGGAAGGCCTGATCTTATTAAACTGGTTTTAACATTCTGGCTAATTAGTGATTATATATATTCTTTAATCAAAAGAATAAACATTCCCTTTTTAATAATATAAATATAATTACCGTCGGTAATCGGTGGTCTTCTTCTGTATGGAATGCCTGTATGGAAAAAAATTGTAAATTATATACAAATAACTCAAATATCATTTTTAAACGTCCAGCAATTATCTAAATAATGTTTAATAAAATAATTTTAGAAATTGTTTTATAAAAGAATATTGAAGAAATATATTAAAATTTCAAATCATTTAAAATATAATTATCTTAGAAATTAAATTCCTTTTTATTTACTTATTAAGAAATACTTATGTTCTTTTATAATTATTTATAAATATAATACTTATTAAATTATTTATATTATTTTACAAGGATTTGACAACAGTCGCAGTTCTGAATTAGTTGGCTGACTCGTGTCACCTGTAGGTGGAGTCATGGTTTCTTTGATAGAACAATTGCAGAGTTTTGTCAACTCTGCAACGAGCAATTTAAAAAATGATAATTGATAAAAATGATAACCTCAGTTTCTCTATTTTCGGATTGGCTATGTGTATGATATCCAGGTCTTCTTTTATATATACACCATCTAATATAAAATATAATACACTATGAAGATATTGTATGATAAATATGAAAATTTCAGGCAATACGCAATTGCACAAGTTATGCAGATGATCCGAAATATAAGTTGTTCAAGTGATTATAGCTCGGGATTGAAGGAGAGGAAAAGGCGTAAAAAACAACAGTCGCAGCACACTTTCACCTAAGGAATCGAAAATTTCGATAAGTTCTAGGTTTCAAAAGACACATGTGGATTAAGAGATGTTTGGGCGACGACACGAAATGCACATGCAGTCGGACTGAGCGAAGTCAGAATGAGCCAAATCAGATATCTACCTAAGGAGGATCCATTGCATCACAACCTGCCCCTTTCCCTCCCTCCATGAGTGGATTACTCATAGGATGTCCGTCCCGCACTGCAGGACACTGAGGATTAGAGACAACACAACATGATATAAGACAGTGGCTTTCCCAGAAAATATTTCTGTTTTATGATTAATAAAACACTTCACACCCAAAAAAGAATTTCATTGAGATTATCTGAGATAACTTAACCTGAAAAAGTTAAAATGATAACTCCATTGAATAATTTCATTGAGAAAATGTAGTACTCCTTGCAACTAGTGGCGCTTCAAAAGATGTCCCATTCTGTAAATATTCATTAATATAAAGTAAACAATTTGAAATCGAAGTAATGCAGTTAATATACAGTATTTCAGTGATTAATAAGAGTGCTAAATTTTGTTTTTTGTTCTCCTGTGTTAACATATGAGGCAGAACTTAGTTGTTTTAATAATGTAGAAATTTAAATATAATCATAAAAAGGAAAATAATTTATTTGCTTTGATATGGTTTATATAAAAAGGGAGTTTGCATAATATTATAAATAAGTATTATAATACTATAAAATATAAAGTAGAAGTTATAATAAAAGATACTTATATAAGTACTATAAGTACCATTTAAGTATTATAAGTATTTTTTATTATAAGTACTACTTTATATTTTATTATTATTTTACGAATAACAGTATTATATATATATATGCACACTGTAATTCAGTCATACATAGATATTTTATTAATTCGCCGTATTTTAAATCTTTATTAAAAATATTTTCTTCATTAGCTTGGTAATTTATTTTGTATTCAAGTGATTGCTCTCTTAAAATACAACTTAAAATCAAATTATGATTAAAGTAAAATCTTAGTAAAAATTTTTACTTCTATAAATTTTGCATTGAAAGCAAATAATTCATTTAAAACTACTCCTAATAAGGTTGTTATATTCTTACAAAGTCGAACAATTCAATAAATGCTTCATAAACTGCCATATCTCCAGCATGTAATAACATATGTTAATGAAGTATTTTTTTAAAAAAATAAAGCAATAAATCCTTCTTTCATCAGATAGTTCTGGTTTTTTCCAATTACTCAATGTTGAAGCAGTATGAATTCGTCCATGAAACAGCACGATATGAAATAAAATGATTCGACTCCGTCGTCGTCTTTTCTTTCGCAATAGAATTGTGTCACACTATTAAAATTAAATATATCTTTCTCTGCTTTTTAAATATCTAATGTCTCTTTTTACCACAATTACAATAAATTAAACACTTTTATTTAATCAGAGATCATTTGATTTTCAACTGAAATTTATCTGCAGAAATTTACAATGTATTTATCGAACTATTCGTCAAATTAGAATACAATCAACATGAAATTGCAAAAGTAAATGTAAAAGCTAAAAAGGATTTCAAACAAGATTGGGTATTAGTTGATAGAATATTATTTTATTTCTCCGCAATGAATTTTTAAGGATGACTGACAAAAAAAATTCATAATTGCTTGTGTAATATAGAACCCAATTTTTTAATAACGATTACTTACTTTTTTTCAAAACTCGTTTAATGGGCAAATTCTGATTATAATAAGATGTAAAGATCGTAATCTGCGGATAATGTAATACTTATTCATTACTGAAGATAATTTCACCTCCTGTTAAATTGAATTTCGTGAAATATAATCTTCAGCATACATAGTTTCATCAACATCATTATCATCATCGGTGGCACAACAGCCCCATGGTGAACCAAGGTGGTTTGCCTGCTGGTAGATTTCTAGACAGGAGATGTTTCCTTTTACGGGCGTAGATTGTCAATACTACGCCCAATGCTCTACAGCCATATTAGACAGGGACATACGGTTTAAAGTGGATTCCCAACCCCTACAAACATCCATGGCACCGCAGGGACTCGAACCCGAAACCAGTGGTACCAAGAGCCAGAGCGCTAGTCACTCGGCCATCAGGTCCTGCATCCATAGTTTATTAATACTAAATACTAATGCTTCTAAAATCAAATCTATATATTTATATATAATTTATTTTGATTACTTTTTTTTTTATCTCATGAGGCGAATACCCATTTTCAGAGAAATTTATTTTTATAAACTTTTGCACAATGAATTTTTTTTAGTAAAAATTTATAGTTTCAGTTAGTCTACATTTTATTACATCGATTAGCCTGTAGTGCAAAAGATGAACTTTACACCGAAATTATACTTGAATTTTTACATTTAGTGTTATGTATAGCCAACTGGAATGCATCATTTGGTGCGTTTTTCAACGACACGTTATCGCAATCGTTATCGTTATATTTCAATCGAATTCAATTTTATACATCATTTGATAAAACATTTAAATATAAATGCATCATTTAGTGTGTTTTTCAGTGTAATTTTTTTTTCGCTTATTAAAAGAATAAAAATCAACAACATTTTATATATCCCCTGATTCGAAATTCAATAATTATAACAGACATTAAAACATTTAGATTTATTAACTGCTCAAAACACTCTTTATTTTAACTTTGATATACTTAACTAATTTATATATAAAAAAACTACAATAATATACAAGACATCAGAAATTATCTTTTTCTTTAAAAATTTGACATTTTTCATTAATGCTAAATTGATAATTGGCAATAAATTGAGTAACTTTTCCAGGTAAAATTATAGCAATTTAATTAAATTATATTTATGCTTTCATTCATTAAGGTATTTCATATAGATTTCAGATTTATTTAACATTTTGAAGGTTTTTTTTTTTTTTTCTTACTCTTCATTCTTATTTATCACTTCAAAGAATACATTTTCTTAATTACTAATAATTTTATTATTAAAGACATTATAGAAATCAGAATCGCAAATCAACAATTTTAATGACTTTTTATAAATAGGGTTAGGGTGTCGACCAAAAAATTACTAACTTCTGACTCCCGACTACTGAGACGAATTTTTTATACCAACAACTTTTTTTTATACTGACTCTTTTCGGTAATTTTAAGAGCTATGATCTTTAATGATCGATTTAGTAAAATCTGTGAAATAAATTCAATGACTTTTATTGAACTAATATATTTAAAAAAACAGCTTTTTTTAAATGAAGTATTTTTAAAATTAACAAAACATTGAAACTATTTTAAAATAATGTGCAAACAAAACATTGGAAGTATTTTTAAATAACGTGAAAACAAAATATTTATAAAATTTTTTAATATTTTTAAAATTCTTGTAATCTAAATTTGTTTGCAATATATATATATATATATATATATATTCAATAAAAACAACAGTGCCAAATGAGCAGCAAACAAAGCAAAAAAGGGTATCACAAATTTTTGTTACGGTTTATTTCTATTTCTCTCTCTCTCTCTCTCTCTCTATATATATATATATATATGAACACGTAGTTTGTATGCTGCTAAATTAGCCAGCCACTTTCATTGCTAGTGGTTGTATTATTGAAGGATACAACTGAATGATTTCCTTAACATTTAATTTTAACCATAATTCCTAGAGTTTTGAAAAAAATAAGATTCATTTTTATAAAAGACCCGGGAGACGGATTTTCAAACCGACTTCTGTCTCCATCTCCCGACTTCATCAGAAATGCTGGACTCCCGACTCCGACTCCCCACCTCTCACTAGTACGCGCAATTATTTCCAAATATTTATTTTACAAGAGCTGGTGTAAAGAAAGCAAAATTTTTTTTATCTTTAGCATTTCTATTCAAAATATTTTTTTAAAAATATGAAGATAGGCACAGGTTGCGTAGTTATATAACACAAGTATTCATTTAAACCTTTCTTAAAAATAGATTTGTTTAACTTTATTAAATGTGGAAGAAAAAAACCCTTACCTTTTACTGTCGCAGTAATCTTGTCCAAGTTTGGTGCGTTAATTCTGATCGTACTTGAATTAAGTCGAAATCTCCCTGTCTCTAACTGGCTTAGAAGAAATATTTTTGTATCTTTCACAATTACCTTACTGGTGCAAATATCAGAATTACCAAAACCTTCCACCAGAAGTGATTCCCCAGGACTCAAGTGATCTCCTTTGATCACTCTCTTCACCAACACCTCACCACTGTATAAATTATCCTGGCCGCTGTATAAACGTTTGACAGTACCAGTCAGTACAACGTCTGCAGTACTTTCCCTCACTTTTAACCTTTCCTCGGGACATTCTCTAAATAAACGCCTCCGTCGAGCTGCTGAAGAATCGAACTGGAAAATAACCAACCCCAGCAACAGCAAATACGATTTACTCAAATGCATATTGGACCGAAATAACATTATGTTTACAGCATCATTTCTGCTATGCCTCAACGAAGCTGTAGAGGGGCACTTAAGGGACCTCCGCTGCTCTACAACCGATTAGGAATGAAGTTCAGATTGAAAGAAGTGGGTCGAAAACTTCGTAGTCTGCACACCTGGAACCTGAACACTCTGCTGCTTTCAACGTTCCACCTACGATGAATCAGTAAAACCCGTCTTTAGCCTCAGGGTATGCCGTTTATGGTATACAGCATTCGCAACTCATTTCATTTGCACCTGTCACAATTGATTCATTTATTTAGCATAAAAGGAATATTTTGAACAGAAATCGATTGGCAAACGACAGATAAATATGTAACAAGCTTATAATTAGGTAACACAATCTACGACCAACTGATGATACGTTAATTACCAGAATTCAATGAATAATTTCAGACTTATTCAATACCTTTACATCGTAAACCCAACTAATTTGATATAACTATCTTTATTTACTTGTGGTAATTGCTTTATATTTTATTTTTAATCTAATATTAAAACGCAGTTTTATAATTAGTAGAAATAACTTTAAATAAAAAAACTTCAGTCATATTCAGTTTCATCAAATAGTCGCAAGTATATATTTTTATTTTTAAAAAATTCAATTTTTTATTTTATTTTAAATATATAAAACGTGGCAGATTGATCTACGTAAATAATTTTAAAAATTTTGCCAAACAATAAACTTTAGTTAATAAGTAACAAGCTTAAAATTAGTAACAAGCTTATAAATAAGTAACAAGCTTACAATTTCGTAACAATTAGGTAACACAATCTACGACCAACTGATGAGACATTAATTACCAGAATTTAATGAATAATTTCAAACCTACTCAGTATCTTTACATAGTAAAAGTAACTAGCTTGATAAAACTATCTTTTGTTTTTAATCAAATATTAGGACGCAATTTTATAATTACTAAAAATAACTTTAAGTAAACTAACATCACTTATATTCAGTTTTATCGAATAGTAGCAAATAAATATTTTTATTTAAAAAAAAATCTATTTTTTTATTTTATTTTAAAATTATAAGAAATGTCAGATTGATCTACGCATATAATTTAAAAATTCTTGTCAAACAATAAACTTTAGTTAAATATCCAACTTCACACTCTTTTTACCATATTTAAATGAATAATTTTTAAGTAAAAAAATATTTTTAGTAAACCTTATTCGTCAATTTTACAGTAGGGAGATTTCATAAAAGCAGCAAACAGAATTAAAAATATGAAAAAAAATTATAGCTATTAAATATGGAAATCTGATTCAATAACAAATTCTTTTCAAACAAAATCGAATTGAAAAATCTTTATTTAAATTTTTTTTTTTTTTTTTTTTTTTTATAAAAAAGGCATTTATTTAAAAAATAATTTTGTAAATTTCTTTTAAAAAACAAGATTGAATAAATCAGTTTTGACAATTTTTTAAAATAAAGTACATGGTAAAATGTAAAAAGAAAGAACTCAAATTACGACTATTATTATTATTAAATTGCGACTATTCGTATGGTTATTAGTTTAAACTTATACCTCGTATTTTTTAAACTATCTGCAACTTTAATGTGAGGTTTGAATCAGATAACTTCATTAATTATAACTTTCATTTTTTAAAAGGAACATTTTTTGTAATCTACAGCTTTGATTAGAATTATGTATGACTGTTCATGTTGCACTGTATAAGACTTAACTTTATATTCAAACTATTGAGTTTATTCATTATTTGCTTCCCATGTAAGAAAATTGCATTCTAATTTATCCGATATTTGAACTTTTCTTTTTAGCATTAACTCTACAATGGTGAAGACCTTTTGTTTATAAGCACCATCACTTCTCTTTAATTGTTTTAACGATCATTTTATTGAAAAAAAATAACAAGAAAGAATATATTAGAAATAAATATTAGAATAGAATATATTTGAATATACAGAGTGATTATAATTAAAGTCCCACTTTCAAATTGCTGTAAAAAAAGAAACACTCGTCACAATGAGTTCAAATTTGAACTGAAGATACTTGAAGAAAGGGGGAACGGTATTGCATAAAAAAAAGCTCCACCGATTTTTCCCATCCAATTTGTTATGACCTTACCATGGTGGATGGATGAGCTTTCCACTAACAGTGTCACAACTGTTGGAAGTAATTTTTCCCGTCAAAAAACCGAAACAATCAAGCACATTGATCACTACAGTTGGTTTAATGTACAACTCATACCAATCATTGTACTTTCGATTCAAAATCCACTTTCTTTATGCCACTTACAGCGCCATCTATTAACGCACTTTGGAACTTTTTTGACGCCGTACCGTTTCCCCCTTCTTCAAGTATCTTCAGTTCAAATTTGAACTCATTGTGACAAGTGATTACTGACTTTAATTATAATCACCCTGTATATTCAACGCTTATCGCATGCTATGTACTGCAATAAAGCAAATCTATTGCACCGTATTTAAAATCACCCTGTACGAAATATTTTTAAAATCTTTCTATTTTAGCCTCTTTAAATAAAAATCTACGTGTGAAAAAAGATTTTCAAACAGAGATATTTCGAATTTATTTTGAAAATCATCCAAGAGAATTATTTTGTTATATTTACGTAAATTTCACTAAATGAATTCTTCCGTTTGCATTGGAAATAGAAAATATGTTTTTCTGTTTCTTTAAACTAGTTATTATGAAAAAAAAAAAAAATAAAGTAGGTCAGGCGTTCGGCATAAAACAAGACAAATTTTAATTTCTATGTAGAAATTAATATAACTTGACTATTTATCATTTTGTGTTTTATCTTATAAAAAAATTTGAATACAATTTTTAAAAAATTAATTTATCTTTCTTTAAAAAGAAACACAAAATTTGTATCGAAATTTTGCCCTCATAAAATGATTTTAAAAATGAAACAACTGAAAGAAATGTTAAAATACACAGTGAAATAATTTTTTATATGTGCTTTCAGGTAAAATAATTTTTAACCCAGGATGTAAATACAATCCTTTCAAGTTACATGTAATAAAAACGAGAAAGATAATTTACTTTCTAATATAAATTATCTATTTATTTTCTAATATAATTTTCTTTATGTAAATTATCTTCTTAAATATAATATATATAACTAATAATGATTTACTTTCTTGTTTTTATTACATGATAATAAAAACGAAGAAAGTAATTCATTGCATCATATCTCTTGTGCCTTTTTGTTATAAATTCACAATCAATGTCTTTTTACTATGGTAAATTTAATACACAATAATTATGTATAAACATAATAATGCACAAAATTTTAAATATGCTTTTCATCTAAAGAACTTCATCCGAGGCAAATCATGTCAAAATCATTCTATTCTAATCGAACCTTTACACATACTATCAGATATTAATACCGTCAATTATGAAACTTTTAATATATTAAGAAAACTACAATCTTAAATGCGTAATAAAAATTTGAAATTTGAAATAGCCAACGGCCGTACCATGCTGAATATACCGGTTCTCGTTAGATCACCGAAGTTAAGCATCATTGGACGCGGTCAGTACTTGGGTGGGTGACCACCTGGGAAAACTGCGTGCCGTTGGCAAATTTGGGACCTGAATGGTGGCCGAGTGTCTAGCGCTCTGGCGCTCGGTGCCACAGGTTTCGGGTTCGAATCCCGGCGGTGCCATGGATGTTTGTAGTGGTTCGGAATCCACTTTAAGCCGTAGGTCCCGGTCTCCTATGACTGTAAGAGCGTCACGGAGCAAAAGTCAGGCTTCTACCTACGGGTGCTCCATCACAACAGAAGCTGCTTCCTTCCCCTTCAATCATGAGTCCATATGGGCTTGTGGGCTTGGCCAGCCAAGTGGGATAAGAAACAACAAACAACAAAAAAATTTGAAATTGCAGAAAGAATAAACAAAAGGTAAAATCTAGGAGTACCTTCATTTAATTCCCCTACATAGAGTCAACAAAATATATTCCTTTGTTAATTCCAACACGTTATTGCACAGATGTCTCCAAATGAATACAAATATATATAAAGAATATAAATGCATTTATATTCTTGTATATATATACAAATATATACAAGACTATAAATAACCTTTCAAAATAATTACTGCACTAAATAGCTTGTTGTTGTTTTCAAACAAACCGGAAAATTGGACCTGAGGTTATTCGCAACTAGAGTAGCAGACATGTAGCAGATTCAACCAGATTCCATGTGCACTATGGAATCTGAATACACAGTACTCACTTTGTAGTACTACAATTTAAAACTCACAACCCCAGGTATGACATTTGGAAATTTCCCCTTTTCTTACCTTCTCGAGCTCAACAAAAGGGCAATCCATTTCTAGAATAGATGAGAACATTAAAAAAATAACACTATAAAGTAAAACTATCCTAATTAATATGTCACAAATCCTTAATTTAAATCTACAGAGATCTAATGTAAGAGAAAAAACAGCAAAGAAAAAAAATATGACTCACAATGTCACAGTAATCAGTATTGTGTGAAGAATATTGAACCGCACAATAATAGCTGAAATTATATCTATCCAAATAATGTCATAATTCAAAACTTTTCAATATTTTATTTCCTGTGAAAACATAGCAAAATTTTCCCTAATCATAAAAAAAAAAATCTCATTTAAAAAAAACGTATGGTAATCTCAAACCGCGTATGCATCAATTATATATATGCACAATGTGATTAAAATGTTCAGTGAGAATATATAATGCGAAAAAAAAAAAAAAAGAACTTTTAGTGGGAGACACCTGCATCTTGCAGAATAATATTCACCATGGTGCTGGATTTTATACTCCACGAAAAAACATTTATTCTCAACAATAGAGGGCACTACTGTAGCTAACTCCATGGAAGTGGCACAAGCGTAAAGGCTCGTTCCCACCGAGGCCAGAGACGTGAAGATGCAAGAGGCAAGCGACCAAATTTTTTCGACCCCTTCACAGCGAAACGTCAGAAATAGCATTACGCATAGTGAAAAACCGCTTGAAGTTGAAAGTTGGGCTACTCCACGCGGCGAACTGCAAACCGGTTTCAGGCGACCGCGGTGAGGTCAAATTTTGGTCGCTTGCATCTTGTAGCCTTGGTGAGCACGAGCCTTAACGTTCACACAATGAAAAATTTGGATACAAAAACAATAATGAATACCGCTTGCACATTTTAAATAATTATTGTATAAAGTATTAAATATTTATGCTAATTATTTTTTTCATTATTTATAATTATGTATTTGTGCAAATTTATATAAAAAATTATTCTGCTGTTATAAAATCTCCGTATTAAAGAAATTTTAAACCTTAAAATAAAGTATTGAAAAATATAAAATTATAAAGGTGCTTATCAATAAACAAAAATTGCGCTCTACATTTTATTGTAATATTTCTGAAGGTTTTTATTTTATTTATTTTTATTATTATTTTTGTTATGCATTTTAAATATTTATGCAAGCAAAAATAGTTATGGTTATGATGTTGTGATTGAAAAGCACTATTCATGTTTTCAATTCTTCGTGTGACATCATATGACATAAATTAGAGATGCATGAAATAGGACTGTATAATCTGATGTGCATCATTATTTGATGCGTATTATTGCTCTATTTCGCGAGCTTCTGAAGTTATCACGGACATAAGCCAAAAGCATGCTGATTTTTTTTAATAAGAAAATGTGAATGTACTAAATGTTTTATAAATTGGGTAATTAATAAGCGGGTGCTTTTTTTTTTATTTTGTAGGACTATACTTTAAAATGTCCTTTTTCAAATGGTGGCATATGCTTATATTTTGTCCAAACAGCAAAGCATTAATACAGTTAAAGTGAACAGAATGAATTAAATTCGAATGCAAGTTACGCCCTAGAATTGGAATGTCTCCTCTTTTGCACATAATCAAGATGCTCAAGCACGATAGTATGGAGTTCAAAATTTAATCAAGTACATACACATAAACATATCAAGTGCATTTTGCATACGAATCTTCCTTACAATCTGAAAACTCTTTGTTGAGCCTTTTTTTTATTGTTATTTATATTTTTGCAATGTATTAATAATAAAAAACTTAACATCATTTCTTTTTTTAAAATAGCACAGATTATTCGAATGAACAATGTAATGAGGCATTGCCGTATTTTATTATCTGTTTTACAAAATATTACTTTGCTAATATAAAATTTCCGTATTAATGAAATTTTAAACCTTAAAATAAAGAATTGCAAAGAATAAAATTATAAATGTGCTTAACAATAAACAAAATTTACACTCTAAATTTTGTTGTTATAATATTTCGGAAAATTTTATTTTTTTTTATTTTTGTAAAGAAGAAAAAAAAACATTTTCTTTAAAATTATGCGATGTATTCAAATCATTTCTCCTTTCATTGTGGCTTAGGCAAACTAAAACGAGCATTTTCCGATTAAAATCTTTATTAGATTCATTACAACTCAATGGTTTAAAAATTATTTCTTAAATGTATATAATACTCAACCAAAGCATTTCATTATATGCTTGTCTTTTCATTATTTTTGTTGTTGTTTCCACCTAATACGGGGCACTTGTGTCTTAATTCTTATCATTATTATCTTGCCTTAATTCTTATTACTTGTGCCCATCATTATTTATTTATCTATTTATCAATGGTTTAGTTACGATGTATTTAGCATCACTGCAATGTAATACCATTGTTTTTCATCCGTTTGGAGAAATTTCTTCCTAAGAAAAACTAGCCCACATACTTATTATATATGAAGAAAATCAAAAAATTATTCACTCAATCATTCACACGATGGAGAAGCATAACGCCAAAAGTCACATCAATTACCATTCAGGAATTCAATTAAACTGAGACATGAGTTTTCTAATTAATGTAATACATATCTCTAAGCATAGAAAATAAGGCTGAATATATAATCTATTTTTTTTTTAAAGTCAAAATCCAGTTTTCGCCAATATTCAAATTTTGTAGTTGGGATCAGTTTCTTCAATTAAAATGAATAAAATCATTTGATGATTAAAAATATATTGCTGACATTCCAAAATGCAATACCATGAAGGAAACATCAAAAAGATGCGAAATTTGCATCATGCGTTTACCAGAATAGGGTCTGCAGATTATTAGCAATTCACCACAAACGCACATCATGAGTGTCTGTTGCGAAACCAACAAGTGCTACATGAAAGCGGAACATACGGCTGTTTTTAAATACTGAAATTAATTTTTCTCGGGTTATTTTTGGGGAAATTTCAGTATGCCTCTTAGAAGAATACGAGTATCAATTAAACACGTTTCTGAACTTCAAAGAGGAAGAATTTTGACTAAAAGAGATTTCGAATTATCTTTCCAAAATGTTGATGCTAATGGTAGACGTAATCAATCTCCAGTAAAGATCATATGCAATCGATAGATTCAGGAGAGATGGACCGACCGATGAGAACTACCTCAACAGCCTATGCACCAATACACATGAGGATTGGCACATTAGGCTCATGACACTAATGGATCGCTCTGTAACGTCACGAAGAATAGCACAAGACATAGGGTTTGTTGCACAATAAATTTTTCAGCACATAACTATTTGACGTCGTTTACAGCACTACGAAATTTCAGGAAAACGTTCATTGCTGAGATTTACTTTGACTCTAGACCACAAGCGTCTCATTGGTACGATGAACATTGGACCTGGACAAACCCATGGCGCGACTTTATTTTTCAGACGAATTACAATTCTTTCTACAGCACTACGATAGTAGTATCCGCCTCGGTTGACACCACAGTGAAAGGTTGCATAATTCTTACATTATACAACCCAATATCGGTCCTTCATCTGGTAATATGATACGGAATGGTATTTGATTTTACTCTCGCATTCCTCTGACATAAATAACCGATACACTGTACATTCAGCGCTACAACTCTAATGTTTCGGAGATCTCTTTTATATTATTTTGAAGGCTTATAAGAGGACACATTTAAACAGGACAATGTAAGACTTACATGGCCCGCAAAGTTGTACGATTCTTCTTCACCCACCAGATTACATTGCTCCTTAGCCTGTCGATCTTTTGCCCATTGAACATGTCTGGTCGATGCAATGACAAGCCTATTATCTCAACATTCAAAGCTCGCTGCTACATCAGATTAACTTTGACAACTTGTGGAAGCAGCATGGACTTACATACCCCTAGAACACATACGAAGCTTCTTTCATTCAATGTCTAGGCATATTTAGCAGCACTTATTTCCAGCCTTTGCTGTTATGATCAACAATGTATATACATCTAAAATACTTAGATTGTTGCTTTTAGTAGTAATGGATTATAATAGGTATATAATAATTAATATATTACAGTAATAACAATTGTTTTTAGAAATAGCAAATTTTATATAATTTTTGAACTTACAAAATATTTTCTATGGCTTAAAAATGGTGTTTTCATTTTTCTTTGAAAGAAAACTCTAAATTAATCTAAAGTTAATTAAGACATTCAGAAATATTTTGAAATTAAAATTCTCTACATGCAAACAGTTATATATTTATTAATATTGAATCAATGATTGGGAGATATGGTATAAATGCACCCTAAAGAGGCTATTTTATAATTGATAAAAATCAGCCACTTAAATTGATTTAATTTTTATTGCTATGATTTGTTTTGGAACCATGATGAAAATAAAAGTTTTATTAGCAAATAGCAAAAATATCTTTATAAATTAAGAACATAGCATGGGTAAGTAATCTCTTTTAAATTACGTGAATTTAATGTATTAATAGAAAATGCAAACATATTTACTAATTTTATTTTTAACAAAAGCGAATATCCTATTTCATATTCTTCTAAGTTGCTTAAAAATCTGTTTCGAGTAGCATTCGAAAAAAAATTACCTTAGGCCGCCTATAGCGATATTAGTTAAGTAATAATAATAATGTACAAAGTAAGATATCCATCATGAAAATTAAGCAAAAAAGTTGTAGGAAAAAAAACAACATTTAAACAAAAATTATTGAAAAGGTTTTTCTTTTTAAAAAAAAAGAAAAAGACAGCTAAAACGAGTTAACCTCATACTGCATTTTGTTCATATTTACTCTGAAAGTAAATGTGAACAAAATGCACTCACAAATGATCAAATGCAAATACATTTAATTTCACTCTGAATCTTAATTATACACTTGACTAGGTGCTTTGAGATGTATGCTCGTTGACGCTGCTTTATTTCAATTTATTCAAATGCTTTTTAAAATACAATAGACAAAACAGTTTGGTAGAAGTGAAAATGAAACTTTTATAAAGGAAATGCTCGAAAACATTAAATTCTAGAAATCATTGCCTATGACGGCTTAAATTTTTTTTTAAAAATACCAGAAACGTTGCTTGCACTTTCTAGCAACCAAAAGAACATAAATAAGAAGAATAAATTTGAAAAAGAAAGAAATAGATAAAACTGCATATCAAATAGTTCATAACATTTTAAAAGTTAAATGGTGATTAGAGTATATGAAGTACAACTGGTACTTGAAATAAAAAGTGAAAAAGAAATAATAACCCCAGAAAGAATATGTGGGGTGTCTCTTAGCTTACAAGGTTATGAGACTTTTCGTAGAAATTTTTATCGTTTTTGTCTTATAATAAGCGTCCACTGACATATGAAATATCCAAGTGTAAGACAGAACTCTACATTCAAAGGCGCTTTTCAGTTTATTTCGTGCTGTTACATATTTTATGCTCAATACAGTATTTGAAAAATTGGCCAAGCATCTTGGACAAATTGGGGCAGGATATAGTTTCCAAACTAGCTGTTTTGGACCAGATCGGATCGGTGTGCTTGCAGTGGATTCCCTCCCATGTGGGCATCTACGGAAATGAAATTGCTGATCTGCTCGCTAGGGAAGGTTGCGAACTTCCCAAAGCTTCTTCTTCCAATCTGTTAGCTTCAGAGGTTCATTCCATGACTTTAGCCAGAGTGAATACCTCTTCGAGGTCGCCACCAATTCATGCATGGTACGCCACTAAATATCCTGGTATGTCCATACAGTGCTCCTGTCCTAGACCTGCTCAGACGGTTTTAGCTAGACTAAGGACTGGCCACATTAAGAGTTTGACCTTCAATGGAGACGAGAAGACATATGCCCTTTGTCATTGTTCGACCATCGCATCTCCCTCTCATCTCATAGATTGTATTGGTGCCACTGTGAGGCAACTGTTGAATGAGGGGAGGACAGTTTACGATCTATTGATGCAGCATGATTACTGGACTTGGTTTAGGATTCTAAATCAAGGGGATAAGCAACAACAACAACAACAACATATTTTATGCATTGAAACAAAATGTGTTCAACTGTTTCCGGAATTTTGCAGATCAGGCATAATGGATATGAAGTCAGGCTAAATCTATGGAATTTAGCATTGCTAGGATATGTGCGAAATCTGGAAATAAGAATGTCTTCTTTTCGATGATTAGGAAAAAGTCTGTGAGAAGGTTTAATACCATTCAGATGACTGCATTCCTGATCATATTTACCACCCATCCACTGCTCTGTTGCTTTTAGATGTGCTTTCTTTTTTGTTGAAATATGAGAACTGCCGGCGATACCCAATAAGAAATATTATTGTATCTGCTGCAGATTTTGAGAAGAAATCGGCTAGTTCATTTTCTGTAATACCAACTTGCCCTGAGGACCAGATGAATTCGATGATAAAATGCTATTGTAAAGATCTTGAAGTTTATTGCAAATGAACTGAATGATACGATCGGAATGGATATTACAATTCTGTAATGCCAATAGAACTGATAGACTGTTTGTGAGGATAATATATTTATAATTGCTGATCTGCTCGCTAGGGAAGGTTGCGAACTTCCCAAAGCTTCTTCTTCCAATCTGTTAGCTTCAGAGGTTCATTCCATGACTTTAGCCAGAGTGAATACCTCTTGGAGGTCGCCACCAATTCATGCATGGTACGCCGCTAAATATCCTGGTATGTCCATACAGTGCCCCTGTCCTAGACCTGCTCAGACGGCTTTAGCTAGACTAAGGACTGGCCACATTAAGAGTTTGACCTTCAATGGAGACGAGAAGACATATGCCCTTTGTCATTGTTCGACCATCGCATCTCCCTCTCATCTCATAGATTGTATTGGTGCCTCTGTGAGGCAACTGTTGAATGAGGGGAGGACAGTTTACGATCTATTGATACAGCATGATCTACTGGACTTGGTTTAGGATTCTAAATCAAGGGGATAAGCAACAACAACATATATTTATGAGATGAGAGAACATAAGTTGAAAAAGTTAAGAGAAGTTCAAGAGCTACTCCCGTGAAAATACTGCAGTAATTTGAAATCTGTCCTGATGAAGACTTTTGTGTAAAGGAATTGATGACTTCTATGGATTGTTTAAGTTCTGTCTTAGATGCGTCAGAGGCTAAAATGATTCTATCTTTGCAATGTTCACTTTTGTAATGTTCAAAAAGGTGTTTGATGATTTGATGAGGTAACTATTTTGTTTGAAAAAAGTCATTGAGATGAAATATGACTTTAAAATTCAAATTAACAGAAGGAAAATTATTAATTAAATTGGAAAGTTGAATGTTTAAATTGTCCAAAAGATTTGCAAAAAAACATTGAAGTAAAATGGGACGTTTCAACCTTGGGTTTTTATTTCCCGAGCGAAGATAAATAGTGAGTGGAGAAGCGGAATCAAACGAAATATGTTTGACAAAAAAGCGCTTTTCTAGCATCAGCTTCTAAAACAAAAAAAGTTGACCGGTTTCTTTAAGTAAAAATGTTATTGCTGTCGAACTTCGAAAACCTGTTGCAAAACGTAAAACCAGATGATATAAAGTGTTTAGTGTTCGGAAATCACTATGGCTGGATGTGATAAAGATAGGAGCTCCATAATCCAGTAAGTTACTTACTTAATGTAGAATTTTGAATTATGGAATTTGTTATTTGAATTAAATGCCAGGACCGACAACCCCAGAAATTAGCAGCAATTACTTTAAGAGCATTCAACTTTTTAATAACTTTCCTTTTAAGATACAAGAAATGCTTTTTGAAAGAGAGATTTTAAGAGACGATGATGCCTAAAATGCGTGTATGTTGTTTCCATGGGATATGGATATTGTAAATTTGCAGATGTTGAACTAGTTGTTTTTTTTATTAGAAAATTTACCGCTTCACACTTGTCGGGTTGAAGGGTCAATTTGCAATTTTCTCACCATTGAATGATTTTATGAAGGGTTATTTGACGATTATTAAGTACTTTTTCCAGAGTTTTATCACTGCTAAAAAGATGATGATCAGAGATGATCTCAAAAATATCTCTCATATAGATAGTAACGAGAAAGCACTAAGAACACTCCCCTGTTGTACGACACGAGTGGAATACAATTTCATAGCCTTAGAGTTTCTCTATTTAACATAAAAATTCCTGTTATTAATGAATTTATTAATCCATCTGGTAGCAATGCACTTTATGTCGACCTGTAAGATATAATAATATTATAAATACGACCATCTCTCCAAATTGAGTCATAAGCAGATGAAATATCTAATTTAAGAAAAAAAAAATTGGGGGGCATTTTTGCTTCAAATATTTTGTGATGTAGGAGGGATAATGAATATATGCAATTCTTGAAAGGAATAAATCCTGAATGATTAAGATGGAATTTGTCATGAATTGTAAAATGAATTATTCTTTTGAGTACGATATGTTAAAAGATTTTACTAAGTATTGAAGTCAAAGCTATTGGACGATATGAGGTAGGGGAAGTGCTATCTTTTCCGGATTTAAGGATGGGAATGATTTTCGCCGTTAATTATTAATGAGAAATAACACCAGTTACCAAATATTATTAAAGATTTGAAGTAGCTGTTGAAGATAAGGATCAGGAAGAATTTTAATCAATTTTCCTGGAATATTGTCACTTCCAGATGAAGTATTGGGAGTAGTGCGAATAGCTTCTTTTAGCTCGCTAAAAGTTATAGGTTTATTGTAATGCTGGTTGAAATCATCGGAAAGATTAAATGGAATAAACTGATGGTCGATGATGGAAGAATGATGAATAAGATGAAGAGGAATGAGAAACTTACATATTAGCTTGCTGAGTCGGATCTGTAATAACTAAATTACTTTTATGAAATATCTTATTGTTGACCAGATTATTGTCTCTATTATGAATTGCTTTAACAATTTTATATATTTTGCCATTACAGGCGGTAGAGGAACAAACAGAATCCCAATAATGTTTCTTAAGATCAGAAATGTAGTGACGAAGTTTGGCAGACATTTTCTTGTAAGAAATCCAGAGATCGCGAGAAAGGTGAGATCGAGCTTGAGGTAAACGTTTGGTTTCTTCTTCCAATTCTGATGCGAGTTCTATTAGTGATATGTCTGTAGAAATGTTACGAAGCAGAAATCGAGTGGAGATCTTTTCTGGGTAAGGAGATGCTTTAACAGGAACACTCTTAATGGCCTTTATGTTTGCTAATTCTCTTTCGGTGTCATAGTGAGAAGTAGAAAGGATTAATTTGCCTTGTCGTGTGATACGTCATTATATTTGATATAGTCATTATATTTGAAAGTTACTTTAGATTATATGCTTTCTTTTTGAACTCTGGGATGTGCTTTTGGTATCGCGCCATTTGGCTCCTCAAATACAATAAGAATGAATACAATAAGAACTTCCATTTTCTTATGCAATTTGTAGATTTGAAATTATATACCGATGAGAAATAAAAGTAAGATCAACTTCGGAGGTGTGTTCCATGATATTAAGATTTAAAGTATTGTTTCTCATGCCAAAACTCTAAGCACACCCACTCAGAGTATTTGGACCTTCTTAGCTCACCTTAAGACATCAACAAAAACTGAGATAAAAAAATGTGAAAATAAATGCAAATAAATACAGATGATTTACCTGAAAAGGAAATCAAAATAAGAAGAAAATACGTTTTATATTACCCGACGAACCCAACACAAAACAAGAAGATAAATTGAGATAAACGTCGTAAAATTCTCGTAAAAGTTGCCCAAGTCAAACAAGACAGAAACAGAGCATACACACCTTAACACCCTAAAAAATCAAAACTCCATCATAATTATTGATTCACAATATAGCGATCAATATTTAAGTTAGTTTATTGTTCTTCTTTTTCGTTATCCACTAAGCAAGCCGGACAGTTTGAAAACATCCTGAAAAATATTTTAAAGCTAGTATGGCATTGTATTTTTATATGGGCGGTGCTTTGAGATGTTTTCATTGCATGTCTTTGATGCAATCAAAATCTTCTACCGGTGTGTTTTGATTACAAACTTTGTGTTTACAGAGAAAAGATAAAGTAGGTGTATTATTGGATTAATTATTAATTTTTCTATGTAAGAAATTTAATTCTATTGTAATTAAAACTGCACAAATAATTCTGAATTAAAAAAAAGAACTTTGTATCAAAATAATTGGATTCTTAAATAATAATCAAATCAAAAATATCTTCTCAAAGATATTCATACATTTCTGCGTTTGAATATAAATTTATTTTATGTTTTCATTACCTATTAAATGAAAAATATTGCTGTTTGAGTACAAATATAATAATTAATTGTGCTTCTCATTAAATTTAATTTATAAATTAAAATTCGAAATTTCATAACTCTGCGTGTATCAACTTCCTGTTAAATTGGACTGATAAGAAAATATTTTGTTAAATTTGCAGCATTATTTAAAATTTTTCATTTTATAACAAGCAATAAAATTTTAATTCGGTAGCTGTTTTTTTGCATAAGAGACTGAATGAGTTTATTATGATAAAAATTATGTACAATTTTAACAAAAAAAGTTACATTATATTTCTGATGAGTAAATTATTAATTTAATTATTGACAATTTTGAAATATATATATAAATTAAGGAGAAAATTGAAATAATTTCTCAGTTATCTTTTTATGAATAACAGAAATTATTTCTACATAATACTTCTTAAAATTTGTACTATAAAATTATTGTAATGTTTTCATTTATAATGCTTGCTAAGATAATGTTTAAAATTTATTGAAATTTTTATATATAAATAATATTTTTTTTTAACATCTATGTAATTTGTATAAGTTTTTTAAAAATGTTATGTAACTATAGTGTGCTATAATATAATTTTGTTGATTTATTATGTGAATTTATGAATTATAGGGAAAAATAATTTTTATAAAATATTCATAATTTTTTTATTAATATATTTTTTATGTATTTCATTATAATATTTAATTATTTTGTATAAATCAGATATCTTCACAATTAGTTGCAATATATAATATTTCTTCAGTATTGAATTTCTGTAATTTTTACCATGATTTTAATATTTAATATGTGATAATCTGTGAGCTGCAAGATTTGCAATATGGTCCTTGTTTTATAAATAACATTTATTCTAATTTTGGCCTCATTCAACCATGTCTCATGTCAAAAGTAAAATTGTATTTATCTGAAGGAGGAAGTTTACTTATTTACCATGTATGTAAATTTCTTAAAAATACCTATCATATGATGGCAACATAGAATATTTAGGTTATGATAATAGAAAAAATTGCTGTTTAAAAAACATTTACTTTTTTTTTTTTATTTTTTTTTAAAATTAAGGCTATATAATTAGATGATGGAGTTTTAAAATTCTGTGATCTTATTTATTCATTTAAAAATATTTATTTTACTATGTGTGAATGTATATGCCAAGTTATTTTCAATATCATTTTCATTATTCTTTTATGTGTTATTAGCATTGCATTTATAAGAAACTGAAATAATTTAAAAAAATGTTCTCTTGTTTTTTCAGAGTTATCATAATGACTGAAATGTCTTTTGAAAATATTTTCCTCAAACAAACAGCTTTTACATCAACGAAGAATAAATATATATTGCTGTCATCTGAAGAAAATGAAAGAAGTTTGCATCCTGATGAAGCCAACTTAAATCAGTAAATTTTTTGGGGTTTTATATTTTAAAAGTGTTTAGCTTTCGCATTTTTAGCCTAATTATGTCTAGTTTATTTTTATACTTGGTTGAGTTCTCTGGTGGGTATTTCTGTTGTTTTTACTAAGTGAAAATGATTACTCATTAAAAAAAAAAAAAAAAAATTATTCTCATAATGCAATTATTCTTGTAATGCTTCTGTATTTAATACTTTTATTTCTTTTAAAAATAGCAGTTTATTAAAAAAAATATTGTTGGTTTATGTAATGTAAATAAACACATAAAATTTTTGTTTCTCAATAACTACCTGTATTGTATAGCTTATAAAAAAAGTGTCATTACAATTCTTTAGAGAATTTATAATTTAATGATATTGCTGTAGAAAATAAAATTAAACTAAATTAATCAAAATATAAACCCATAAAATTGCTGACAAATGCAATAATAATGCAAAAACATCATGAAGAGACAATTTTTTTTACAATAATGGTATTTTAAAATTACACTTTTTAAAGTTTTCAGTTAACAAAATTACTTTATAATGATTAACCGATTGAAATTCAAATAAAACATATTAGCTAATTTTCTCGTTTGGTTAGCTGCTTCTTTTAATTAACGAATGTATGTGTGGGTATTTTCCTGTTTAAAAACAGTTCTATTTTAACAAAAATATGTCTTCGTTTAAATATGGTTGGGGGAAAAAATGCTGCATTGAAAATATATCTATTCTGCATATATAAAGAGATAAGCCAAAATTGGTCATATTATTTTTTGTAATACCTTAAATAAGGATGTTTTAAATCTTATACGTGTCCATTTTAAATCTTATATATGTTCATTGTTAAAATCACCCAAGTTTAACATAATACTATTCAAATTCTTATTACATTTTAAAATTGTATAAAAAGTTTTGTCACATGGATTCTGATACTCTGAACTTGTTGGATTAATTGATACAGACTTATAACTTTATACTTTCATTTATATTAAAATGAGAGAAATAGAAAGTTTCAAAAAAGTTTAAAAATTAACTAGAAGTGCAAAGAAAAGGTGCCAAAATAATAGAGAAGTTGTAAAGGGTTCATCTCTTAAGTGAGAGTGGCAATGGAGAACTGAATGAATATTTTTTATATTCCTTACCTTTTACTTTCAGTAATAAATCTACACCACTAACATCCGATTCAAACTGAATATAAATGTACTCCACCGATTATGAGGATGCACTTTATTCTCCTCAATTTGCCATACTTTTCCTGTCAGTTGAATGAGTATTCATATATATAAAACCTGATTTTGATTGGAGCAACAATTAACATAAATGATTCATTTTGTGTTATTTTATAAAAGAATCATTTTATTAGGTACTCTTAACATGAATACTTTCACCGTTTTTGTATAATCATTTGTTGAACATTATAGCTGGAAGAGAACCAATAACAATGGAAGAAAAGAGGTAATGCAAACTTCCATAATTTTTATAATAATTTTTTACTAAAGATCGAAGATAATGATAGTTGTATAAAATGAATTGATAAATTTTGCAAAAAAAAAAAAAAAAAAAATCTACAATAACAACTGATGCAATAACAGTTCCAATTTTTATTCCTTCCAAAATTGAAAAGAATAAATTTTTTAGTACAGGGTGGTTATAAGTAAAGTGACTCTCTTCAGACCCCTCTAGAACATGTTTTGCCTATCAGAATTTGTGAAACTTGTTATATACACTATATGGACCATGGAGAAAAGATTTCTGCAATAAAATTTTTTAAAAATATAGTCAAAATTTTGACCATTGGGGGAATTGTGGCACCTAAAGAAGCAAAAAATCTGTCAGAATCATTCCAATTTATTCAAGTGCAGAATGGGCTCCATTGACTTCAATTACCTGTTGAAAGCTCATTATAGAATGTTCAATGGTATAGCGAAGAAACTCTTGAGGGATTTCAGCAACAAGGCGTGTAATGCTGTATTTCAACTCAGGTAAAGCCATAATTTCTCTTCCATAAATACGGCCTTTTAAGAAACCCATCCAAGCAGACATCCGGAAAAGCTCTGGATATTACACGATTCTCGCCAATGTTAGCACAAAGCAGTTCTTTGATTTGGCGTCCAATGTGGGGAGGTGCTCCATCTTGCATGAAGACAGTGGTCTGTAAACATTGCCGTTCCTGTAAAGCAGGAATGATCTGTTGTCGAAGGAGTTCAATGTACCGTGCACTCGTGACAGAGCGCGTCTTACGACCTTGAGGAATGAGAATTTCAAAAAAAAAAACGATCCGAGTATAAAATCAACAGTAAATCCATGCCATGCAGTCGCATAATCAGAATGCAGTTTTTATTGGTGCAGGATATTAGGAGGTGAAGCATCCCACATGCTACTGTTTTGATTATTCACGGCTCTGACTAAAGAAAAGTGCGCCTCATCTGACCATAGAATTTGCCGAGCACGCATCATCAACTTCTATTCTCACCAAAAATTGGCAAGCAAATTCATAGTATGTTTGATGGTCTTGTAGCATTTGTACCATTTTAAAATGGATCGCAGAATTTTTCGTACTGTCGACCACAGAACATGGGTTATTGCATTTTCAGTGACTAAAGAAATCATAACTAAACTATTGGTATGATGAAATGCTGAATATGTAATCATGTACTAGTGCTGTTTAAGATAATTTAAAGTTTCACTGATTGTGAAATTTGTTTTATAATTCACCTATTGAATGCAAGAAATGCATGACCAATGAAAATCTACAGAGAGATCTAAAAAGTGTACAGCGATAAAGTTAGTGATGGAATAGTTAGAAGATAGGATCTTTCTTTCAATTAGAAAAAAAAAAAAAAATGCGCCTGAAGCAGCTGCTTATCAATGGCTTATTGCTGCTGCCAAGGGCCCCAAATTACCAGAAAACTTGAGATCTTTTCAGCAGGGGTGGAAAATCACGCCAAGCTGCTCCAAAATTTATGCCTTGCTACATTCTGTTACAAAAATGGCAATTTTCTGCGCCAAAAATGAGATATTTCCTTTATTTTGATTTAGTAACCCAGAAAAATAGCCTAATATGAATGAGCCTATTTTCTAAGATTGTTATTAGAGGGGGTAAGAATTAAACAATTTTATAAGAGTTCTATTTTTATCACCTTTTTACTGGCGATAGGATTTATTAGCTATGTCAACGACATTTGTTAGAGGGCGAAAATTCTTTTTAAATGATTCCAGGCGATATTGTGGCGCCATCTATTGTTCTTTATAGGAACAAATAAGATAAATAAATAATTTGTTTGTGAACATATACTATTAAATGTTTCTACAACAGCTGTTTCAAATAAATGTATTAAATTTAAATTAATTCCAAATTTTATGAATATTTTACATTTGTAAATTATTCACCACCAAGCAGAATTTTTTTTAATTTCTGAAAATGTTTGATACTTTTCTCTACAATTAATATGTTTTATTTGTCCCTTTTTCATTTATTATCTTTTTAAATAATATCCGAATTATAAAATAATTTTATTTTTGGTAATAATCTAAAAATTAGCTGTAATCTGTCATTTGAAGGATTACAGTAATTCTTTATTTCCCATTTATTACTTGAACTGAATTTCTTAAGCACATTTTTTTCTTTTCCCACAGAAAATCTATAACTATGTTATATCTAGAAATATTAAAATTACCAAAAATAAGATTTAAAAGCATATTTATGACGTTTATAAATTATTTATCTATATGTAATTATTGTTCATTCTTCTTATGCATGACATATTGGATGTATTTTTTAACGGCTAACAATTTTTCTTTATCCTTCTTGCAACTTCGCATATTTTGGGAATTCGTAGTAATGAATATTTTTTGTACTGCATTTTGTATTTTTTAAAAAATTGGATACATATAATTGCAGATTTATTTTTGAAACTAAAAAACACCATTTTGCTTATACAAATAAAAATAATTTATAACATATAAGCATTTGTAACATACAAGCATAACATATAAGCATTTGTAGCATACAAGCATAACATATAAGCACTGTAAACATATAAACGTTTTTTTTCTTTCTCAATCAAAACTCGTGTATCATTTGATACTTTTAAATTTTAAATGAATCTTTTGTTTCTTACAAATTATTTTAAATCAATGGTAATATTTTAAAATAACATTTTTATTGTAAAAATAGCATGCAAAAACAAAATTCTGAGAAAAATTTAATATATTTTTTCTATTATATAATTTGATAATCATATTTTTTTATGAAATCTGTTAAAAATTGGTACAATATTTCCATAAAAAATATTCATTGCTAAGAATTCCAAAATATTCGAAGCTGCAAAAAGGATAAAAAAATTGTTAGCCGTGGAAAAATACCAAAAACAACAAATATAATAAACATGCCTCAACTGCACTCATCTTGAGGTTACAAAAGTTTTTGATAACATAGTTCTGGAATGATGGACTCGTATTCAAACGTATCACGCTACATTTCCCAAGCAATATCAATATTCTGATGCATTACCTCACAAACAGACATTTTATCACCGGGATATATAATGAAGTCACCACGCCACATTCCATTATTGCTAGGATGCTTCAAAATTTCCTTTTTGGTCCAGTTCTACGCAACATTTACACCAGTGGCATCCAATAGACTGATTTTGTTAGCAAATTTATCTACTTGGAGGATATTGCCGTTTTTGCACAAGACCCTACACCTCAATTAGCTAGAGATCACACACAGGACTACATGGCAGATCTATAAGCCTAGCTAAATAAATGTAAAATTAAAATCAACGCTAGCAAATGTCTCACTATCATATTTAGATTCAAGTGCAAGCCAGCAACTTAACTTACACAGACAACATACCCCAGACAAATTGTCATGTAACTTGGAGTCGCATGCTTAACTTGGCATCACAATGTTCCCAACTCCATTAAAAAATTTAGGCCAATGAAAATAAACTCAACCCAACCGTTTCCAGAAACTCTTCCTCGTACTTAAAACTTGATAAACAAAACTTTCTGGGCCTATTCTGTTAAGTTGATACGTCAAAAAGATTCACACAAAAAACTCATTGGGCACATTTCTGATAATCCTTAATACTTCAGAAATAACCATAGTACAAAAGAGCTGCTAATTCTTCACATATATGAATATTTTAATCACCTTGCTCATAATTTCTACACAAAACTTTCCTCACATTAATAATTCACTGCTATAACTTCTGCCTGAATATAATACAAATATTATTAACAAGAACACGCCAATAGCTGTCCTCAACAGTTAATTTTTTGGGTTCTTTTTCACTCTTACACAATATTTCAAGACATTCTCACCTTTGCATTGTTTTCATCCAAAGTTTATGATTTCTCACACACCTCAGTAACATACATTGACATTTTAACAAATTTTTGATATCCTATTCTAATTCTTAATATTTTTATGCTCTTATTGCCATTTTTCACACTCCTAAAATAAGAGAAACTTACTTTTGTATGCGATCATATTTTTCCCCCTCCTACTTTATAAAACTTTTCATGTGTTTCAGGCCGAATAGAGGCCTCCATTCATCCACTTTATTCATTCACTAAAATTTCTTACTAACAATCAGACTTATCAACCCAGATTTTTGAAATTTTTCGTCAAATAAGACGAGCTGAAATTTTCTTCAACGTTTTAATTAAGTCTTTGACATCATTTATGCACTCCACCCTTGAATTACCGCATCAAACTTGTAATCAACTTCTGCTCCTATACATTACCTTGTCACCTCATCTCCCGCATATACCTCGCAGAACTCTTTAAATTTATAGACTTTTTTTTTTTACCTCATAAATGAATTTTTTATTTATGATTATTTATATTTAAAACAAGCTACAATGTTCACTTTGTGTTGATGTCATTTTGTTGCTCAGCAATACCAGGGTGACTTAAGATCTTAATTTTTAATTAGGAACACATGAATTTTCCCCCTTCTATATTTGACATGACAGTAAGGGACTTGCACTTTTTCTTACTCTTGTGGCAATTTTTTGGGCAGCTGATATTTTAATGAGAATTATTAAAATATTTTCATAAGTTTTCTGTGCTTAAAAATTAATTTTGTATAATTAAATGTAAAATAAACGATATATTTCACTTAGATCTCTTATATTCCTTAACTAAATACTATTTAACTAATTATTAAAAAGTTTTTTAATTATAACTTATTAGAACTATATTGTAGATTAGTTTTAGAGTCCAAAAGAAATGAAATATAAAAATTTATATCTTTTTGTACTCTTTTTCAGACTTTCCAATTTAAACTCTAGGATTGGCTCTTCTCTTTTAAAGAGAAAATATGATTTCTCTTTTCTTGATGATGCAGCTGAAGACAGAAATCCACTCACAAGCACTAAAAATAAGTTTCTGGCAAACTGTGAGTTTTTATTTTTTTATTACTGTATCTATTTAAGTTGAATTATTTCTCATATCTAAATATCATATCAATTGTGTATTAGGTCATTTTGAAAACTAATTTGTATTTGATGCAAAATTTTACAATTATCCATGTAGAATTACTATGTTTGATTGAATTACAATTTAGGCGAGTAAATATTTATTAGGATTTATTAAAGATCTTAATGTTATTCATAATTAAGCGATGCATACTACAGTTGAATTCTTAAATTGAGTAAATTGATCTTTTAATAAATCGGTAAATTATTTGTAAAGTAAATTATTTCTGTTAATTACTAAGAATGATTAATTGTTTAAAGCCACATTCAAACCAAAATGTTGAATGGTGAGACATGAAGCATTGATTTAATCACAAGACAGCATTTGATGTCTGAAATCGTTTATCTTAAATGCTCAACTGTGGCCAACCTGAACTTAACTCTCAAACACCTGATACTTCATGTAGTTTGAATTGAACCAATGGTTGGCTAGATTATTTTTACAATTTTTTTTTTTGTATTTCTTTTACACAACTGAATTTTCTTTTATCAATTTCTAACAAAATTCTGATTAATGTTGGTAAGCAGTTTTCTCTTTTAAATAATAAAATCATACAAATAAATCGATTATGTATTTTATACATAAAAAATAAAGAATATGCTTTGAAGAAAAACAATGCCAATAAATCAATTTTCTTTTGATGATGTCTTTCATAAATTCTATTTTAAATTTATAATTGCAAAAAACAATGATAATAAAAATATTCCATTAACAAGTTTGCTTTCACTAGTCTTACTAAAAATTTATTTAAATAAATTCAGAGGAAAATACTGCCAAACATTGCAAAAACATTGATTTAATTTTTTTTCTTGTTTAATTTATTACTATATTTATTTTATAAGAATTGATAAATTGAAAGAATTTTTCTTACAAGACATTAATTTAAGAATCATACATTCTCAATTATTTCAAGCTTAAGAATATTATAAAAACAACATAATTATGAACTTTTTGAGAATGCTCAATAAGTCATACTAAACTACACTCAAGAGCCAAAACATTATGACCACTCCTACATTTTGCAATGAACTCGCCTGGATGACGTGGCAGGCGCGTGATCAGGTGGAAGTGGTATTTAACTGCTGCTGGAGAGTCTGAAGAATCATTCTTTAACTTACTTCTGTGTGTGATGGGAAAGGTTGCGGATCTAAGCGACTTTGATAGAGGGCAAATTGTAATGGCTCGAAGGTTCGGAACAAGTATTTCCGAAACTGCACGGCTCATGGATTGTTCGCGATCTACAGTTGTTAGTACTTAGTGCAAAGTGGATGAAAAACAGTGATACCAGCAGTAGACGACATGGTGTCCCACTCGTGTGCCTTTGCTGACCAAGCGTCATCGCCAACTGCGCCTGCGCTGGGCCCGGGAACATCGTGACTGGCCCATGGATCAGTGGGAGACAGTTGTCTGGTCAGATGAATCACGGTTTGTCATTCATCACGCCGATGGCCGTGTCAGGATACGCCGTCTTCCAGGCGAACAATTGCTCACTCAATGTACAGTAGGTCATACACAGGACGGTGGTGGCGGTATTATGCTTTGAGGGACGTTCTCTTGGGTGTCTCTGGGACCCGTGGTTGTGATGGAGCAGACCATGAATGCTACAGGGTATCTGAACATCATTGCGGACCAGTTGCACCCTTACATGGCCTCTGTTTTTCCAGCTGGAAATGGAATATTCCAACAGGACAATGCCCCTTGTCACAAGGTTAAAATTGTGTTGTGGTTCCAGGAAAATGATGCTGAATTCCAGTTAATGTCCTGGCCGCCTAACTGACCGGATCTCAATCCGATAGAACACATTTGAGATGTCCTGGGACAGCAGCTCAGAGTTCAGAGATCACCAATTCGCAATATCTCGGATTTGCGTGACCGTTGCTTAAACATCTGATACAATCTGTCTCAGGCCATCTACCAAGGACTTGTGGCATCCATGCCAAGGCGAGTTGAAGCTGTGTTGCACGCCAAAGGTGGGCCAACTCGTTATTGACAGGTGGTCATAATGTTTTGGCTCTTGAGTGTATATGTAATAAAAAATTTACCTCAAGTCGAAATTTCAGTTTTAATTATTATTTTATTAATAATTTTCATATTGCATTAATTTGGTTCAAATACTTAAAAAAAGAAACATTAAAAGTACGAAGTATTGCACAAAAAATAAACAATTTAATTTCTTAGCCTTTCCCAAACTGGGTGCGTATCTGCATATATAGTATATAAAGCGGAACCAAAATGCATTAATGTCAACATTTGCATCTCTCCAAGTCTAAAAGCTGATTACAGTAGTAGCAAAAAATGAAAATTCAGGAAATCAAAGCTCTTTTACTTTGATTCTAAAAAACTTGTATCACAATGCACTGCTTCCTATGCTGAAATAGCCAAGAAACAAACATCTACAACTCATTCAATACTTTGATCCACTTGTTTCATTTCTGTAATGACTGACACCCATCAGAATAATCTGCCCACCACTTAAAAAACTAAACCCTATTTTATTATCCAAAACCTAAGCACATTTAGTTTTATCAATTGGATATTTGCCTTATCTACATCTACTTCTGTTACCTTAACAACTGCTTGTTTCCTTAAAACGCTATCCTCCTACTGAAACTAATCCAAATATGCAAATCCATTTAACGGTAGAAAAAAAAACATTTAGTAAAGATCTTTAATTAGAGGAAACAACCAATAGACAGGTACAGAAGTTCATCTAATAATGGTGATACAGTTGAGTATAATGAGGAAGATATGTTTTTAGTCAAATTTAATTATAACTAATTTTTAACTTTTTGACATGTAAGTTGCTGAGTTTTGAAAACAACATTGATAAAATGATTTCAAGTGAAAAAGTGATTGAAGTGATTTCAAATGATTTTATGTGAATTACATTTTTAATTGTTTGCATTAAACTAGAATTTTTATTGTTTATATCAATACACTTGTGGACATATTACAAATTGTTTGGTAAAGCTTGTTGAAAACTGGCCCTTGTGCCATTAAACACTTACCCAATATGACAGACCCATTTTGATGTGTCAATGATTTTACCTATAAGGGAGAGAAGAATAATGCTTTCCTAGAGTATTTACAAAGGTATTTTTTTTATATTTTCATTGTCTATGGGAAAACAGGGCTGTGGTGAAAGAACTTTATCATGATCATCACCCAGTTTACTCATTTTAAAAAACATCTGCAATGAATGCCATCACTGTATATCAAACTGTTGCACACTTGGTGCAGTTTTTGAAAATTAGAAATTTATGAAAATGAATTTATTTTAAATTTTTCTTAATCACTTTGAAGATAACACTTTTAATTTTGATTAATTCTTCATATCAGTGATAAAACATTGATATGAAGGAAAGGAAAAATGTGATTTCTCGCTGACCTGCAAGACAAATTGTCAAAAGGAAGTTGCATTAGATTTTATTTTAAGTACACTTTTTTTTAACAATACACATATAAATGTTATGCTATTTTAAATTTATTTGTTAATTTCATGTTTGAACTATATTTTATAATAACAAATTTATTGTTTTACAGCTTTTGGTGATACTAAAAAAGCATATATTTCTGAGAAACATGGGGATTTTTCTCTGAAAAAGAAAAAAAAGAAACTAAAAGTTAAATCTAAACGATGGCGTCGTGCATGTTATAATGCAGATAGAGATAGAGAGAGATACAGGGAGAGGGGTAAGTCAATTTATAACTCAAAATTTTTTCATATAAAATGTAAAAATACCCATACTGTAATAAATAAATAATGTTTACCATATAAAGAATTTAAAGTAAAATTAATATGAACGAATTTAAATTGATGCTAAAATTTTTTTCTTTTTCTGTTGAAATTATGTGGAAATGTGTTTTCGATGTATATATAATCTAGATGCTGCACCCAATATCATCGTTGTAATATAGTACCATTTAATTTTTTTAATTATGACCTGATTTTACTTTTTTTTTTGTCATATTAACTCATTAGAGGGCAATTAATTTCAAAACGCTTGAGACTTCAAAAAAACTTTGGAAGTGTAAATGCCGAAATATGAAGTCATATTAGCCTAACATACATTTTCATTGAGAAATATTAAGAGTTACTTAAATTTGTTTTGAAAATAATTATCTTTTAATTTTTCTTCATAAGTAATTAAAAAAGCCTTTGAACTTATTTCTAAATAAGTTCGTTTTAAATAAGAATAATACAAGAGAGAAAAATTACACAGTGGATAACTCTGAAATGAAACTTGGAGCCTTGCAATTTTTTAAATGCTGATACTATTGTTTTGCATCGATTATATGATTAAGAAGAAATATTGTTTTACATTGATTATATGATTAGGAAGAAAATTTACATGATGGTTATTTATACTGTCACACCTCCTAAAAATGTGACACCTTTAAAAATTTTCATAATTATCATTAGATTTACAGAAAAGCAATATTCTCACATTGAGAGGAACTAATTTATGGTATGGTGTAACTTTTTAATCAAATTTTATAACATGGTTAATTAAATGGTAACATGAAAATTTTTCATTACAATTTAAGAATTATCAGCACAATCAATACATTGTACAATTTTGTAGCCTATACGTTAAAGTTTATAAGAAAAATCTAATTCTATGATTTCCAGATTATACACCACAGTCATAATTTCTGGCACTGAAAAAAAATCTCATGTAATACACATAAGTTTTGCACTTGTTCATTTGTTTTCATTAACATATGTTCCACAATATGGTATAACTATAACTTAATATTTTTAGTATGGTGTTATGCATATACCATACCATAATTAACGGTATTATAACAAATGTTTTCAATTTTTAAGAGTGGGTTTGATAACATATCAATAGGATTAATTAACATGTTTTGCATTTAAACTGAAAAAAGAAACAAACTGTAGTACAGCATAAAAAAGGTATCAGATTCATTCCTTGAAACATAATGACTAACGTTAAAATAAAAAAAACCTTGATACAAGAATATTTTTAAATATATAAAAAGAATATTATATAAAATTTCAAACAACTTTGAAAATATCCTATTGAAAATGGTAAAAATTTTTAAAAACATTTTACCAGTTTTTAATTTCTGTAGAGATAAAAAAAATTTTGATCAGCATAAATCAATTATTTATTTGACTTTTAAATAAGTATTTTTAATTATTTGTTATTTCATTATGGGTTATTTTAATGCCCTTGCATGTAGTACGTCCTGCTCCTTTTGTAAAAGCATGGCTACTGCTTATCTGCAACTTTCATATTTCCATGTTATTTATTTTACTGTGTAATAATATTTGCTATTTTTCACAAACTATATTAATAGATTTATTCAAAAATAAATAATAAAAATAATAATAAAGTAACGGCAATTTGCTTTTGAGGTTCATAATAACTTGATAATTCTTTTGATGAGGCTCAGTGAATCAGAGCATGATCCATAAAATCTGCTATGAGCAGATATAAAGGGCAATATTGTCTATGTGCTTTTAGTGTCTAGTCACTGGTCATAAAGGGCGTTATTGCATTTTTAATTGTATTTGCAATTGATCAAATTAAAATTTAATAAATAAATAATTGATTAAACTTAATAATTAGTTTTCGGTCTTTTGACTTGTGGTTATTAGCCAATGTCACATTGGATGTGTAGCAGATTCAGCATTATACATTTATGTCCAAATTTATCTTTACATACCCAAAAATAATGATATTCAATGAAATATCCAATCAATGTGATCCATGTTTGCTGGGAATGTGTGAAAAACAAGCCGAATTAGCATTATCAAATCAAAAGTAATCAAACGGTTTCGTAGAATCAAGCGCTTTGCATATATTCTGAATATTTCAAGACAGACAGTTTCTACGCTATGGAGGCAATTTCAGAACGATGTAATTTTTGTAAAAAGGCCTGGACAAGGTTGTAAACGAATGAGAACTGCTTCTGAAGATCGATAACTGGCAATAACTACCCGTCGTAACAGGAAGTTTACTGCTCTCTAGTTAAGTTCAAAGCTTGCAGCCCCCATGGGAAATGCTTTATCACGGCAAGCTGCATACAGAAGGCTTAATAAAAAATGCCTTTATGCTAGAAAGCAGAGAGTATATGTTTCACTATCTTCACAACGCTTTAATTGGTGCAAAGAACATAACTGGAATGAACACCATTGGTCCCATGCTCTCTTTACTGATGAGTCGAGGTTTAGTTTTACAGGTGATTCTAAACGTGCTTACATTTGTATTGAGTCAAGAACACGAAGTTATCCCTCGAACATCGTGGAACATGACCGTTTCAGTAGTGGAGGTGTGATAATATGGGGAGGAATAATGATCGATGAACGGACGGTCCTATACGTTTTCAACAGCGGATCTGTGACAGCCCAGAGCTATAGGAATGAGGTTTTAGAGCCTTGTGTATGAGTTTTCAGAGGTGCATATGGATCTTACTTTTATTTATAAACAATAATGCTCATCCACATCGAGCAAACCTCGTTACTGAATTCCTTCAAAGTGAAGACATTCAGCGAATACCATGGGCAGCAAACTCTCCTGATCTTAACCTAATAGAGAGCTTATGGGACTACCTTGGAAGAGCAATTGCACATAGACATCCTCCTGCTAGAAATATAACTACTCTGAAGATGTCATTGCTGAGGAATGGAGCTTAATTCCCTAAACTGGGATTAACCAACTTGATAACTCGTTGTGATATGTGTGTGCCTGTCAGGCGCGATCACATTCGTTACTCGTAAGGCTATTCCTTTTTTTTTAACTCTTTGTCGCATTTTATTACCATTTTTATTGCTTCATACTACAATTAAATATAATATGTAGTGCTCTTAAAAATTTTTCTTTTTATTTATTTGTCATAATACTAGGTATCACTTATAGTTCACAGTTTCTGAGAAATCCGTGAATTTAGGCAATCAAAATAATTTTGGACATCAGTGTATAAGGTGCATTACAGGAAGAAACTGTTGCATTTGAATACTGTAGGCCACATCATTTTGGAACAAATATCACTAGAGAGGGCATCTGGGAAATTCTCCCACTCTTTAAGCCGAGTGGAAAGAATTGCATACTACAGACTTATTGTTGGCGCTGGACTTATTAGCTCAGTTTTATTTGTCAGGTTTTGATCTCGGCACTCTTAATTCAGAAACCCAACACACTATTCATCCTGTTACATTGGCCCAATTATTTTTAGTCATTAGTGTGGGATGTGCAGTAGCATTAAAATACTTATTTCATGCAATGATATCACACTCGTTTTTGAATCCATATATTTCGTTAACTTATTATAGTTATATATTTATACACATAGGATGAATACTTTCATCCAATTTAACTCAACTAGCTGGTAATCCTAGTCTGCTACAACCATAAATAGGGGTCAAGATAAAGTAAAATGGCTAAGCACTATACAATAAAGTACATCACAGTTTCTTTTAATGTCAAATTAATAAGTTCGAGCTCATAGTATTTCGAAAACTATAGAGGATATGACTAAACATTAAATTACAAATTTGTAGAGCATTATTTACTTAATACGAAAACTATATTATGCACATAAATATGATAAATAATTCAACTCAAAACAAGTAATAGAGATTTTTTATGTAAAATATAAATTTTCTTTGAGAGCAGAACTTTGCAAGAACTTTTATAGTATATGCAAATGCAGCCTTTAAAATAAAAAAAAAACATTTTATAAATATGACATCAAAGCTCTACTATAATAGAAACAATGGGATAAGAAGAAAATTCACATATAAGAAATCGTCTACTATTTTCATATTTAACGTTAACAAAAGTTTTTAAAGTTTCTTGCTCACTAGATGTTCATTAACAAAAATTAATTTTTAGAGCTGAGGCATTTTTATCTGCAGACACAAGCCTTTTATATTTCAGCGGACCAGTAATTGTTGGTGCAGCTATTTCGCAATGCGGCATATAAAATATATTGCACAATATGAAGCCCGCATTTACCATGCCATGCCATAGTAAAAGCTATTGTCAAGAGATAGTGAACTTGGTGTTGGTGCAATTGGGCATGGACAATATCAACAATAATGCGGGGTTTTTTTGTTACATTCTTTGAATGGGTTAAGTAGTATTTTAAATGATACAATAAGCATTATTGGGGTTAAAAAATCCTTCCTGCTCACTAGTTGTCCTTTTTGGTCAGGTAGGCTGCTCTACAAAAGTGTGCTGTGGTTTAAAAAAATAATATTGGGATTTCGCATCCATTTTAGAACTCTTTAACTACATAAATACTTCCAAATATTATAGAAAATTTTACCTAATTTTTTAAATGACGTTTCTCTGCCCATTTAAGTTCTTTGTGCTGTCAACAAAACAGTGCCCCAGTTCATAAACTGATGCCAGTAAGATGCTTTCTAGCAAATAGATTCTGAGATCACATTTTTATATACAATAGGCCCTGTTCCACTAAACTGTAATCACTTCCACTGTAATCAATAAACCTCATTCTGATGGATTTTTTCTTTAAGTGGTACATGAAAAAGCAAGTAAATGTCGTCCAAAAATTCACACAATAAGATATTTTATTTTCAATAAATTTTTAAAAATTGTGTCCTGTGAAAACTGTTCAGTTTTCAAAAAATTTATCCCCAATTATAATTCAGCTAAGAAGGTCAAATAAAGTATTTTAACTGTATAAAAACATTGAAATATCAACCTAATTATAATGAATTTAGTTACACCCTTTATAATAAGCATGATCGTTAATAATCATTATAATCAAACATGTAACACTTTCCATGGTGCCGAATGTTACAAATGTGCATTTCAGCCAATGATAACCGTTTCAAACACTGTTCACATGTTTTTATTGGTGTCATGAATATGTATTGACATAATAGGTATTGTTTATTCATTAAATTATATTTTATCTTATATTTTTGTTTTTAATTTATAATGGAGGATCTTGTTTGAATACTTTTAAAAATTTTGTATCAGCCAACTATATATCTTGTATGCACACTCAACACAGATGATACATTTTCTTAGTTAATTATTGATGCTCTATAACTTTGTAGTTGAATACGTGGTCATACTTTTCTAGCTTTTTAGATACAAACTTTAACCCCTAAATGTATTGTTAAAGGATGCTATTGTGGCTACTTTATGTAATATATTATAGTTGGTTTGCTTTACCAGTTATTTGGCACTTAAATTATTCATCTTTTATCTCTCTCTCTCTCTGTCTGTGTGTGTGTGATATTCTAATGCAATCTTGATACTATAACATTTACTGTCCCAATTTTGTTTCTCTAAAGACATTATTTAACCTTGTGTATAGCTAGAAATTGCTAGAATATTCTGAATTCTTTTCCAGTTAAACAAAAGCCATTTTCTGCCATCTGGTGGCTTGAATTAAATATTTTCTTTTATTTAAAGTTCATTGTTTCAAATATTCTGTTATATAGGATTATTTATATTTTATTTTTTGAATTTTTGTTATTTATAAATATTTATTCGCAATAACTTTTTCTTTATATTTTCTCAAACCACAATTCTTAATCGTTTGCAGAATTTTACATCTGTAATAGAATTTTTTTTTTTCCTTTGCATTTTTTACCTTTTTTTTTTCCTCTAATAAAATTGCTAAAACTAATGTTCAAATAGTCGAAGACTCGAAAAAATTCTCATTAATTATTTTTTCATCAGAGTGTGTGTTTAAAATAGAATTTAATAGTAAATACAAAAAATGTCAATTATACATTTTAAAATGGTGGGTATATTCATGAGTTGTTTAATTCAATGAATGAAAATTGTATGATTTTCTGTAGCCAGTAACTGGTGAGCTTATTTGAAAAAAAAGAAAAATATATATTTGAAAGATCAGCATTGGGGTGTCAATAAAATAGGATAGACTTCTTAAACTGGGTGTTAGGAGGGATATTCCTGCTGCTAAAAATGAAGTTTTTAAGAAGTAAGAAAACAAATACTTAGTCATGTTACCAGACAGAGTCATTGAATACAAATCTTTCGATGGCGTATTATAAATCGATCATGTCATCAATTACCCACCAGGGGTCCTAAACTCACTTGATCTAACTGGATTGTCAATCCATCACATTTTACTTAAAGTGGAATCTTCAATGATTTTACTGCAGAACCTCGTCCTCGTAAAAGAAGTCCTTGTCCATTCCAAGCTATTAAACTGACTGTTTTGACAGGAAAGGGAGAGTGTGAAACAATTTTTATCCCACGAATACCACTCATTCGGACGGATCTTCCTTTTTAACTTTAAGAGATTGTAATTTCCTACGACACTTAGTTCGCGATTACTGGAGTAGTCTATTAAATATTGTGGTGTGAATTTGAAATCGCCATGTTTCTTTCAGGATAATACTTAAAATATCTAATATTCTTTAGGTCGTCTTCGATTAAATAAGTAGAATAACTGAAACCATTTTTAACTGGAACGTTTATTTAATCGTCTTGAGGTTGGTTCCTATTCATGTACCCTTAAAACAATGTTAGTAATTGTAGGAAACCACCAAGAAAGAAAAAAGTGATAGGCAAAGTAATTGATATGGGTTGATTTATCATTGGTTATCTCTGGCCCCACCCATCACCAATTTTATCATTTGATTACATATGTACCTTACCGCCTTTATAGTTTTGCTTTTCATTTCTAAGAATTCTTCAGGAAATATCACAAGTTGTCAATTTAAAAAACTCCTTACAATGAAATAAGATCAAGGAACTGGATTGAAATCCTTGCTACTTTTGAAAACTTGCCTAATTGTTTTTAACTTTCTATCATAAGTTTATGTGGTTGACATTGAGATATGACAGTTGATATAACTATACCATCTGAGACCCGTGGCAAATTGCCTGAATAAGAAGGGGGCAATGCAAAGTTTCATTATTCATTACTTCATACATTTCATTCATTACTTTTTAGTAAAGTAACTTTTACTTTTTAGTTAGTAGACACTGCAAACCTAAAGGTCCTTTAGTTTTGTCCATTTTCGGTCACACACCGTTTCATTTGATCATTTAGTACTTTAAAATGACTCTTATCACAAATGTATGGCGAAGATGTAATTTTTTTTCCTAGTCAGTTTCAGTCACTTCACTTTGGTTTTGATTATGTGTATCATTCTGTGATGGGCATCCAATACTACCAATCCACAGGGCTGTGGGTGGCTTTAGATCAATGTTGTCGGGAACTGCAATACTATAATATTCGGTTCGTCTAATTTCTTCATTTCCTGTCCACTGTTCGTTTGTTTCTTTCTCACTCTTAAAGTATTGGCTTATTTTAGGTAACTTTTAATTTTTTTCTTCAAACTCCATCCAAATTAGTAAATGGAAAGTTTTATTAACTATATGAGAAAACAAGCTTAGGACAGACACACTAGCGTTCATCTAGGATGAATGCCATTCCAATATTGAATACATATTATTTTAAATAAATATTTTATTATAAAATTTGTTTTTAGTCACGCTCACTATTCGGTCTTTTAAGTGTCTTTAACTGCTAAAATTAATGTTTTTATTTAACATTTTTTTAAAATTAATATTCCGTAATAATTTTCCATTTTTTTATATTAATTGTGCTGATGAGTAAAAGAAAATTCTGTAGAAAAAATTATATTAAATTAAAATTATTTCTAAAATAAACTTTTTTGATATTTTCCAAAATAAACTTTTGAGTTATTTTCTTTTTTTGAGAACAAAAAAAAAAAAAATAAATTTAAATATAAAAAAACTATATAAATACATTTTCTATAGTTTTATTCTTAAATGACTAACATTTTCGTTGTAGTGTTCATTATTTATTTGCTTCAAAGGTTAAAAGCTTCTGCAGCTAAATTCAATGAAAATATATTTTATGTGTCGACTGAGTGAAAAGGCACTGTTTCATTTTTACTATATTAAATAATTTTATGCATCAATTAAAATTATCTACTTTTGTAATGTTTATTTATTTTTTAAATCTAATTTAACAATAGGGTTGTCTTCAGACGAATCAAGAGAAAGGGATACTTTGCGCCATAGTAAGTATTAGCATTATTCTCATAGTGTTTTTTTTATAGAATTCGTCAAAAATTGTTTTTTGAATCTTCTATTTTTTCAGAAATATTGTGTAATTTAACAATTAATTAAGAGATAAATAGTGTTGATTTTTTAAACTTTTAAGCATACAAATTATAGGTAATCGAAAATAAGGTAGGTTACAGAGAAAGGTGTAGGGCGAACCAGTAAACACGTACTTTAGCTTTTTAATTCTTCTGTAAAATGAATGTCTACAATTTAAGTCTTATATTGGTTTAAGGATATTGCCTAACTATTAGTCAAATAAATAATTGAACAGTTTTTTTTCATACTAACGAATATTACAAATAATGAAATTTCGCAAAGATATCATTCACACAAGCATGTTTTAGTGATTGAGACGTCAAGTATGGTTTTATATTGCTCAAAATATGCATCAAAATTTGTCAAATGCAAAACACATTTCATCTACAGCGTCAAAAACTTTTTTTCTTTTTTTAAAAAAGGATTTTCTTTTTTGTATTGCAACAGCCTCTATTATTTTCAGATAAAAATACATTTTGACAACTTTTTTTTGGACTAAGTTTTTACCAATATTTCAGGGGAAAGGATGATACTACAAATTACATATAATGTGCATAATATGCACTGAAATATTTTAAAGCCTTTTCCCGTTTTTAATAGACTATCTTATGTTTATCAACAGGAAATTGTTATGCATTTGATGTTTAGAATAATAAATATTCATTATTCTATGATGTAATTAAGATATGTATTTTGAATGTCTTTGTCATATTTAACTTATGAAATTATTTGGTTTTTGTATTTTAAAAATAAAAATTTTTAAATGTGTTTTTTTTTTATAATTTAGTAAGTAGGTTTTATTTTTTGTCATTTTTAATCAAATTTTTTGTAAAGTAAATATATTGCTGATTAATGTATCATAATATATTATATTTTTTGTGACTTTTTTGTCTTATTGTGTTAATAATAGGATTTCATTCAAAAAAACGAGTTATGAGGAGTTATTGTTTAGCTGCTGATGAAATAGAACGTTCAAATTCTGAAGATGCAGGAATTGGAGCAGATGCCGCAGAAATATGTGCCTTTCAACATTCTGGCATATCCTCATCAAATAAAAAAGATAAATTAAAAGCTGATTATATCATGCTTAGGGGTGAGATCTGTGATATTTAATTAGCAGCTGTTGTTAAATATCTATTAATTTCCATCTTGAAATCTTTAATAAGCTTAGTCTTTCTCTTTTATTTCCACCTATTATCATGAATATCTAGAAACTTATTTAAAGATGCTTGCTGCAAATAGGGGGAACCTAGACTCAAATCGAAAATAACTTCCCAGACTTTTTTTTATTTTTTGCAATAAACATGATATGAATATATTTTATTGTATTTTTAATTGAAACACGGAGGAAAAGTTTTTAATTATTGTTTCACCATTGTTTATAATTATTATTGCTATAATTTTTATCTAGTTAATTAGTGATTTTTAAATCTAAGAATTAAAAATATTTAATATTAAAAGAACTGCTTTCACTAAACTTTCTTAGTTTTAACACAATATTAGAGTAATGATAAATATTTTCTTTAGTTAAACACGAAATATGAATAGAGAGATGAAAACATACATAAAAATTAATGCTAAATATTTTTTCACAATTATTATTATTCAAAAAATTATACCACTTATTAAAATAAGATATAAATATTGTTTATAATTCAAAAATGAATATCATGTATATTCTTGATAAAAATTCAAAATTTTGATTGAGTATAGAAATTTGTAGACATATGAGGTTTACTTAAAATTTTCTTGCATGGTTGTTAGAAGAATGGTAATTATATAGATAATTGTAGGCACTGAAAATTTTGTAATATTGCTATTTATTTTTATTTAATTTTTTTTTTTTATCATTCTCTTTTTTAAAAAAAAGTAATGATAATTTAATTGAAAAAAGATTTTTTTCTTCAAAATAAGTATCTAAATAAATGAAATTGTTAAACTTTAATTAAAAGTTTGATAAATGTACACAGGCTTACATTTAATTCCTCATATTTAATAACATTCATTATTTTAAATACGTGTAAAAATAATGAAGCATAATTTGCTTTTTCAACAATATTTTTAAAGATATAACTAACAATAATTCAAAGTCATTAATTAAATCCATACATTTTCACATATTTCATCTTTACATTTTCTTTATTTTATTGCCCTTTGTGTGGGAAAATTATAACATTTGAACACAACCAATTCAGTTTACATTAAACTATATATGCAGTTATATGAATTGGATATGCAGGAAGTGAAATCCGTTGATGAAATGTATGTAGACTTTAATAAATTCTTATATAATTATTAAAAGTCTGCTAATTTTTAAATAAATTAATGCTTATAAATTTGTGTGAAAGCTGATTTTTTAAAACTGTCAAATAAGCATTTTAAGTTTGTATGAGTATTAATTTCACATTTTTAGAAAAATATAAAAATTATTTAAATTTAATTGATTTTATTTGAAATTGTCTTCTATTGAATTGGTGCAAAAATAATTGCAGTTTTTCTTATTTCAAGCTTTGAGGCTTATTTTGGAATAAACTGTTATTCATTTATGTTCATGTAATATACCATTTTGAAGCGAAAATTTCACTCTATTGATCTATGCGAATTGTTTTACTGTCAATGTTTTTCCTTGTATATTTTAGGTTGTCAAAGTAATGATAGAAAGTAAATTCGAGCCATTTTATTGTATTTGTTCAAAAGGGGACGTAAAAAACAGCAAAAACTGCTGGGTTCCAAAAATTTTGCAATGAAGACAAGAGCCTTGAATACGCGGACTTACTTCTGCGATTGACGATAACCGATTGAGGGCCATTATTGAACAGGACTCACGCAAAACAAATGGATGCAAAAGAACTAAACGGTGACCATTAAACATTTCGACATTTGCACCTAGTGGAAAAGTAAAAACCCGACAAATAAGAGCCTCACGAGCTGAACGAAAACCAAAAACTTCGCCGCTACGAAATGTGCTCTGTGCTTCTTCGCAACAAAAATAATCCATTTGTTTTCTCCTTGTGACATGCGACGAAAACTGGATAATCGACGGTGTTCTGTGCATTTGCTGGAGAGAGATGACGCACCGAACGATTTCTCCAAACCGAAGCTGCATCAAAAGATGATTATGGTTACTGTTAGGTGATCTGCAAGTGGAATCATTCACTACAACTTCTTGAATCGTAGCGAAACCATCGCATCAAAGAAATATTGTTAGGAAATCGACAAAATATATATACATTTATGCCCACCATTGGCTAATTGAAAGGGACCAATTCTTCTGCATGGCAACGACAGACCACATATCTCACAAATAACTGCCAGAAATTGAATGAACAGGGATATGAAACTTTACCTCTCTGAGCTTGCTCACCAGACCTCTCACCGACCGACTACCACTTTTTCAAGCACCTCAACAACTTCTTGCAAGAGGACTTCTCAACAACCCTGAAGCAGCACAAATTTCTTTGAAGAATTCATATATTAGTCCAGAATTCTATGTTGCCGAAGATAGATAGATTTATTTCATGTTGACAAAGATGCATAGATTGTAATGGTTTTCATTTTGATTAATAAACTTTATTCTAATCTGAGGCAAATTGCTTTAAAATTTATAATTAAGAACCGCAATCATTTTTGCACCAACCCGATATTAAAATTAAAATTTATCCTATTATTGTTTGTATGACAATCAGTTTATATATTTGTCCTTTGTTATTCTTTATTAAATGTATTTCAGATTTACTTGCAGATATGGATTATCCTGTCATAGAACGAAGTATGTCATCATCACTTCTAGGTAATAGTTATGGTATGGTGCATTTTTATATTCAGATTAATTTATTAAAATTTTAGTTTTATTATTATACAATAAAAAATTAGCGGTAAAAAATATTATTTTAAATTTTCAGAGCCAACAATTGATCGTTTGGAACAAAAATCTTGTACTAAGTCCTGTAGTGCTCCCAGTAAGTATGATACAGATTTTTATACAAAGAATTTTCTGATTTTCTCAGTAAATAATGTATAATAAAAATTAATTTAAATTTTTTCAGCTGCACAATTTCTACCTGATGCACCAAATTTCGCATTTGGTTCAAGTAGTTTTGCAAGCCGAGGTATCTATACATTTGTATTTGAGTGTTTAATTTATTTATTGCTGTTTAAAAAATAATAAAAAAAAATAACTATTTTAATTTCCAGGTATGTTCAGAGCAGCACCAGCAGGAGTAAAATTCAGTTCAGGTGTTATTCGTCCAAGTAAATAAATTATTTACATAAATATTTATATCACCATTTTATTTATTTTTATTTACTTAAAATAAAACTATACATACTAATATTTTTTAGTTTCAAGTGCAGTTTGATTAAAGCCTTTTAAAAGTATGCATTCTTGAAGAAGTAAAGTTAATTTGAAGAATTATTATTAGTTCAAAACTCAAAAATATATTAAATAGGATAATTTAAACAAGTAGATTCATATGAATTTTAACAAATACTTTGCTGTATTATGAAATCTTCATTAAATTTCTTAGTTTTTTCCTCATATGGTACAAACACAGAATAAAAAAGGCTTTCATGGAAAATATCAATAAGAGATAATGTTTATATGTTGAGGCAATATTCCACACAGCAATTTTACTGAGTCTTAGAAACAATAGTCAGCCTGTATTTAGAATTAAAAAAGAAAAATATATATTGATGAAATATTTAAATTGATCATTTAAATGATAAGCATTGTGGGTCATTTGAATTATTGATCATTTAAATATTGAATTCTGATGTAATTCAAAATTTATAACTCATATGTATGTTAACCTTTTTGTTAAGGTTTCTCATGCTTTTATTTTACACTGTTTAAAATATCATGTAAATTTATTGCATTGTCTTTCAAAGAAGAACACCTGCTAATAAATCTGTATTTTTCGCAATTTGTATTAATTTCTAATCAATTAGTTCAGTTCTGTAATCAGAATTGTTTTATCAATTTCCTATTTAATAAAATTATATCTTATAAAGATTAATTTATAAATCCTAAATTCCTATGTGATATATTCATCCTACATATTTGATAATTTATTAGGCAGAACATATAATTTCTGAAGAAACACTTTTGGATTAGTGAGTAGATTATAAAGTTACTAAACCATTGTGCAGTCATTATACTTTTTATAAAAAATATGTTATTATGTATATATCTTATGAATTTTGCCGTCTATATACATTCTGTGTGATAAATATGCGGATTGTATGATTTAAAAGTCACACATTCCGGATATGATTGCACAAAATGATCAGATGATGAAATGATTGATTCGATCATGTATGCACAAAAATCAATTTATTCATCAAAATTTACTTTATTGCTTAAAAGTAACCACTATCACAGTGCTTAATCCAGTCCTCCTTACATATTTTGTTGGTGGATTGAGGTATGGTCATTAATTCCTTCAGGGAATTTTCTTTTATGGCCTCATTCGGGTCAAAATGCTTTCCTCAAAGTGGTAATTTTAATTTTGGGAACAGAAAAAAGTCACATGTTGCTATATCAGGTGAATACATTGCTTGGTCGATGGCATTTGTTACAATGATGACTTTGTGTAATGATGCATTATTGTAATGTAAAATCAGTGAATTATTCTTCGAGAAATCTGGCTGTTTTCGATGGATATTCTCGTTCAAACGCCCCATAATGCTTAAATAATATCCTATATTCACCCTTTGTGCCTCTGGAAGTAATTCAAAGTGCACCACACCATAACAGTCGGAAAAACAGTCAATATGATCTTGATTTTTTGAGCTACTCTGAGGCGGTTTTTTGGGCTGAGGCTCGTTTTCGAAGCACCATTCCCAAGATTGTTAGTTAGTTTGTTTGCATGTTGTACTTGTAAACCCATGTTCATCACCAATTATGCCTTTCATGAAGGTGGTCTCCATAAAAACTCGGGAAATCATGCTTTCATCAATCTGCTTTTGATGCACTTTCTTGGATAAATTTCAGCTCTTTCGGAACCAGTCGTATGGCGATGCGTTTTATGCCCAAAATATAAGTCACAATGTTAAGAATAACCGTATAGGTGCGTTCACCTCTTGAACCACTTCTCTAAGAAGAGATTACTATTTCACCACCAACTTTGTGATTTTGTCTAGGTTTTCGTTGTTGTAGCAGTTGAAAATCGACCAAAATGTGGCAAATGAATTACAACTTCTTGACCTTCTTTAAATGCTTTATCATTATATATATATATATATATTATACACGATTCAATGTAGGGTTTCTGCAATTTTCTTTGCGATTTGCTACACGAAATTTGGTTTGAAACACAAAATTTAAGGCAAACTGTTTGTTCAATTAGTTTTTCCATTGTGAAAATCGCAGAACCCTCAAATTATTTGCTTACAAAAATAACTGCTGTCACTGAGTGACATATTGCACTTAATTTAATAGAGGGCTACCAATTTCCTAAAAAAAATTGTAGCAATATTTTTTATCCAATGTTTTAATTTTTTAATTCCATATCCTTTTTACGCAGAATATATGCAACGACTCTCAAAATTGTGAATATACTTCTTTATTTTACAGAAAAGAAATGGGCATTTAATAAGGAAAAGTGAGTTTATTAACTAATGTAGATTTAGACATTTTGCTATAATGATAATTACAAGTTATGAAAAAAATTTTACATTAAATTCATTGGTTATTAAATTTGTGATTATTGTAGAACACAAGTTAATGTTTAACCAAAGTGACAGAGTGATATTCATCATAAAAACAAATGAACGTTCTTCAAGGCATCTAGAACTTTAGATGCCGGGCTTTTACATCTACAGAAATTTTCTCTTTTATCAACTTTGATTGTGATTTGAATCAAATATCCATATTAATCTGAAAAGGATAATCAACCTGAAAAGGATTTTTGCGTGTTATTAGGTAAAGGGTTATCCCAATTTAATTTGTTTTTTTCAGGTTTGTTGCATCAGCAGCTTTGGTAATAAGGTTTTAGGGCACAAAATTCCGAGTTTGTCAAGTATGTGTTGTACCAAAGTCAAAACAATTCTTTTTGTTTGATTTTGCTTAAATTCGATTGTGAGTACTGATTAATTTTGTAGCAAATGATTCAAAGATGGTATGAAGAGAAATGGATTTGTTGTAACCCCAAATACAGCTCTACATATTCTATAGACAATTTCTTCAGTTTAAGAAGGAAAAAAGAATTAAAGAAAATTTCTATGCTGTGGATAAACACTTAATTGTAGCAAAATGTTTTCTATATTAGATGATAATCCTACGTGATACAATCTAAATCTGTCCATTATATGGTTAATTAACACAATGAGATTCGGTCTTTTGATCAAAAGATCATTTAAAGATGGCGGATTTGCTTCTTTCGTAGAGGCATCAAAGTCTGGGCTGATTTTTTTTTAGTTTTGGTATTCGTTTTAATTAAAGGATGATGAGGTAAATAGTGACCGAATTCATTTACCCCCTTGTATTGAATCTTTTCAATAATTTACAACCTTTCCCATTCTTTGAATATAGCAATATAATCATCTAGATTTCCTTCGTTAGCTGCATGCTTCACATTTTATGCCTTTTCATAGTCAAATTTCAATTACCAATAAAGGAATTTCATTCTTAAATGGTAATAACTCATATCTGCCACCAGGAAGAATAGTTATTATTTTTTTTTTTTTTTTTTTGAAATTGAAGCATTGCTTTAGTAAGTAACAGGTGGACTGAAACGTTCGTAGGCTGACACATAGATAGCGCTACTAGTATTAAATCCATATGATTTTTAGTTAGCCCTAACCTTCAAAAGACAAATGTATAAATTTGACAGCTGTTGCACTATTAGTATGTGTTATAGCATTTTATAGTGAAGTTATAGCATTTTTAGTGTTCATCACGTGCAGTCCATTCGGCTGACTGTCGATTGGACTCCGGTGTGAAATGATGGAGCCATGTTTCTTCCATTGTCACATATCGACGCAATAATTCGGGTTTATTTAGATTGAACAGCTCTAAACACTGCTTAGAATCATCAATTCGTTGTTGTTTTGGGTCGATTGTGAGCTCTGCGCGGCACCCACTTTGAACAGGCTTTCGCATATCCAAATATTCATTCACGATATGTCCAACACGTTCCTTTGAAATCTTTAGGGTCTCAGCTATCTTAATCAACTTCCCTTTATGGTTACCAGAAATTATTTTGTAGACTTTTTTGATGTTTTCGTCGGTAACAGCCTCTTTGGGGCGTCCACTGCGTGCATCGTCCTCGGTGCTCATTTCGCCTCGTTTAAATTTAGCAAACCACTTCTCTACGGTTGATTTTCCTGGTGCAAAGTCCGAATAATGTTTATCAAGCCAAGCCTTGGCTTCAATAGTATTTTTTTCGCCAAAAAGCAATGCTTTATTAACACACGAAATTCCTTTTTATCCATTTTTTCAAACTAACAAAAGTTGCTTCACTAAAAATGCCATAACTCACATACTAATAGTGCAACAGCTGTCAAATATATACACATGTCTTTTGAAGGTTAGGGCTAATTAAAAATCATTAATACTAGTAGCTCCATCTATGTGTCAGCCTACGAACATGTCAGTCCAACTGTTATTGTCACTTTCAAATGGATTCCTGATGCCAATGAAATCAAGATTCCACAATTCTCTAATTCTAAAAATTACATAATCCAAAGATATAACTAAGTAATAAACATTAAGAAAATTATTTTCATATTACAGATTGTTCATAATTTCTTAATTCATGAGTCATAATATACAATACATTCAATAATCTTCATTCATTTCATGATTTTTTTTTTCAATTAGAGTATAACCAAATTTGGTTTCGATTATAGTCAGACCGATATTCAATTTTTTTTATACACCAGTTAATATAAAGCCTGCAACCTCAGCTCCTGGGAGCAAATCAATTTCCAACTCTTTAAGATTTAAATCGGATACTGTTACATTTTTCTCTTTTAATTCGTTTATTGTTGCAATATCAGTTACTTTATTACCGAATCCACAAATTTCATTTCTAATATCACTGACATATCCATAGAAGAAATGTTTTGTAAATTATAAATTTTTGCTTCATATACATCATGCAAACAGAATTTGAATTCATTAATCCCCAAAAGACTATGAGTGAGTTTTTGTTTACATTTAGGGTTTAATTTAATGTCTATAATTATATTCAAATAAAAGCATTGAAACCCTGTATCAATGGCTGAAAGTAAGCCTAAGTAGCCCTAACTATTACGTAAGCATTATCAGTAGCCCTAACTGTTCTTTCGTAGTTTCGATTTCGTATTCTTAATGTTAAAGTCATTATTAAAGCATTTTCAATATTGCAGTTATTCGATAGAATCGTGGTTTCAACTATTTCTGTTTTGATTTCCTTTACATTTAATTCCCTTTCAAGACACACAAAAATGTAATGATTTTTGTTGCATTGAATATATCTGTTTATTTATTTTTTTTATCTGCAATTTCTAGATAAGTAACCTGTTATTAAGCAACAAATAACTTGCACCCTTTCTAATCAAAATATTTTTTCTTATCTTCAAGACTCAAGTTTCTAGCCATAAAATATTCATGATTTTTATCACAAAATAACCAATTAAAATAGTGTCACCCTAGTTCCGTTGATTCGTCACGCACTGCTGTTTAAGGTATTCCAGTTTATTTTTCTGCAAAAAGTTCTTTTATTTGACATTCGAGTTAGCTACAAAGCCGCTAGTACAAACAGGATTCACCATTTTTTCTCCTTTCACTTCTTGTTTATGAAAGCTCATTAACTTTTTATTTTTTCTGTTCTGTTTTCGAGAAGCTCATGCTAGTTCTGCTCCTTTCCCATACAACAATTATATTCTCATAACACAAGATTCTACAAGTGAAGTAAAAAAAAAAAATCACCATATATCACTTAAGTCCTTCCTAAAGAATGCAAATATCGTAATTTCGCTTTTAAATAATTATATAATATAGGAAGATCAGTTTGTGAGCGTCTGGTAGTTTCATTCTTTATTACCATTCTCAGTAGATCTCACAAATAAATTTGTACCAGCAAATCTTCTCTATCCAACCTTTTACGTAGTTGCTCAACTGCTTTAGATTGCCTAATCTTGCTTTTATTTATATATTTCTTAATTATAGAGGTCATTTCATTATAATTACCTCTATATCCTTCTGCTGTCGATAAATCCTCTTCAGAATATTTAGTAGATTCTAAAAGAGTGTTTTCTGCCTCCTCTTGGTAGATTACCAGTCTCTCAAATTTATTCTTGAACTGCGTTTCAAACATCAAAAGTTCATTAAGATCAGGATATTCTTTAGCAAGTCCAGTCTTTATTTTATTCATACACAAGATAAAAGCTGTTCATAGGCATTTGCGTTTCGTTGTTAATTTCGTTTTGGAATACATGTTGCTTTTACTAAACTGCTAATTATGCCCTACATTGGGCGTCAGAATATATATTCTATGAAGAATAAAAAAAAATGGGATATCGTGTATATAACCGATGCTTAGCGGCTGTCTTGTCTCTAAAATAATTCACTGTGAAACTCATTTCCACATAAACAACAATAAATTAACGACAAAACATATAAAAAATAATACAGCTTCACATACACAACATTAACTACAGCAATATGAACACAAACTCAAACTAAATTACCAGGTTTGGCACTTAGCCAGAAGAGGAAATTCGACGATTGCTTCACTTCGATTTAATTGATAAATAAGTCTTGTTTCTAAAACACAATGATATCCCATGCTTTTTTTTATGTACCACTGAAGTGCATTGATAAGGTAGATATTAAACCATATGAAATATTTAACTTTTTCTAATTCAATTTTCTTGGAAATTATTAAGAGATATACCTTATTGATTTGACAAGTTATCATTTTAGTTATGATTTATATGTACTAAACTTTGAATCAAATTTGTGATGGACAACTTATGACCATTTCTTGTTCAGTAGCTATTAATTCCAAGGTAAAATTGGTTCTTTTGAGCTTTATAAATAGATAATAGAAAAGGTATATATATTCCTTCTTTTTTTTTTTTTTTTATCTTTGTATGTTTTATCTAACAATGAACCAAATATCGTTGATCATATTAATACTTGTTTTAATGCTTTTATTTCCCTTTATTTTTTATGAAAGAACATATGCTGATAAAGTCTTCATAAGATAATCAATTTTTTTTATTAGTGTCTTGAACTAAATATGGATTATAATTTATAGTAACTTTTTATGATGGCTTGCTTCAATATGAATTTGATTGTATTATAAAAAAAATATTTCTTATTCTGATCATACACTTATAACTAGAGCTTCATATCATTTTTTACCAATTGGGAACACTTATGCAAAGGAACTAAAAACCATTAATTTGAAGTGAGAAGTACGTAGAAAAGCTGAAATTCTCTCTTTTAACATGCTTAAATATAGCCATCCATTGATATAGTATATAACATTTATATTAAGTGAATTTAGTTAAATATTCTGAACTGTAATAATAATTCAGATGTAATATGTAAATTTTTTTATCATATTTTAAGATTATATTCTTAAATTATAAATTAATTTATTTTACATTTGCAGTTACAGCACCTGATATATCTGAAATGCCTGTGTATAACTTCAGCTCTGACAAAGAGTTAGTGACTGAAGCATATAAGTCGTTTAGTTTCATAGATCATCAAGCTAATTTGCTTCAATTGGAAAAGATACATGATATTAAGGCTAAAAAAGTAAGATGTATTTTTAACAGTGAAGTTATTCTTCTGAGTAGCTCCTCTTATTCAATAAAATATCAGGGATTTTTATGTGTATGTATGTTATTGTTAATTGTAAACAATGAGATTTACAATTCAAAGAAAATAAATTTAAAAATTTGTAATAAAATTCAAAAAATTTTTTTAATTAATTTTTAAAAATGAGATTTGATTAGATCGTTTTTTAAAATTCAATTCAATCACAGTTGAAAAATTTTTTTAGTAAAAAATATATATTTTTTTTTGAAAATTTTTGTCCTTATGTTCCACTTATGTATGCCACGAACAGATCACTGACAGGTGTTGAGTGGAGGATATTGCCTTTTGGAGTAACTACTCTGTATTTTTGTGTCATACAGAAAAAAATCTAGAAAACTACCACCTGACCGCTTGACTATCAATGCAAGATAATTCATACATGTTTCATACACTTCACCATTGAGTCTCCTCGTTTCTGAAAGAAGTGACTGTAACAGTGGATTCGAACCTGTGCCTTCTTGCAGGCTAGTGCAGTTCCACACGAAGTGGTTCAAAGATTACATTTGTCATTACAGTTTAAAACTTTGTATTATTCCTTGAACATTCCCTTATTGAAGGAGTAGCGTTTTCATAACTATTCATGTGGCGATTCTCTCAAAGTAGTTTTCGTTTTCTTTAGCCTACACACCCTGTGTATAATGAACTAATTTCCATGTTTTGCTATTAAAACCTGTGTTTTGGAACTATGAGTATAATAATGTGCTAAAAAACTGTCTTGTATAACAGTAATTCCTTTTTCTGTAATGTAAATTTGGTTCTAAAGACATTTTGAAATCATTAAATCGAATTGGAAAAACAATTCTAACTTCTTTAAATCACATTTATGGAAAAGTAGTGTAATTTTTCAATTCTAAACTTATTTTAACAATGCATCTTCACGAATGACATTGAGGTAAGTTTATGTAAATTCATCTAATCAATAAGTATATGAATACTTTTATTTAAGAATGTTATTTATATTGTTTAGTTAATAGTTATGTACACTTCATGATGTGATACTTACTGCTTAGTTTTTTAAGCTTCATGATTTTATTGTTCTTTGGAATCGTTATTTGCAGATACTTGTTGTAATTTGCTTCTGAGAAAAAAAATTTTAATATGATTTTAAGAAAAGTTCAGTAAAAATATTTTATTTCTATGAGAATGCATTTGTTTCTCATGGACAGTTCATTCATGTACATCTAAACTACATATGGTCTTGAACATACATGCCACCATTTGATCTAAATTAAATATTTTTTTTTAGATAAAGTTCCTGAATATTGCAAGTATGGCTTTAATTTACAGTTCTAATTTAAAAGATGTTAATGACACATATCGGATGTTAATTCAGAAATATGCTGATGATGTCAAAACCTTTGAACCTGAATTCATTTTAAAGGTATTTTTGAATTTTTTAAATATTTGTATGAATTTATTTTATCAAGGCTACTTGAAATATTGCTCTAAAATATTATGAAGAATTTTATTGAAAGTTTAAATGAGTTTTATTTAAGATTTTAAAAATATGAATATATCAGACAACTTAAGAATACCTATAAGAAAACATATGAAAATTCTGTGAGATAAATTCTGTGATTAGTAATGATATATTTATCAGCTCAACATCTTTTTTAAATAAATTAAAATTGTCAAGGTAAACATGCTCCTCTGTTACTAATTTGTTATCCAACTATTGAAGTTTTAAGTTCTTGATTATTTTTACACTGTTCAAACATATTAGGTTGGGGAAAAAGAAATCCATTATTTTTATATGAACTTCAGGACTTTATTTAACATGCTTCGGATTGTCCGATTTGGGTCAAATATGCACCGTTTTGTTGTATGATTTGTTGCCATTTTAAAGGTAACTTCATAATGCCTCTCTCATAGAAGTCCTGGTCTCTATTTGCAAAAAACTCTAGTAGTCGATTTTCACAATCCTCCCTAGATGCCAATTTTTTATCATTAAAGAAATTTTGCAATGCAAGAAAAAGATGATAATCGCTTGGTGCCAAGTCCGGACTGTATGGCGGATGCATTAAAACTTCCCAACCAAGCTCCCGAAGTTTCTGGCGAGTCACTGTAGATGTGTGTAGCCTAGCGTTGTCCTGGTGGAACACGACACCTCTCCTGTTGGCCAATTCTGGCCGTTTCTGGTCAATCGCTATCTTCAAACGGTCAGTTGTTGACAGTAGAGATCAGAATTTAGCGTTTGGCCATATGGAAGCAACTCATAATAAATAATCCCCTTCCAGTCCCACCAAATGCATAACAGAACCTTCCTGGCCGTTAGTCCTGGTTTGGCCACCGTTTGAGGTGCTTCACCGCTCTTTGACCACGATCGTTTTCGCACAGGGTTATCGTATGTGATCCATTTCTCATCTCCAGTCACCATCTGTTTAAGAAATGGGTCTATCTCATTCCGTTTGGCCAAGGCTTCGTAGATGGAAATTCGATCCATCATGTTCTTTTCTGTTAATTGGTGTGGCACCCAAACATCGAGCTTCTTTTTGAATCCAGCTTTGTGAAAATGGTTTAAAACAGTTTTATGGTCGATTTTTAGCTCCTGGGCGATGTTACGACTGCTAACATGCCGGTCAACTTCGATCATTTCTCCGATTTTATCGACATTTTCGACGACCGGCCTACCTGTGCGAGGTGCATCTTTAACATCAAAAATTCCTGAACGGAATCTACGAAACCAAAATTGCACATAATTGGCTGTTACAGTATCGGAACCATGAACACCATTCACAATTTTAGCCGCCTGGCTTGCATTTTCGCCTTTGTCAAAGAAAAACTGTAAAATGTACCGAATTATCTCTTTGTTCACTTCCATTTTTAACACCCTGTAACTCCCAACTGAATGGACCAAACAAAAAACAGAAGAAGAATTATTTTAGTACGAAGTGCCACCTTTCTAACGAGCATGAATCTGAAATTGTTTAATTGATACTTTACGTGATATCGATCACTACAGCCATCTATCGAAAAAATAATGGATTTCTTTTTCCCCAACCTAATATATCCTGACCATCCATACACCCATACACATACTCTTACACCACTTACACATACCAATTGGTGCTTTGCAAATAATTGAATTGTCTTGTAATCCTATATATATATATTTTTTTTTTGTTAAAAAATATATGCAGTTTAAAATTTAGAAATATTTTTCTAGATAAAATTTGTGTAATGCTATTTTTATTGTTTCATTGATAAACTATTTAGTCAAACATGCTTAATTAGAACTTTTCATTTTATATGAATATTTATTTATTTAACATTGCACTTATAGTAATGAGAAAATAATATATTTGATATATTACACACTTTAAATCATAACTTATCTTCATGCTTTTAAGGATTTCATTCTTTGATTATTTTTCTGTTTACATTTATTTATCTAGGAATACTATTTATTTTCTTTTTATTGGTAAAAAACAAAACGATAGCATATTTTCATTTCTGTTTCTGAAGATTATATATCTTAAGAACAATGCTAATTTTTTACTTTTTTTGTATATGTATGTATAAAATTATTGCTTGTATTATGTTAGTAATAGTAACTTATTAAATATATACATTTAAAAAATAAAACTTCTCCTTGTTTTACCCTCTTTGCTTTTATTTACTTTACAATTTTTTTGTATGTGTTAAGATAATAAATTATTTATTTATATAAATGTTTAAGAAATAAAATAATTTATTGATTACAAATCTTGTGATGCGTGATAATATTATTTTACAATGCATCATTCTTTGTTTAGGTGTTAATTCCCAATTAAGACGTGTAAAACAGTTAAATAAACTAAAATAATATATTTTGGAATTCCACAATATAATAAAGGAAAAGAAAAGTTAATAAGAGATTTTTTTTTAAAATCTATAAGAAATAGAAATAGCTAGAGTGATGTAGAGATAAATTGTTTATCACAGTTTTATAATTCTGTAAATCATTTAATTGCTGTGTTGAATATTTTTTACGTTTAACTCTGCAACTATTAATAATTTTAATATTACTTTTATCACAAATTTCTTTTATTCATATCAAGTTTCTAAAATAAATTCATTTTTTTTTATTATCTGTGCTATGCATGTATTTTTTCTTGTTTTCTGTAAATTTAATAAGTTAATAAGCATTAAGCAGACTTTTCTTTAAAAAAATTGCTTTTAATGTATGATATTGGAAAAGGATACATCTGTAATTACTACTTAGATTTTCTGTAATTTTTTCATTTTTCACATTGTTTATTTTTTTCCTGGTATGTATCAGATAAATTTTTTTTTAAATAATATTCACTGTCTACAAAGGCTTTTTTTAAAAATAATTATGCTAAGGTATTCATACCATAATAAGTACTCTATCCATAACCTACAGCCTATTCTTTTTATTGGATTTGGTAACATCTTCTTAATTTTGATTAGTTTTAACCATTAACTTTTAATCTGTTTCTTGCACCTTTGCTTTTAAATGGTTTTAAAAGCAAGTAGAATGGTTTAAGTAGCAAGTAGTTAGATAGTATATATTGCTGTGGAACTTTCTCCTTTAATTTTAATTCATTCAAAGTGTGAAATAAGCATATGCTTTAAAATAGTTAATAGTTAGTCATGAAGCTAAAAAATCTGTTTTTAAATCGAATGTTAGGCTTTATAAAAAAATAAAAAGTTTCAATATATAAAGGAGAAGTTGTTAACATTAACATCCATCCTATTTTAGAAGAAAAGTTATGTTACTAACTCAGTAGGTAAATAATATTTCAGTTTTTTAGCAGTCAAGATCTGGTTGAAAAGTTATTTAATTATAAAAAAATTCTTTTAAATGGTGCTACACTATTTTGCTTGCTTGTTTACATTATTCTTTATGTCACAGTTGTATTATGCTGATCAACTTGTCATTTATTACTGATATATAAAAAGTGCCAAGAGAATAACATTTAACAAGTCGTATTCTTTCAAATGAAAAAAAGGTTGTGGAATTATACAAAATTCAGAAAGTTGAAGAACTATGTCTAAAGAAAAAAGATGGGCTATTTTATACCAAGAGCTTTACTTGTGGATTAAAGGAGCATGTACATTTATAAAAATTTGAAAAATTCATGTAAAGCAGTATGTGCTAAAGTGGTCTTAGTTTCAGAAAGTTAAAAAAAAAGATACATTTTATTAATGTGAGCATGAACAACTCTGATTTGAAGGACTTGTATTTGTGTCAGTGTGTGCAAATAGATAGAAAAAAGCATAGAACAAGGTGATAGAAGAAATATGTATGAATGGATTTGTCCTCTTTCTAGTAAATGTGAAAGTGATAAATTCTCAGAAAAGTATTTAACTTTGTTCTATTTGCAATTGAATAATGGCTAATCTGATTTATTTTTCACTATGCTGTTAGCTACGATTTTAAGTGGAATTATTTGCTGTTTTATTATTTTAAAGACAAATATTTCACATTCTCATTATCTTTCAAACTATGTTGCAAATGCATGTAACTATCAAATTAAAATAAGCACATTTTTTAATATTCAAAAATTTATTTAAAAGGAATTAAATGGAAACCAAGTAGTAGATGCCTCTATATGGTTATCATTCTCTCTCAAAAATTGCTTATTACTTTTATTATGTAATCAAGACTTATTATGGATGAATTTTAAATGACACTGTTTGCAATTTGAAAAACATTAAACTATAGAAATATTCCAATTGGCTATTCAGCTAGCAGTCATTTTTTACTTTCCCATATATATTAGTTGTTTATTTATTATTCATTTCCTATGAAAAATTTAAAAATGTCCTTTTATTTTTAGGTGGCACTCTTTAGTCGTCAAGAACTCCACATTAGATCAGCTTCGAATTTTCTGTTATCTTATGCTGCTTACTGTGAAGAAACGCGGCCTTATTTAGAAAAATACTTTGAATCATGCATAAGATTGCCTTCAGATTTTATAGAAGTGGCTGAATTATATCTGGTAATTTCGTTATTCATTTAATAAAGCATGTTTACTAAGAAAATGAATGCATAAAAAAGTATGATTAAATATTTCTTGTGTGAAAATTTATCAAAATATTATTCTTTAAATATTATTACTTATATTGTTTTTAATATTATTCTTGTTAAATATTATTACTTATATTTTTTTTAATATTATTTTAGTTAAATATTATCTATTAAGTGAAAGGGATTTTCACAGAATTAGATCATGTAACTTTTTAAATGTTTATACAGATTCCTTATAGAAACTAAATTTAATGTAAGGAGCCTTACTTTAATAATTATTGTTATAAAAATATGAAAAATTTTCATATGTCAATTCATATTCAAATTATGATATGCCAAAATTTTCTTAGATGTTGCATATCAATTTTTATTGGATATTAATGATCATATATTTATATATTATATTCATCTCTATAGATAAAATTCTAAGTGCCGATTTCAAATAAAAAAATTTTATTATTTTATGTTAAACTTCACATTTTGGCACTAACAGTCAATTTTGTTTTGATATATTAAGTATCAAATGTAAAAATTCTGTTTTTCAAAAAATATTATATTTTATTTATTGAAAATAACGGTTTTTGTAATTTTCATCTAATATTATTAAGGGAACAAAAATTGTGTAATTAGTATAGATCTAATATAAATCTTTTAGATAGAAAGTTCTTTTTCTGTTTTAATTAATTTTAGAAAATTTTGTTATTATGTACTGCTTAATGTGGTATGTTAATTCATTATATAATTTTTTTTATATTTTTACTTTCTTTAGAAGCATTAGTTTTCTTTCCTTAGATAAAAATAGTTTAGATCATAAATATTATTCAAGTTTGTATATAAGATCATGAACTTTCAACTATATATCAATTGGAATTTTTGTTATTGATTGGAAGCAAATATTTGAAATTTTATCACACTTAGAAATTAGGGTATTTCTTTGAAGAGGAAATAAAATATGTATAAAATTTTAACATATCTGTAAGATATAATGATAAGGGCTAATTTGATACAACAGTGTCTACTACTTTCGAAAATCCAAAATCTACTGCACAATAAATCAGTTAGACTCCCGCCACTTGGTAAGTCTAGATATATTCAATGAAACTTCCAGCAACAGCCGGTATATAAAGACTTATGAATTAAAAAGTTGTATAATTCAGGGAGAGTTGTCAGGTGGACAGCTCTATGGATAGTGTTAAATATTATGCTTTATAATTGTAAATATTATACGTAATGTGTATTAAAGATGATGAAAAAAACCAGCCTGTCCTTATTTTAAAATTCCCCTGTTGATACATAGTTATTCCCCTGCTGACTTTTTGCACTGCCACAACTACTTAATCTATAATGGTAAAGTAACTGTGCAATCTGTATCTACACTATGTCGCAAAATATAGTATAATATGCTTTTCTCAAAAAGAAAAAGGATATTTTATGTGTTCATTTGTTGGAAAATTAAAAATAAAGTATTTATTTTAAAAAATCCCCAAATAATATGTTCATAAGTATACCCAATAAAATTTTTATGGATAAATTTTAAAATTTAACAATGTACTTTCAAATGCTAATAAGTACTAGAATTACATTATTTTGTTTTGCTTCAAATAGGCGATTTTTAATTGAATTTCTATGTTTTGCATAAATTTTGGGTAAAGTTCAATATCATACTTGCTCAATTATTATTTTGAGCTCCATGATCCAAAAATTTATCACTAAATTTCATACAAGTTTCCCGATAAGTGTCTCCTCATATTGAGATCCGAACTAAGTATATGCTAGTCCATAACTTTGTAGAAAATATATTTGTAGATTTTATCTGTGCATCTATTTTTCAACGAATTGAAACACCCAATCAGGCCCTCAAAGCAAATCCAGTAATGAAATTAAATAATCCTCTAATGTTTGTTAATAGACTATACAATTCAATGTTTTACTGCAAAAGGACAGAAACGCTTGGGCGTATAACTCAAACCACAACAAATCGCTATTAACCATCCACATTGTTGCCACCCAAAAACGCAGGTTTGTTTCTTAAATCATTACAGTAAAATTCATATTAATAAGGTTCATCTAAATCCCATTTATTAGCATTACTAAATAGGCGCCTGATGGCCGAGTGGCTAGCGCTCTGTCGCTCGGTATCACAGGTATCGGGTTCAAATCCCGGCGTTGCCATGAGTGTTTGTAGTAGTTCGGAATCCACTTTAAACAGTAGGTCCCGGTCCTAATAGGATCGTGAGCGTTGCGGGGGCATTGTTACTACGCGTCCGTGGCTTATCTTCAAGTTACACGTGCCCCCTGGGTAATGCAAAGTGAGTAACGTCGGTGCAGCTCTTATGGCATAAAAAGATCACGGTCTATTTGCCAGCTGCATTAAAAAGAGAGTATTACTAAATATGGTACAGAGAGAGTCATTTTTCACCATAAGACATTAGACACCACAGACAAATTAGTCGTATCCTGTTATGGGGCATTTTAAAATCTGTGATTTGTATATATATATTTTTTTTCAAATGTAGAGGCAATTTATTGCAATGACTTTATTTTCAGAATGTGCCATGCATAATATTTTTTTTGTTATCCCTTATGCATTTTTTTTCTTTCATTTATCAGGTCTTTGTATTAGAATGTTTTCTATCTTTTTTTAAAAGTTCTAGGAATTTTCCTCAAAGATAATTCTGAAATCTTAGAAAGCCGCTTCAGCTGTTTTGCTTTAACTTTTAAATTTAAAATTTGATATCCTCCACTGAAATCTGTTTGGCCCTTGTAATTGCATATTCCAAAACTCTAAACATGACAAAAATCAAACAAAACTTTATAATTGTTAATTAATTGTCTGTGAAAAATGACTTAAAAGAACAGTCAATAATTAAAAATATTTTTTCAATTTTCTAATTTTTATTTCATTATTAATTGTTGCCTTATGTTTTGTAAAATAAATACAAATGAATCAATGGGAAAGATAGAAAGTTTATCATTTCTACAAGTACATGAATAAAACTTTAATTTTGAATGCCATTTTCAATCTGTATCTACGCGTTTTAGCAGTGATTGGGAGTGAGGATCAAGGAGTCAGGTGTTAAGAAGTTTTGAAGGAGTCGGTTTAAAAATCCGACTCTAACCGTTTTTATAAAAATAATTTTTATTTCTCTAAAATTCTAGATATTATTATTAAAATTAAATGATAAGAAGACAATTCAATTGTGTCCTTCAATAATATTTTCTTTTGCTTACCTTCTATTCTATAATACTTTGGTACATTAATAGTAAGTAATTTTTATAGTACATATATTTTTTTGTATACAAATTTTGAGTACAAGGTTGTATTTTAAGTTAGTGCTAATAATACAGCTTTAAAGTTACAAAGAATACTTTGTTATGCAAAAACTATTTTTATAAATATATGAGTCCAATAAAAGTCACTGAATATATTTCATAAATTTTTCTAAATTCCTTAGTAGAGATTATAGTACATAAACTATGGTTTAGAGTTGAGAGTTGGTATAAAAAATTTTGCTTGGGAGTTAAAAGTTTTTGACAGACTTCTTACTCTTACTTTATAATAATAATTTCAATAGAAATTCAATACATGTGATTAGTGTCTTGTAGGATATTTCTCACCTTATTAATATCCTATTAAGATGTGTAGTATCTCAAATTAAAGTGTTTGTCTTTGCTAGGCATTTTAATTATATATTATAACTTTTGATTTCATTTTCATTTTCTTAAAAAAATAAAAAATCTTATACATTTTCAGATAAGATGTATATTTTTAAGTATAATTTTTACATGAAAATCAAAGCTTAATTTGCAAGACATTTTTGTAACTGTGTGATGATTAATAAAAGATGTTATCTAATTATTTTGCTCATATGTTTATAATATATAATTATAGATTCTTATCTTTTTGAAGGTTTTTAATGATTCAAGATTAAAGACTAGATCACTGCCATCTTCTTTAAAAAAAGTAATGATGAAATCATTTTCGAAATTTGATGCTTATCAATTAGGTAAATACTAATGTATTTTTCTTCAATTCACAGTAAATATTTTTCAGTGTTACTGAATTTTAAGATATTTTTCAATCAGTGTATTTATTTTATTTTTTTCATAATAATTTTGAAGTTCCCATATAAAATTTATGTGAAATAAATGTTTTTATAGCAAAATATAATCGGGAAAAAAAGGGTGCTAAGACTTCTGGTTTCACATTAAAACAACTTATTCGACTTTTACATTTGAATTCTCCAGCAAACGAAATTATGGGTCTTCTTGGAAAAAAGTAAGTGTATTTTATTTTTTTAATCATAATGCACATATTCCTTTTCTTTTTTTTTTTTTTTTTTCAATATTAAGTTCAAAATAGGAGTCTTAAATTTAGCTTTTATATAAGAAAAAAGTATAACTTGCTGACTTTATAAATAAAGAGAAGGCCATTGTGCAAAGGTACTTTTTTAAATAAAACAATTTTTTTTTCAAAAGTATGCATAATATGAAAGTATCCAATTTAAATCATAAATAGACCAAATTTTGGTAAGCAATGCATTTATTTTAATATATTCTTGAAAATGAATCAGCTTTTTTATCTTAGCATCCATTTAAAAAAATTGTTTCTGTGGAGCTGGAATATTGATTTGCATTTTAAAGTTATTTAATCAAATAGTTAAATTCACATTGTCAATTATTTTTTTCAAATATTCGTTCATATGATACTTTTTAATAAAAAATATAGTTCATTGAATTTAATATAATGTACTGTATTTATTCATGGATCTACTTTTTTTATGTCATTATATAATTAAAACTTCTTACACTGAGTTAACAACAGCAAAATAAATAAATAATATAATGAATGAATAAAATGATTTTTAATGTATACAATTTTCTTATGTGTTTTTTTTTTATTATTATTATTATTATTATTATTTAAATCCATGAATATGAAACATTTCACATTGATGAAAATTCTTTAAATTGTCAAAATTCTGTTCTATAAATTTTGCTTAAAGCACTCTTTTAATGTCTTAAAGATATCAATGCATTTTTCTTCAAATAATTGATTATTTTTTTAAATACTGTAAGCTAAGTATTTTATATAAAATCCTTTTCTTTTCTACTGAATATTTCTTAAGATATCCAGAAACAGCTGAAGCTTTCAGAAAAAGTAGATTGCCTGGGATTTGGGATTCTAGAAGAGTTGGAGAACGAATGAAATTGCCTATACCTGAAACATGGGAAACACAGATATCATCTCAAGGAAACAAACCTGAAGTTTGGGAAAAATTGATAGGTAGAATCATTTATGTTATGACCTAAATGCAAATTTATATCAAATTTCTGCGAAGTTCCTACTCATAAAGGAAACTAAACAAATATTTTTTCTTACAAAAGTAAAATTAGGGCTTATAACAAATTCTTAAATTTCAGTTATTTCATCTAATATTTGAAATCAATTGAAAATTCTGAGAAATTTGTTTTATAGTCCATTTTTTTCAACTGTTATTCATGATATGAATTATAAACAAAAAGTAAAACTATGAATAAATAAATAACTGTTCATATGTATAGAATTAGGTTTTGTTGGCTAACTGAGCTTATTTGTTTATATGTATTTTTTTATTTCTAGAATTTATGATTCATATTTTCAGTTGGTGTACAAGGTACTTCAATGAAGTGTTTCTTCTGAAATCTTTATTTATTTATTTTGCTAATTTAAACATTTCTTAATAAATATTAATTTTAAAACATAATAGCTAATTAGTTTATTTAGGTTAGTTTGATTTCAGGAGATGGAAATAAAATTTCTCCTCTCATTCCTATATTAAACATTTGTTATTATTATAACATTTGTAATTATTAAATATTAAATTGTTTTATTATATTATCATTTATTATATTCCTTTTTTAGTAATAATGTTTTTAAAATTAATAATATTCTTATCCATTAATATCCTAAATTATATTTTTTCATTGGGAAAAAATTAAAAAAAAATATATATTAATTACATAGCATTAATAGAATATAATAGAAGCTATCAACGTCTTGTTACTCGGTGTATAATTTATCACTGCTTTAAAAACCATATTTTAACCTTTTCTACAAGTGTTTTTCTGACATAATAAAATCAATAAAAACAAGAAATAATGTCGATTATTAAAATAATTTATTTTGGAAAAATTTCTGTTTTTGCATTTCTATTATTTAAAACAAATATTTTTAATATTTTGGTAAGAAAAAGCCAGAGTATAAACTTTTACACTTATGAAATTATTTAGTGTTCTACTGAATATTGTAATTTCAATACTAATATTTATCTTAAATTTGTGACATTTTTCTGAAATTGATAATTTATTAGTGAATGAATTGTGAATTTTTAATAAGTTTTTTTTAATGACTTTATTTTGGTTTTCATTTATTATTTATTATCAATATGTATAAATTTATTGTATTTTATAATATGAAAAAGAAAAAATCAGAATTCTTGTGTTATTGGAATTTTGATTAGCATCCAGTGCATTACAGCATACACCAGCATATTACAATAAAATTCAAATTAAATTTTTTGTTATTATTAAATTCATTATTATGAATTATTATTATTATTAAATTATTTTTTTGTTATTAAAAACTATTAATTTATACTTATTCTCTCACATAGGTTATTTTTGAAGTAATTTTTAAAGTTATATTAAATAAGATACACTTTCATGGAGTATTTTACCTACATTTTTTTTAAATGTATATATATATATATGGGTCTGATGGCCGAGTGGCTAGCGCTCGGTGCCATGGATGTTTGCAGTTGTTCGCAATCCACTTCAGATCCCATTCTAATATCGTAGAGCGTTGTGGGGGTAGTGTTACTCGCGTCTGTAGCATATCTTCACGCTACACGTGCTCTCTGGGTAATTCTAAATTAGCAATAGCGGTGCAGCCCTTGCTTATGGCATAATGACAACTGTGTTTGTATTGCCAGCTGCATTAGAATTTATATATATATATATATGAACAAACATCATCTTCTACATGTTTTTTTGTTTTGTTTTTTTGTTAAAACTTTTCATTATGATTTATTTAATCAATTGTATGATTTTCTGTCTTAACTTAGATAATGGCAAACTTCCATACATGGCGATGTTGCGCAATCTGAAGAATTTAATATTATCAGGAATATCTCAAAAACATCATGATAAAATACTGAAGCAACTTCAAAATAAAGTTAGTCAAACATATTTTCTTGTTCTTATTTCATAACATCGGAATTTTTAGTATTTAAAATTTGTTTCAACAATTAGTGATCAATTTACCTTATTTAAAAAGAGCTCAATTTTTACTTTTATTCATTTTTACGTTTTATTTTAGGAAGAATTAATATCAAAATTAAAAAATTATAAGATATACAGAGAAGCTAACTGAAGGAAAAATTTTAAGCTATTTCCATTAATTGTGTACAACTTTCTAGGAAAATTGCTTGATTGCTAATAGCTTTTTCCTAAAGTAAATACTCATATTTAAAATCTTACTATCTGAACACACACAAAAAAGTATTTCCTCATTAGATTAATTAATTAAAAAATGTATAGTACTATATTTGTTTAAAGCAAGAACATTTATAATTATCCGTTGTGTGGATCATTTTAAAATACCTAGTACTATTTTACTGAATTTTACTATTTTAAATGGGATTTTTTTTGTGTAACAGAAAATAAAAATAATAGGTATCTTCTTTTTTTTCCAAAACAAAAGCTTTTATCAATTACTAGCTAAATATTGTTATCTTAAGTCAGCAAACATGTTATAGAAAGCCATTATTTTTTTTTATACAAAGTGATCGAAAAGTCACACAATGCACATTGCCAAACGTTTTGCAGATTCCAAAATATACATTACTGGGAAATTGTTTCAATAAATGGCATCACTACCATGTTATAAGTAATATCTTACTTGAAATTTTTGTGCTGTTAGCTTCAAAAGCTGTTTATTTGGTACCTGATCAAGATGAGTTTTTACTGGAGCAAAATATTTTACAATTGACATCACTACAAAATGCATTTTTTTCCATAGAAATTGTTGATACATTTAAAGAGATCTTTCTAAATGTTCAAAAAATGGACATGGCATTAGTATTTAGATTTGTTTGTGTCCATCCACTTGATCATTTTAAGCAGTCATGCTATTGGCACAGAGTCTCTTGCACCAATGAACTAGAAAAACTGGATTCTGTATGTTTTACAGAAGAAGATTATTTTACGTAAGGAAATAATGTCAACAGCTAAGCACATGAATATGGAACACAGAAAATATGCATATGTTCACGAGAGCTCTCTACGTTCCTCTAAAATTGAAGTCTGATGCACTTTGTCCTGCTGTTGGATAGTAATCTCATTTCTTTTAATCAGTCAGTTTATGGAACTGTGTATACTGACATCGTTATTGCTTAACTTAAAGAAGATGAGTGCTTTTGCTGGTTTTAGCTGGATGAAATAACTTATATACACTGGTGTGCAAAACTTAAGCAACAGGTGGGTTTTTTTCCATAACTCCACGAGAAATCATCTGAGAGACATGACATTCAGAAATGAGGGAGAGTATTGTGTACGTAAAGGATGACGAAAGCATCGGCGCTGAAAGAGGAATACAATGCATACGGTATGGAATCGAACAAAAACAAGCTTTATTGAACGCATAGTATCGATGTATGATTGTCTATCCAAGAGGAAGAACAACAAGCAGATGTTCTTTAATATGGGATATGCCCTCCCCTCACTGCAATGGTTGCTTCGCACCGCCTCCGCATACTGAGAACTAGCTGGTGCAACATTTCTTGCGGTTGGAGTGCCCATTCCTCAATCAGCATCGGTTTGAGTTGTTGGGTGTTCTCCGGAGGATGTAAGCGTGTTGCAATGCGTCTCCCCAAAGCATCCCACACATGTTCGATGGGATTTAAATCTGGGGAGTACGCTGGCCAATCCATTCGAGTGATATCTTCGCTTTCCAGTAGCTCCTCAACAGCAAGAGTCGGATGTGGCCGTGCATTGTCATCCATAAAAATGAAGTCTGGGCCAATGGCACCTCGGAACAGACGCACATGGAGAAGGAGTACCTCCTCACAATAGCGATCCCCGGTTACAGACCCTCTGTCGAAAACGTGGAGCTCAGTTCGCCGTTCAGCAAAATGCCTCACCAGACAAGAACTCCAAAACCACCATAACGGTGTCTTTCCTTGAGGTTACTAGGATAAAACCGGGTCTCGACCTCTCTCCAAATCAAAACGCGTCGAGAATCGCTTCTGGTACAGAACCGACTCTCATCCGTAAAGAGGACACGACTCCATTGATCAGTTGTCCAATTTTTGTGCTCTCTGCACCACTGTAAACGGTGGCGTCGATAGCCAGCTTTCAACGGGAGGCAGCGTTCAGGACGGCGGGCCAATAGGCCCACTTTGTGAAGGCGTCTGGAAACAGTAAACCGCGACACTTGTCGCCCCGTTGCTGTACAGAGTTGCTGAGCAATGGCGCTTGCTGACTGCTGTCGGCCTCTTTTCGCCTGCAGGACGGTATATCGTCCATCCCCTGCAGTTGTCTTCCTCTGGCAGCCACCACCAACCTTTCTAACAGCTGTACCTGTGGTTTGGAACGCTTTCCAAGCGCACGAAACGACACTTTTGTTGATTCCGAACTCTGCAGCTACACTGGTGACAGTACGCCCCTCCTCCAGCTTTCCGATCATTCTTCCACGTGTGAAGTCGTCCAGGTGATTTCTTTTAGCCATATTTCACGAACTGACTCACTGGCACTTGCAGCGAATATGTTGAATTGCGCCTCCGTCCTTCCTTTTATTCTACTGTTGAGCTGCGCGCTCCGACATCACGCGTTTTGCGTACGCTCACGTCGCCTCCGACGTTTCGTTCCTAATATTTGCATACGCATGACGTTTATACTGACTTACGTGTTCATTGTACTGATCTCCAGACCTCCTTTTCTGCAATTTCATGGCTATCTGCTAAATTTTTACATTGTTGCTTAAGTTTTGCACACCAGTGTATTTAATGAGACAATGCCATTTCTCACAGGCTTTTTTTGCTAACCACCTCATTTGAAAGGATTCTGGCCTCCATTGAGAAGGTCTCTTGGTATTCCTATTTATTACCCCTGAATTTTTTTAATGGGATCACTTAAAAGCACACTTTTATACGAGTAAACCACGTTACTTTAATGAACTCAAAGCACTCATTTAAAATAATTCGTACATTAGAAACATTGACTCAAATTTGAAAACATACATTCGTACATGTATACTAGAAAAAAAGTCTTCTTTTTGAAAATGTATTGTGAGGATGTTAATTAATTATTAACTCTGATACTGTTCAAGATAGACCTTTCTGTAGTAAATGCAAAGATAAAAATTCGTTTAAGTTTTTATCAGAAGTTATTAAATGAATATCTTTTTTCCGGTTAACACTATCTTATATTTATAACATAATTTTTTTAACCCCCTTTAAAACCAAAAGAAAAAAATCGCCCACGTATTATATTCTGTTGTGTGTTATACAAGTTCTTTTATTTTTTCAAGTCAAAAATTATGACTTGGATATTTTAAACAGAAAATTAAGATTTTTTTTCTCTCTTTAGAAATCGAAATTTTATATTCGGGACAGTATGTGTACAACAAATTTTTTATGATCTAGTAAGTAGGTTTTAGCATAGAAAGTAGCTAAACATCTCCTGTTGATTTTGGACCATCTTGTGTGTTAAATTAAAATATTTTTTGTCGTTTGAAAAATAATTCTTAATTTTCATAAAGATTTTTTTACTTCTTAATAATAGGGACATGGACTTTATTGTTTCACATAAATTATTTTTACTTTAAAAAAAATAGATCGCAGTTGTAAACAGCCGGCAGACTCCCCTTCAGTTCTATGAAGCATTCAAAGCTCTTATTGACATGGAAGATGCTTTCTATTCAAGAAATGTTTATGCAAATGAAACTTTTAAGGGAAAACCATGGCAAAAAAACAGAAAGATTAAATTTAAGGAAAGGTAACAAATTTGTTTATATATTTGTTTAAGTGTTTGCATGCGTTAGTTCGGCGTAGTGTTAATTTCATGTCATTGAACTTTCATAAAATTTTAAAATATGACTTTACTAAAGACAGGCAGATTATATAAAAGTGACATCTTGAATTATGCGTTTCATTATTAGAAGTCTTACATAGTTGAATTTGTGCTGCATAAGGGATTTAATTATCATATTAAAATGTATTTAGGAGATGTTTAGTTATTGAATTTGTCACTGAAAAAGTCTACACTACTGGCCATTAAAATTGCTACACCAGGAAGAAATGCAGATAAAATGATATTTATTGGACAAATATATTATACTGGAAATAACAAGTGATTAAATTTTCAAGAAATTTGTATGCATATATCCTGAGAAATCAGTATCCATAACAACCACCTCTGTCAGTAATAGCAGCACTTATACACTTGGGCATTGAGGCAAACAGAGATTGGATGACATGTACAGGTAGAAATACCCATCAGCTTCAACACCATGCCACAGCTCATTAACCATAGTGATTGGCGTATGGTGACGAACCAGTCGCTCAGCAACCATGGATCAGACGTTTTCTATTGGCGAGAGATCTGGTGAATGTGTAGGCCAGGGCAACAACCGAACATTTTTCCGTATCAAGGAAGATCCGTACAATACCTGCCACATGCGATCGTGCATTATCCTGCTGAAACATAGGGTTTCACAGGGCTCGAATAAAGGGTAAAGCCACGGGTCGTAACACACCAGATATGTAACGTGCACTGTTCAAAGTATCGTCAATGAGAACAAGAGGTACACCGAGACAATAGTATCCAATAGCACCCCATACCATCACGCCAGGTGATGGGCCAGTATAACGATGACGAATGCACGCTGCCAATGTGCGTTCACTACGATGCCGCCAAACACGGTTGCGACCATTTTGATGCTGTAAACAGAAACTGAATTTATTTGAAAAAATGACGTCTCGCCAGTCGTGCGCCCAGGTTCGTCGTTGATCACATTGAAGACGCTGCTGTCTGTGATGCTGCGTCAAGGGTCCACAGCCATGGTCTCCGAGCTGGGAGTCCATGCTGCTGCAAACGTCGTCGAACTATTCGTGCTGACACTTGTTGTCTTAACGACCCCAATTCTTGACTCAGGGCTCGTGACGGGGCTGCAAGATCCATTAAGGCCGTGCGGGTAACATGCCTGTCTTCTCGGCTGCTAGTGGTAGGGGGCCGCTGAGATCCAACACGACGTTCCGTATTACCGTCCTGAATCCATCGATTCCATATTCTGCTAACAGTCATTGGATCTCGACCGTAGCGAGCAGCAGTACTGCGATACGATAAATGCAATCGCGGTATGCTACAATTCGACCTTTATCAAAGTCAGAAACGTGCTGGTACGCATTTCTGCTTCTAACAAGAGGCATCACAACAACTTTTCAGCAGACAACAACGTTCAAATGCAATCTGTGTATGAGAAACAGGCTAAACAATTTTCTCATTTAAACACATTGTAGGTGTCGCTACCGGCGCCTGCTTTGTCTGAATGCGCTGAAAAGCTAATCATTTGCATATCACAGCACCTTCTTCCTGTTGTTTAAATTTCACGTCTGTAGCATGTCGTCTTCTTGGTGTAGCAATTTTTATGGTGAGTAGTGTAATTCTTGTTTAATTTTTTAAAAATGTTGAAATATTAATATACGTATAAAAAAATTGATACTACCTCAAACTGCTAACTTTTCATTGTGGTAACTGTAATTTTTTTTACACTGAAACGACTAACTCTTCAGAGTACCAAACTGTGACGTTTCAACAGGAGATCATGAGATACTGAAGATCCCCTGTGATTCATCGAGATGTTTCATGGTGACAGAACACTTTCAATCGAATATATAGCATGTCTCCTTCTATCAATACAGTGAGATTTATAAAGAATGACTGTAGTATACATAGTGTTTATGCGACACATAACTACATTCTTAATAATTAATTAATGCTTTTAACTATTATAAATGTAAATTAAGAAAAATTAACTTATTGTGGAAGAAACTAGCCTGAATGCTAATATATTATAATACCTAAAAAAATCGTAATGTTAAAATTTTAATATGATGTTTTCATTTTTAGCGTTCAGAAAATTTCTATCTCTCTTGTGGGAAACTACCAGAAAGCTGTGAGTAATGCTCTTGAGATATCTGCACTTCATAATTTGCAACCTATTCCAGGAAAAACTTTAGTTATCTGTGATATTTTGCTTCCACCATCTTTTATTGAGAGTAAGCAAAAAAAGGTGAGAAGCTGTAAATAGAAAAAATAATTTCACATTTTTACAATCTTTTACCAGATGTTCCTTTACATGTATTTTTTTTTTCTTTTAGTATTGTTAAATTTGTAAACTTGAACAAGAAAAAAAAACCTTTGCTTATATGTAATATTTCAAAGAACAATAGAAAATATTTATTTTATTATTAAATAATTAAACATCAGTCAAGAAAATAATTATAATATTATATGTAGATTCTAAAAATACATTTTGCTAAAAAAAATTATCAAAAATAAATCTACTTTAAAATTTCTAATTATTTTCCCATCATTTAGATATGTAGTTAATTTTATTTATGATTATTATGATATTTATGCAGTATAATGTAATTATCTGTTACCATGTTAACTTTTTTGTAAAGCTACAAATATGCAACAAGGAAAAAGAAATTGTTGCTTTTGTATACCAAGGAAAAATATTTAATGCTGGTATATATAAATTTGGTAATGATATTACAAGAAATAAGGTGATACTTGCCTGTTTAGTTAATAATATGAAGGATTTTTTTGTTTCATATTTGGAGATATTTATTGTATAAATTGAGTAATTAATAACTATATAATTAGTGCTTATAATTCATCATTATTAGAGATATCTAATGACACTTTTTTCAATAAAATGTTCCAAAAGCAAATTAATTTTCCTTTCTATTGATGTCTTGCATTTAGAAATTTAAATTTTCATAACAAGGATTTAATAAAATAAATTTTAAAGGAAATATTTATGTTTAAGGAGATTATTTCTAAAAACATTTACATTTAGGTGCATAGTATATTTATGAACATCTATAACATTATCTCATAGGTTGATTTTCAATTTTATTCTAGTTGTACCAATTAAGTATAATGATGGGATTGATGTGTTTAAAAGCCTGTGAAGATTGCAAAATGAATTTAATTTGTGGTGATTTCTCAGAAACAATTTTTATAAAGGAAGATATTCCTTTTTTTCAATCTATGAAGGATGTATGTTCAGAGCATGAAGTAAGTTTTAAAATGCTGTTTCTGTAGATTGTTGAACTACTTATTGCTATTTTTTTTTTAATTGGGCAATTTAATTTATTTTTCAGTGTTATATGTTAATATAATTTTCTGTAGCAGTTTCAATTTAACTTATATTAAAAAGAATTTCTATTTAAATGCATTTCTAAAATTCCTAATTCAAGCTCTTATTTAAAATTTCTAAATGTTGTTAGTAAAATTAGAATCATATTTTTTTTCTAAATGTTGCATTCATTAATATTAAAAAAAATTTGCCTTGAGCTCATAAAAAATTTAATTCTAAACATTTTTGTTGCTTATCAATAATCTCAAAGTAGATTTTTATGAAACCAATGAAATAAATGTCCGTATTCTGTATCCTTCAAAATTAATCATATTAATTTTTTATTTCAACCTTTTTTCATCTTCTGATTAACAAATTACTTGGGTAGGCCTCATTTTATGGTTTCTATTGGTTTCTCTACTAAATATACATCAAGGATAAGTTATGTAGAATTGTGAAACATCAAAGAATACACTTAAGAGCCAAAACATTATGACCACCTGTCAATAACGAGTTGGCCCAACTTTGGCGCGCAACACAGTTTCCACCCGCCTTGGCATGGATGCCACAAGTCCTTGGTAGATGGCCGGAGACAGATTGTACCAGATGTTTAAGCAACGGTCACTCAAATCCGAGATATTGCGAATTGGTGGTCTTTGAACTCTGAGCTGCCGTCCCAGGACATCCCAAATGTGTTCTATCGGATTGCGATCCGGTGAGTTAGACGGCCAGGACATTTACTGGAATTCAGCATCATGTTCCTGGAACCACTCCAACACAATTTTAGCCTTGTGACAAGGGGCGTTGTCCTGTTGTAACATTCCATTTCCAGCTGGAAAAACAGAGGCCATGTAAGGGTGCAACTGGTCCGCAATGATGTTCAGATACCCTGTAGCATTCATGGTCTGCTCTACCACAACCACGGATCCCAGAGACGCCCAAGAGAACGTCCCCCAAAGCATAATACCGCCACCACCGGCCTGTGTATGACCTACTGTACATTGAGGGAGCAATTGTTCGCCTGGAAGACGGCGTATCCTGACACGGCCATCGGCGTGATGAATGACAAACCGTGATTCATCATTTGCTGCGTAGCCCCATATCCAACAGTGTCCTCTGAACAGTGTGCTCCAATACTATTCTACTTGGCCCTGCATTGTATTGGGCTGTCAGCTGAGCCACTGTCTGGCTCCGGCTTTGCTTCACCATGCGAGACAGTCTCCGACGACCTTTTTCTTTGATAGCGTGAGGATGTCCAACACCATGTCGTCTACTGCTGGTTTCACCGTCATTCATCCACTTTGCATAAGTACTAACAACTGTAGATCGCGAACAACCCACGAGTCGTGCAGTTTCGGAAATACTTGTTCCGAGCCTTCGAGCCCTTACAATCTGCCCTCTATCAAAGTCGCTTAGATCCGCAGCCTTTCCGATCACACACAGAAGTAAGTGAAAGAATGATTCTTCAGACTCTCCAGCAGCAATTAAATACCACTTCCACCTGATCACGTGCCTTCCACGTCATCCAGGCGAGTTCATTGCAAAATGTAGGGGTGGTCATAATGTTTTGGCTCTTGAGTGTAAAATGATTCTCCACTGATCTCTGGTTCAAACTTGATGCACTCTTTAGAATGTTAAATAGTCTTTACTGTGTACAAAAGAGAGTGGAGTCTTATATTTACCATAATAGAGAGATATTTTCCTTCTAGATTGTAACATTTATATATGGTGCCAGTCATTTAAAAATAACATGTCTATGTGATTATGCCATTAGCTTAGCTTTTGTAAGAAAATATGATAGAAATTATTTCTGTTTTGATTGTATTAGTTTTAAATTTACTATAAAAATAAACAATATTATAGCCTTTAAAAAATGCATAAAAGTTGTAATGGAAAGTTATTGAAAAGTCTTTAATAAGAAAAATTGCTGTATTTAGTAAATTTATATTATTAAACATCTGAAATCGTTTATTCTGTACCCATGCATTTACCTTATAGAATTTACTTAAACTAAATAACAGTGGGTCATATTGGTTAGTTAATTTTAAAAAAAGCAAAAAAAAAAATTTTTTTTAATTGTTATAATTAGAATCGCATATAAAAAAAATTACTTTTTAAAATAAACATGTATTTTATTTTTCAATCAAAAATTTTTCACAATAATTGTTTTTTTTTTTTTTCATTATACCTCAACTTTTTGGTAATCATGAATGATTTAGAATTTTTATATTTTTTTTCAGAGATTACATCAAAATGTAACATCTTTTCGTTCCAGTCGAGCTCTAAAGAAAATTTTTGAATTCTACCTGAAACAGCATGTAGTATTAAGAGAAAAAGTAAGTGATTTGTAAAAGCAATCTTTTTTTCTTAGACAATTTAGCTTTATATATATATATATTTACAAACTAAATATAAATTATAGGTTTTTGCATCTCCTAGTTCTTCAATAAATACTTTTTACAAATTTTTTATGTCTGTAAATTTTATCATTGCATTTTAATATACACATGGGAACAACTTACTGGTCTCATGACAGAAAATTATTTTCTTATGAACCATAAATGAAGCCAATTTTATTAAATGAATTTTTTTGAATAGAAATTTAAATTAGAAGTGTTTTATTATTTTTTTATTGGTTTCCTCCCTCCCCCGCTAAAACGTTTATATTTTAAATAAAAATATATAGTTATATTTGTCTAAATAAAATATCTTTTGAAACATCCTTTACAGCCTTCTTTATATTAAAAAAAAAATTTAATTCAAATTTTTCAATCTTTATTACTATTACTTACCACTACATAGAGAATAGATAAATGTTTTTTCTTATTTATTTATTAAAGACTAATTCTAAACAAATATTTTTAAAATATGAAGTGATTTAATAAATAAGGGTAATTAAGATTTTGTGTCTTGTTTTCTTAAATGTGCCCTATATCTAAGAGCTACTTTACTATCCTTGCAGACAAAAATGTTAGCGAATGACGTATTTATGAAAATTTCGTAGTTGCTTTGTTTAAGAGTTTCAATAATGTCTTGATCATAATTAATGTCTGAACCGTTAAATTATTTGCTGAATCATTTTCGGGTCTCAAAAACGATTCTTTGATAGCTCATTCACAGAAAAGAGCGGGTGTTGTTAAATGTATTGAAAAAAATTTTTGATGGAGCCTGACTGTGCTAGAAACTAATTTTTAATGTTTTTTGTTATTACGAAGTAAAATAAATAAACTTTTTAAAGTTGCAGAAATATTAACAAATCCTTGGGAAGAAATTCATGAATGATTACTTTAAGACTTAAGTTCAACAATATAAGAAAGTTAAATTATTTAAAGATCAAAGTTGGAGATCTTTTGTTTAGGAAAAGAGAACAATAATTTTTAGCCAAATATCCACAGTTTATATGCTAAAAAACTTCAAAATTTCGGTGTGTATTATAGACTGTTGCATACAATCTGTGTACATTATTTTTAAGTTTTATAAAAATCAATTCTGTAAAACACTCCTCTAAAATCCTTTTTTTCCAGCCAGAGTTAACATATGAGAGAAAACATAAAAAAAGTTATGTGTGTTATAATAAGTAAAAATAAGTTATGTGAGAGAAAACATAAAAAAAAAAAAAAAAAAAGAAAGAAAGAAAGAAACATGGACACACAGTAGAAGAAATCCGAAATTTTTATGAAATTATATAAATTGGGAGATGCTACACACGTTGATGTGTACTAATTGATGCAAAAGCTCTGGAATGGAAATATAAATAAGAATTAAAAACGCTATATAGAAAGTTAATTTAATAAATAAATTAAATCTGATACAGATAAAATTTTTATCTTTCTAGCAAGTATGAAGGTTACAAATCATCAGAAATATGTCTCTTTTGTTTTCACCATAGTTCTTAAATGCATAATTTCTTTTAATTTGTTCTAAATTGATAAAAAAAATTATATACAAATTTATGGGATCAAAAACGTTTTGTTTGTTTTATATCATATGTGTGAAAACAGAATTTGATTTATATATAGTATACTGTTGAATAATGTAAAATATTATATTTGGGATAGAAAATTACACTTGTGAGTTATATGGCATTGAGGATTATAGGCTAGAAAGTATAGTTCATTTTGTTTGATTGCTTAGTTATTAAATTTTATCTTTAAATATATTAAAACATATAATTCTGTACTTCTGAGTTGTAATAAAGAACTTCTATTAATTGATTTATTTATAATTTGGAAATTAGATATCGATACAATGAGACATACACAGAAAAGGTTTTAGATAGCAGTATAAATTATCTATGCCACATCTAAAGACTGTAAACTAAAACTACCTGATACATTAAAGCTGTTTGACTGCAAATAAAATTGTTTGATATTTATAAAAAGATCATGCTAAAAGAAATATTATTGGTTATTAACTTATCTATTAATTTATTTTTATGTATATTATTTACTATGCAGGAATACATAATGAATGCCTGTTTCACAAAATTATTATATTTATATGGATAACTTGTTTTCAAAAATGGCAAGGGGATATTTTGTTTCTATGACACTAAAAATAGAAGCTCTGGGTTGCATAGGATCTGTCATGCCAACTGAAATAGCATATTAAACTTTTTAAAAGTAATTATATATACACATATACATATGAAATTATATGTTACATATTTAATAAATCGTGTAGCTTATTTAAAGCATTTCATAGATTTTTTTTATGCTAAGAAATTATTTGTTTACATCTGAAATTCTTTCAAACTACATGAAATGATCCACACTCATTTGAAAATTACGAACATAAGATTCCTTATTAATGTGTTTAAAAGTGAAGAAATGCCATGGTTCTCTATATTCCCTCTTTCAGTTTATCCTTTCATTATAATAATGAATACAGTTTTAGGATATAAAAAAAAAATAAATATTGGTCATAAAAGTTGCATTTAGTTATTGTAAGGAATCAAGAATGCTTTTTTTTAAATAGATATGTTTAAAATCTGAATTTTTATAAACGAATTGTAAAAAATCTTTATTTAAATGTATGTTCTTGTTCATTGATTTTTATTTATAATTGTAAAAGTCGGGATTTTTTTTTTAAAAATATATACATTCGTTCGTTTCCATTTCTGCACTAATCAAACAACTACCACTAAATATCAAGTACTACTACTAAAGTTATAAAAAAAAAACAGTTTGAAAGCTTTAAACTTTTTTACAAAAAAGTAAAATATTTAAACATTAATATTTCTTTAATTATAAAGTTGGCTCTTAAAATATTCAAATATGAATTAGAATCCTGTTTTTAAAAATTAGCAATGGATTTAAAACTTGTATGAAAATCCTCATTTTATTATGTTTTGCCTTAAACTTTTCTACAGCATTTTGGCAATGTTTCAATACTAATAACATTTCAGATTTCTATATGAGAATTTTTTTAATCTTTAATTAATTGCATTATCGATTAAACATAAGATAATTGTGTTTTATTTCAAAATATACAATAATATATATATTGAATATTGCGATAAACTTGTTTTTAATTTTTCCAATTGTAAGAAAGAATTATTGAAGAATAAAAGTTTTTAATGGTTAAATTAATTTGAGTGAACTGGTCATGAATGTGTAAATACTGAAAAAAAATATAAGAAAAATTTAATTTTAAAGATTTATTATTTATTATTTTTAAGTTATTAGGTTTAAAAGTGCTATATTGATAAATTATTATAAAGTACTTAAGAAAAAAACATCCATTTCTAACATCAAAATTTTATTTTTGGTACTAAGCTAAGACTATTACATGACTTCACAAAATTCAAATATATGTGACATAGAAATTTTACAAAATTATGTTAGTACATATTAAAGAACTGCCATTATGCTATTATTGTGTAATTCCAATTTTTTAACAACTCATTGTGATGAGTTTGCATTTTTGTACAAATTATAATATAAGAAACAACTTAATATTGCTTTTCAAATTAAGAAATAAAATAATAAAGTTTATATACTTGTTCTGAATTAGAAGTAAAAATTATCTTGAGTTTTAAAGTACTATTTTTATATTATAATAATTTCTCTATAGTATAATATGAGTGTAGTGCTTATGAAGAAGTTGAGTAAGACCCCAAAGGGAGTGCTTGCTGGCATGCCATTTGAAAAACAATCAAGATCAGTTTTAAACACAGTTATAATTGATCTATTGTTCATATTTACACATGTAGCCTCCCGTAAATCTTGTAAATAAGAATCTTCACATAGTGTTTCTTCACATTGATTTTCATATTCATATTCTTTCAGCCATTCCCATATCCAAGAAAGCTCACAATTACAATTTAAATTATTTCCAGACAATTTTAAATGCTTCAGATATTTCCCTGGAACCTGTATTGATCATAAAAAAAGTTACTAAACCATAAAACAAACTTTAGAATAAATAAAATTCTTAACAATTAAGGAATTTATATATTGATTAAAAAGTGAATACCAATTATTATAAATTTAAAAGGATAAAGGTAACAAAACCAACTTATAGTATTTGAAAAAATAGTTTTGGTATTGAACAGTCAAAAAGTTAATGGTATAAGTTTTTCTTTTCTTAATATTTCTGCTGTTTTTATCAATCAAATTAGACAATAAAATTTTGTTCTGTATTGTTTACACTTACATGAAAACATTCAGTTATTTTAAATAATATTAAGTAGATAATTTTTAATGATATAATTATTTTTAAAATTGTAATTTTAAGTTATGAAATCTTTTCAGAGTTTCATATTATTATTAGAGGATAAACAATCAATTTCAACTTTAATTCATTTCTAAAATTAAAACCAAATCTTTTTTAGATATTTAAAGTACTTTTTGAAGAAGTAATATTTCTGTTTATTTATTTTTTGTAGTCTTCTTGTAACTTGCCATATATACAAAAAAATTTTTTTTTTTTAATTACCAACCAATTCTTCTGAGTCTTACTAATTTTTTCTGCTTATCCGCAACAAAGATTGAATCTTGAGCATATATATATATTTTTTACTATTTGCAAGGCCGAATGTGCTGCAATCCAAACTGCAAAATTCAATCTTGAAATTGGAGAATTCCACTTATCCCCATTTGATTGTATAGTACTTGAAATAAACTAACAAGCATGCAATTGTGATCTTTTTGAACCAACTAGTTTTTATCGAGAGGAAGTATCGTATCTAGTGATTGGTATATAAATATTCGCCCCCCTCCCCCAAATGAATCAAAATTAATTGTGAATAAAATTTTTTATTTAATTAAATTTTTTATACTTTTTTGGACTGACGATACATATTTTGTGTTTCTACAAGAAAAAGATGTTAATTACTTATAATATTTTCATGAAAATTATAATTCTTATTTAATTGCAGCATTTTAAGTAGCTCTATTTTTATTTTTTGTTTCATATGGCTAATCTAAATAAGTATAAGCAAACTTTTAAGGAAATTTAAAAAAAAATTTTTTAAAAATTATTAAGTAAAGAGAGACCTTGACATGAAGCAGAATTTTGCAAGCAGTCTGTACTAAAAGAAAAATATGCTAATTCTTGTTGGCGAAATAATGTTATCAATATGTTTATCTTAATCAAGAGCATTAAACTTCGTTGTGCAAGATTGCATGTCATTTATAATCAGTATATGCAAATTTCATTATGTGTTTCAAAATTTATTTTTTTCCCAACATCTTAAAGCAATTTAAGATAAGTTATATTCTTGTTAATTTTTGTATAATCTAATGAAAATGCCTAACTATTATATATTACTAATATTTGGGATATTAAAGTTGTTTTGATTTGTTAGAGTATGAAAATGGTAAGTATAAAGTTATTTAAGGTTAAGTGCATTAAAATTTAATCATTTTTGTTACAATAAAACCTCGCTTATCACATTAATATTGTGATTTCCCGAAATCGCAAATTTTAAAGCTTATATATCTCAGGCAGACTGATAAAACCTATGGAGTAGATAAACAATCCAATAGAGATTTTTGGAAAAACTACAATATCATAGATCCTGAAGAACACATCAATTTTTCTTGGGTTGAGGTGATCGAGAAATGTTTGAAAGACGTATTGAAGAATGTATGGTCGAAGCTAAGCAAGGATATTGGCACAAGAGAATCCATTGTTGATGGCAACGAAATTGTCAAGCTAGGTAATGAAACTTGGTTGAGTATTATAAATGTGCAGTATATTGAAGAATATATACATGTTACAACTGGTGAAAATCTTTCCAACGATCTGAAAGAATGTGTAAAACAACAAAAGCACGAAAATGACGAAATTGGCGTGTCAGAAGATGAAGAGTAAAAGGAACTTTCAACGGAGGTGCTAAAACAAGTTTAGCCACTATAACGGAAATTATGGATCAGTTTATACAAAAGGATTTAAATTTTAAATAGAAGCTTAATGGCAAGACAAAATGTCATTGATGAGATATCTTGCTATAGACATCTACTTGCTGAGCACAACAAGAAAAGGCCGAGGAAGAATCTTTGTCATCACAAAGCAAAACTTCTTAACTCAACATTTTTTTTTTTTTTTTTTGAAATTTTTAATTTTTTTATTCTCTATTCTATTTCATTTAATCTCATTATTTACGTATTAAGTGGACCTCGACTACGCAGTTATTATTTACTCACTTTCGTTAAGCGCGGAAACTTTTTGGAACTTATACCCCACTTTAAGTGGGGTATTTCTTGTATTTAGTTTTATGTTTTTCATCATAAAATAATGTTATGTAAATTAAGAATAGGCAGGTATGCTATTGTGATGCTTACAAATTATTTTTCTTACAAAAAATAAAAGGAATAAAAATTATAATTACCTCTCTTTCTATGGAGTATAATTTTTCAAGTGTCTGTAACTTGTTATTTATAAATGCAGCAGTAAAATTCTTGACCCTTTTCATGTTGTCAATAATTTTTTGAGAAAATTTAGTTATATTTGAATTTTTAATATTCAAATTCAGAGTTTGACTTTGAATGCTAGAGAATATTGCTTCATCCAAATATCTCATATTATCTCCTTCCAATGTAATTGATTTCAGTGACTTAGGAAGATCTCCATTAAATATTGCTTCCATTCCATTGTCTTGTACATGCAAATGAATCTCTTGAATTCCTTGATTACCATGAAACATTTGTGAAAAATTGATACTTTTGCTTGCATATGTATCCAGTTCTATCTTTTTCAATGCTGTTAACTGATGAAAGGTATCTTGGTCAATATCTTGCAATTTTAAATTTTTTATAAATAACTCTTGTAACCTTTCCATATTTATAAAACTGGTATTTATTAATTTTTGAATTGGATTCATTTGTAAATATAAAGTCTTTAAATTTTGTAGGTTTGACCATACATTATTATGTATGTTTAATAATAAGTTATTTGATAAGTCTAATGTTTGGACTTTTTTTAATTGTTCTAATCCTTCTTGTTCTACAGTTTGTATGCTATTGGAACTGAGGTTTAAAACTAAAATATTGCATGCACTAAGACTTGGAATTGTTTCCAAACTTGTATTTGCTAAATTGAGTTCTTCAAGACTAAGGGGTAGATGATGGGCCATCCATGTTGGAAATTCTTTTAAGATATTGTAGGACAAATCTAGCGATATCTGAAAATAAATAACAAAAATTTATTTCTTTAAAATTTCATGTTAATATTATCTAGCTTAGTATTAAACTTAATTTCAAAGGATAATTTTGTAAATCACTTAAAAATAATTAAAAGCATATGTAATTATTTAAAAAAAAATTAATTCTTTTTATTAAAACTGATTAAAATAAAGAATAAAATTTTAATTCTGAAATAATTATTATAAGAAATCGGAATGGAGGATGAGAGTTAATACTATTTCAAGTATTCTTTCTTAAAATATTTAATTTTAAAATTTCACACTATTTGTTGAATGTATTTCTTTATATCAGTTTATTTTCTGTATTGAAATGTTATGTTTTAAAAAACTGAAAACAAAGTATAAAAAACTTTCTTCTATACATGTTAACTTCATATAATTTAAAAGTGTATGTTAATAAGGTTTAATTTTGTCATAAATTTTAAAGATATTAATTCAGTCTGCTAATATATGTATAATACTCGCTATAAGTTTATATTAAAAGTAATAATTTACTATAGTATTCTTAGTTTTAAAATAAAAAAGGAAACTGGAGCTGATTATACTTACTAGTTTAGGTAACTGTAACTCTTCTCCTGAAGCTGGTAGAAACATCCTGTTTTGTGATAGACTTAGATAATGTAAATTTTGCAAGTATTCAATGCTGCTGAAGTTTAATGATTCTATTTGATTTCCAGTTAAATCTAGAAATTGCAGAGTATCTTTGATCTGTAATAAGGAATCTTCAGGAAATTCTACAAAGTTGTTAACAGACAAGTCTAATTGCTCTAGGATAGTTGCTTTAAAAATATCTTCAGCTATTTCTTTTATTTCATTATGAGCCAATGAAAATATTCTCAATTGCTTCTGTTTTTCAAATAAGTTTTCTGGCAGGATGTCTAGATTATTATTCGACAAATCTAATATTTGCATTGATCTCAGACTTTTGAATTCATCTTCATCTATTTTACTAATCATATTATTTGAAAGAATCAATGTTTGCAAATGAACCAGATTTGTAAATGATTGAGTAGTTAAATTTGTAATTCTGTTGTGACTTAGATCTAAAACTGTAATTGATAATCGTATAGGATCTAAGTAATTGCTATCTAAATAAGATATATTGTTATAACTAAAATTTAGATGTTTAATATTGCTAGATGTATGTGTCACAGTATAATTGCTTGTTAAATTTTGAATGTTATTATGATCTACATCAATTCTTAGAGTCGATAATCTTCCTACTTGATTAAATGCTTCTAAATTCAATGAAGATAGCTTATTATATGCTAAATTGATCAATTGAATATTTGGCAAATTTTGGAATGCTTCGTTATCAATACTTTGAATCGAATTTCCTTCTAGTCGTATAACCATTATCGAATCTAAATCGAGAAATGCCGATTTTTTTATATCTTCAATCAAATTATCATTTAATTGCAAGTAAATTAAATTGCGTAAATTTCGAAATATGTAGGATTTTAACGTAGTCAATTTGTTAAATGCTATTTTAATTTGTGAAATTTTCGAGTTGTATATGTCATTGACGACGTTTAATTCTAAATCTTTAAGTTCATTGTGATTTAAATTTAAATATCTTAAATTTTGAAATGAAGAGAGAGAATTTTGTGGTAAGTAGTGAATTTTATTGCTACTTACATCTAAGTATACCAATTTTGCAAGAGAGTTTAATGCTTTGTAAGGAAAAATCGATAGTTTTAAAGCATTATGTAAAACAAGTTTTTCTAATGAATGTCGTATGTCTTTAAAAGTTGCATTTCCGATTTTTGATATGATATTATAAGAGAGATCGAGTGATTTCAAACCACTTAATTTATGAAATGCCCCATTTTCAATCACCTTTATGGCCGACTTTACAATATGCAGCTTTTCTATTGAAGGCCCAACATTTTGTAAATATTCTGAGCTGATGACAGATTGTTGCTTATTAATTAATAACTCTCTTATATTTGGTAAATATTTCATACTTTCTTGAGACATGCCATTCATTTTTGATCCAGAAATATCGAGATATTTTAAAGAATTTCCGCAATATTGAATATCTTCAGGGACGATTTCTTTTATTGAATTTCCAGCTAATGATAGTTTGGTTAATTTCGTCAGAGGCAAAACTGGAAATTCTTTTAAGTTATTGTAACTTAAATCCAAAACTTGTAAAGAATGTGTCGAACTAAAAATGCATTTTTTGTTATTTCCGATATCGAACAATACGGCATGTGTATTTCTGTTGTATTTGTAGTCAAGAAAGTGTCATTTACTGTTATAAGAGGATTGCCTTTCAAAAAGATACGATTTATTTCATTGAAGAGTCTGAAACTTTCTGCTGTCAATTCCCTTATAAGATTGTGTTCAAGATGTAGCTCATCCAAGTAAATACGATTTCTTATTTCTCTTCCTTCAGATATAGAGGAAATTAAATTATCATTAAGATTTACAATTTTGAGATTTTTAAAACTACCCAATGCATTTAGTGGTATTTGCTGTAGTTGGTTTCCCATTAATATTATTTGCTTTAAGTTTATCAATCCTCCGTGAAATGTAATGTCATCTATTGAAATTATTGAATTGTAAGCAAGGTTCAAAACCTCCAACGATATCATATTTCGAAATGCTTCGGTTTGGATATGCATCAGTGCATTTTTGGACAAATCTAGTATCTTTAATGTCTTACCTAAATTACGAAAATCGTCATTGTGTAAGAAAGAAATTTTATTACCTGCCAAATTTAAATTGCTTAGTTTTTCTAGGTTTTGTATTGCTTCTTTTGGTATTCGTACCAAATTATTTGTACTTAAATCTAATATGGATAATGTTTTTTCTAACCCAGCTAAGGCATTAGGGGGTAAATCTGTCAGAAGGTTATTATTAATCTGAAGTTTCCACAGTCCAGTTCCATTCAAACTGTTGTCTTCTAGAAAGCGCAATCTGTTTTCTTTAAGACTCATAATATAAATTGCAGAATTATTGATTTGAGATGGAACTGTCATAAATGGTATATTGTGACAGCATACAGATCCCAGATCTGGACCTCCATTTGAGCATGTACATAAAGGATTGAATGAGCATGGCCTGTGTTGTTCTTTAAGTCGAGAATCCACGTTTGTTAAGAAAAGTAAGAGACAGACTTTATCAAAAAACCTCATCTGAAAAAAAAAATTCTTGCATAAATTATTCCAAAAATTACTGCAATTTTTATTTAATCTTTAAATTCCTGGATATTAAGAATGCCAGCAGTAGAATAAAAATAATTACTGTGAAATGATTTAACTTTCAGTTTTGTCAAGTAAAGGAACATTCACAGAAATTAAACCTCCTGTGTTCTAAAAGATTCAGTCGGCCATTATATTACAGTTTTTCTATATTAGTTACGAAGGACGAAGAGAGTGCTTGGCATTAACAAGAAATAAAAAAGGCTAATGTACACTTTCCCTTATTTAAAAAGGGATTTGATTTTTCTTATTCGAATTACTCTTTAATTAACATAATTATACAAAAGAATTATATGATAACAATTGCATTTCTTTTGGGAATTTTAGTGGATCTTTATGAACTAATTTTAACATTTTTATGTAAAGATATTAATTGCATAGACTAGACAAAAAAATAAATAAATCACGATGAATAAAAAAATAAAAAGAATTGCATTTCGAGTTTTGTGTTTATACTGAATTTCTTTTAATATATAGGATGATTGCTTTCTTACGTGATTCATTTTTTTAATAAGCAAATAGCTTATTTTTAATATGAAAATTTATTAAAAGTTCCAGCGTTGAAATATTTCGCATTAATTATTTTAAACCTTTCGAGCATATTTTCGCTGTTCAATGATTAATTAGATTAGATTAGATTAATTTGTATCGAAACTAAATTATTATTTATTTAACATAGTTCAAATAAAATTAATTCATACTAAAAAATGATATCAAATACCAGCAATTTTAAAATGTATTTAGCAACATATAACAGCATTTTTGCATTGTAATTTAATATTTTTTTGAGAGTATAATGATGATAAAAAAAAAAAAAAAAAAAAACAGGAAATATTTACATTTATAGGTAAGAATAAAAATGAAAATACGGTTTGAAGTTATTTCTGGAAAATTGCTTGATGTAATTTTTTTTTTTTTCCAGGTTCTAAAGTACACATACTAAATGATTATATTGCAGGATTACTTTCTATTGTGAAATTTCAAGAACTCTTATTAGAATAGAAATAGATAGCTTTGATTTTTAGAATTATTTCTTTATATTCTATTTTCTTTCTTGTAAATTATGTATTAATTTCGTCTAAATTATGCTCCAAGATTTTTTTTATTGTTGCTGTAGATCATTTAAATAATTTTCAAGAAATTCGGAATTTCATGGAAGAATAACGTCTTCCCAAACTGATTATTTATAAATTATTAATTTTTATTTATTCTTTTAATTTATTATTTTTCTCTTTTACGTATTCCTAAACTTAATTTTTCAACTGTAACATTTCTCTTAAAAAATTAAAAGGCACTTGCATTTTAAAATATACAGTTTTATATGATACACAGATCATTACTGTAATAAATTCTTAAAATAAATGGGAAAAATAATAACGAATACTCGTTGTCTTAAATGTCGTTATCTAAGCCTAAATATTATCAATTGCAAGAAAAGGAAAAGCGCATATTGTTAAATTTGTAAGTATCTATTATTCACTTACTAAACACTTTACTTTAATTAATGAAGAATAAATAATCATATATATATTTTAAAAGAAGTATATATATCTTAATGCGTATAAATCATACTCCTCGTAAATTTTAAATATTTTTTTAAATAATTTCAAAATAATATTATCAAACATTACTTACTTTTCAAAATACCAGATTATATTTGCTTATAAATCTATGACGTTTGTCTACTTGTGTAGAAAATGTAACTAAACTTTTGAAGTGTCAATTAGAAAAGGGAAATATTTCACACCACTTTGTAGTTACCTAACAGAACAAAATGAAGCTTTCTTAATGTATTTACCGCTGATTTCATGCAGGTGTTATTCATTTATGCTTACGTTAGCTTTTCTTTAAGCCTTTAAAATTGTGGTGCTTCTCTTTCCCGTTTGTATTATGCTAAGGAGAATACTTATAAGTTCCTTGTTTTTCTTACTTTATCGGTTTCCGTGTTAGAAAATGGGTACGGGGAGAATGGGAAAGGGGAGATTTGAGAAAAGTTGGTGGACTTCAATGACGTTGTGTACTTATGTTGACATCATCTACTTAATAAATTCAATCTCTGTCAGAAAGAAAAAAAATAGAACAAGATATGCTTGTTTAAGTGATGGAAATGAACTTTAATTGCTTAATTTTCAAAATAGTTCCACTCTATTGAAATATTTAAAACAGCTTTTTAAGATGACATTAGTCAACCGTATTTGGTTATCTTCAGTTCATGGCTGATTGTCCTTCGAAAATGTATAGCTGCCCATTCCGCAGATTTTAACTACTTGTTACGAAAATTTCCTGTTACTATTCCGAAAATATATTTTTTTTCCCTGAAAATTGTCTCCATCTCTGAAATAAACATACTAAAAAATCTTGTATGTAGTGGTAAAATGCAATGAAACAAATTAAAACCGTATGATGTTTTTTTACAAATTTTATGTTGCAATTTCAGTGGAAAAATAATGGACGGGGATCTTATCTGTTTCATGCAAAGTTTCGGAACATTTTATATGTAATTTAAAAACTTTCAATGATACCTACGATCAGTTATGTGTAAAACAGTAATATGTAAAATTTTAATTCGAATTAATTTTTTTGTGAATTGTGCGCCTTAAGGGTTCACAAATGTATGCTTTTGTACATTATTTTATTGAGAATATATTTATTTTGTCTGCCCCTTCCACTTTTAAACTTATACCGCGGAAATAAATTTAAATTAACAATCTATTTTCAGTAGTTTTTGACTTTGAAATTTTAATAAATGTTACGATAGGCAAAGGTTCTTTTTTTATTGAAATCTTGATAAATTAGCTTTTACTGAATTCGAATGTGATTTGTTTGATAATCATTTTTATCTGAATATAATAAGTTTCATTAGATCATTTCGTGTTTTGTTATTTAAAATCTCAGAAAAGGAAATTTTATAGGATAAATGTATTTTAGAATAAAATATTGTAAGATTATTATTTTTATATATAATTTTCAAAAATGAACATTATTTTGATAAAGCTAGCACGCCATTTTTTATAATGAAAAGAACACTGGAAAATTTGAAACTATTTTAAAAATAGAAAGTAATTTAATTTGCTCCTTTCTATCCCTTTTTTTTTTGCTTACTCAGTTTTTATTCTCTGGCTTTTAATTATCGAACAAACACATTTTTACTAACCATATTACTTACTTACATATCCTCTTCGTGTCCAGTGGCTCATAAGGCCCTCAGATTATTGCGCCATCTCAGCTGCAGTAGATCTTACTTCTGACCAGCTATTCCACCCCCGTGTGGTTCCTCTCATTTTCTACCATTCGCCTCCATGTTAACATGAGTCTTCATCTTTTCCTTTTTCCTTCCGCCCATGTTAACGCTATTACTAGGATTTTAGCTGAAGACATTTTTAGTATGTGGCTAATCCATTTACACCTTCTTTCGATGTTGTTTGTGAGCTGTTCTTGTTTTGTTTGAATATCAAAATCTAGGTTTGATACTGTTTGTAGCCAAATAAAATATAAAATTAAACAGTTGGCAAAATAGATGCTTTATAAAAATTTTTTAAATTTTTGTAAAGCATCTGCCAACTGTTTAATTTTATATTTTATTTGGTTAATTTCCATGTTTCGGTTCCATATAAAAGGATGCCTTTTACTATTGAATTTAATATGTTGATTTTTATGTTTAACATTAGCCTGTTTGAACGCCAGGGGTTAGTTAATTTTTTAAAAAATTATGACACCTATCTCAGCATCAGTTTCCCCTTTTATATCTACTATTGTTCCAAGATATGTAAATCTATCAATATCTTCTATTTGGCCATTTTCCGATTTCACTGCACATTTAGTTTTCTCATTTATTCTCATTGTTTTGATTTTGTTAGTATTTATTTTCAATCCTACAATTTCTGATTACTTTTCAAAAATATTTATCCTGTGTTGCAGATCTTCAGATTTGCTGGTAAATAAAGCAATATAATCTAAATAACACACCCTTGCTTTACCTCTGTCTAGATGCTAATGGGCTCTGTCAGGTTTCCATTAACTTCTACCCAGCATTTTTAATCCCTGTCAAGTTCGTTAATGATATTTATAAATTTTCTGGGAATGTCATATAATTTAAAAATCCTCCATGACATATCTCTATTAATAGAGTCGAAGGTTTTCTAAAAGTCAATAAAATTCATATACAATGATGTGCTAAATTCATGACTTTGTTCAATTATATTCTTTAAAGTAAATATTTGTTCGATTGTTCCTACTCCGCTTCTGAAACCGGCTTCAACTTGTTGATTATCACTCCTCCAAACACTTTGGCTGAAATAACAGGCATAATTCCTTTGTAGTTACCACAGATGGAAAGATCTCTCGTTTTGGAAATTTTTACGATTATAGATTCCCTCCAATTGTCATCTTTTCTGTTTTCCAAATTAAATTGAAAAGGGACTGTATTCGTTTAATTGTTCCATCAGTATCAATTATTAGCATTTCTGCAACGATTTGATCGCTGCCGCAGGTTTTTCCATAATCATTCTTAATTTCTATCAACGAAATTTCAGCCGTGTCAACAGAAAGGTTCGATGATATGCTAGCTGTTACCACATGATGTATAGCTTGATCTTAATGCTTAACATTGAGTGTCTCCTTAAAATGTTCTCCCCATCTATCTTGAATTTCTTTTTCATTACTGAAGAATTTACCTTGTTCGTCTTTCATATTTAGTTTTTGTTTGCTTGCACTTAAACTAATCTGTTTAATCGTTTGGTAAACTGCCCTACTTTTTCCTCGTTTAGCAGCTCTTTGTGCTTCAGAAGCAAGTGCTTCATAGAATTCTCTCATCCTTTCTCATTTCTTTTCACATTTCTATCAGCTTCTCTATAATTTTCCTTGTACTGCTGAAGTTGTTTTTCTAACTTAATACTTTCTGATATATGCTTAATCTTCTTCCTTTATTCAATTAGTTTCCTGATTTTTTACCCGTAATACACTCTTTATTTGCTTTCTGTCTTTTTTCCCATTAAATTTTGTAAAGGTTTTCTTTATTCTTTGTCCAGTTGTTCAACATTTTATGTATCATACCCCATTTCAACATCCAGTTCCTCAAACTTTTTTTTTGAGTTCAATGGCAAATGTGTGCTTTATATTTTTGTTCTTAAATTTAGCAATGTCAAAACCAAGTGGTCTCCTAATTTTATTTTTACGGCGTTTTTGAAGTTTGTTTCACATGCATCACCACTAAGTAGTGCTCGCTTCCTACATCTGTTCCCCTCCTTACTTTCACATGTCTCATAACTTTATAAATTTTCCATTAATAGCCATGTGATCAGTTTAATTTTTTGTTTTCCCATTCGTTGACTTCCAATTCACCTTGTGAATTTGTGTCACCGGATGAATTTGTGTCAATATAGTTCCACCGATGACTAGGACCGATTCGCAAAAGACCACAAACAATTCTCCGTGCTCATTCATTTGTCCTAGAGCTTCATTTTCCATCGATCGTTCATCGTCGCGTGCTTTTCAACTTTGTCCACGACTTTCTGTAGCTGGTCGTAGAAATCCTTTTCATCCTCTTATGCGTCGTTTGTTGGAGCGTAGACCTGTATAATTGTCATTTTGATATACTTAAAAAAAAATCTTGCTTTAATTATTCTTTCATTGACTAATTCCCATCCAATCAAGTTGCTCCTTGCCTTCTCGTTAAGAATGAGGGCCACTTCTCCTTCATGTCTGTAATTACTTCCTGAATATAGTATTGTTTTGTCAACAACTGTTTTGATGTTTCCAAAACAGTTGATGACTAAACAATACTATGTTCATGAAGTAGCTAGCTTCACGCATCCAAGAATATCAAGCTTATAGTTACTCATCTCATTTGTTAATTGCCTGGTCTTTCCAATTTGATACATGGTTCTCACATTCCATGTTCCAATTTGAAACATTTGTTTTGGCTTGGGCATTGACTCCTTTCGCCTCAGAGGTTCTCGTGGACTTTCCCCCCTTCTCATCGTATGCGTATCATTCTCAGTAGTCTAGGCAATTTATGTGTATCTTATCAAAGTATTGCAGCTGAAGTCTTAAATAAGATTTCGCTTTAAATAAATAAACACACACGATAAATTACGTCAGAATTCAAATTTATCCAAATTGAATATTTATTTAGTTCCTCTTTACGATATGGATATTATATTATTATGAAAAATTAATAAATAAAGTAAAGTAAAAGCTATATGAAGTAAGCACATAATAAAATTATAAATATAATTTTCCGTACATTTTGTGTAATCGTTATGTTCTGGTAAAAAAAAAAATCACATTTTTTTCCTGCTTAAAAAAAATTGCGGCGTGTTGGTACTAGGTTTTAGCTTATTCAACTTCGTTGAACTGTCAGTGTGGATATATACCAAGAAGTTAGGCGACTCCTGGTTTGCAATAAACTCTTTATGATCCGCGTGTTGGGATTTATAGAAAAATCATGATATAATCGACAGGAGCATGATGGCCGAGTGACTAGCACTCTGGCGCTCAGTACCACAGGTTTCGAATTCGAATTCCGGCGGTGCCATGGATGTTTGTAGTGGTTCGGATACCTCTTTAAGCCGTAGATCCCGGTCTCACGTGACCGTAGAGAGTCACAGAGCCCAATCAGACTCTTCTCACTCGCGTCATTCCCAAAATTTAAATAGGCAACTCAGCTCTATTCACAGTGAGGTGATGCGATGTGGCGTGGTGTGGTGTAGTGTAGTGTAGTGTAGCAGTAGTAGATATGATAAATCTTTATCAAGTTTCTAATGTTAAATTTTTAACAATGGTAACTTCGATTTATAAAATTGTATTAAATGTGAATGTAAGAAATAATCTTTTAATTAAAATTACAAATAGAGAATTATCCTTAGCTGTTGTACATTAGTTTTTACATTTTTTAGCATTTATGACATCAAAGAAGTTCCACCTATTTTTCCCATCCAATTTGGTGTGACCTTGCCGTGGTGGATGGGCTTTCCACGAACAGTGTCACAACTGTTGATAACATGGAAGCAATTTTTTCTGTCAAAACACCGAAACAATCAAGCATATTGAATACTGCAGTTGATTTAATGTACAACTCATGCCAAATACATTGTAATTTTGTATCAAAGTATCACTAGCAGCCGAATTCACTTTCTTTATGTCGCTCACAGCGCCATCTATTAATACACTTTGGAACCTTTTTTTATGCCATATCGTTTCCCCCTTCTTCAAGTATCGTAGGTTCAAATTTGAACTCATTGTGACGAGTGTTTCTTTTTTTTTTTTACATCATTTTGAAAGTGGTAATTTAATTATAATCACCCTGTAAATTCAACGCTTATCGCATGCTATGTACTGCATTAAGGCACATCTATTACACCGTAGTTTTGTGTTGTGTATGTGTGATATGAAATGCAGAAGGTGTTCAAAAATTTTGATAACGATTTTGATTTTCTCCATGAATTAATTTTTTTTTTTTTTTTTTTTTGGTTCTAATGCAGCTAGCAACCATTTAGACAATTGCCTTTGATGCAAGTGCTGCATAGACATTACTCACTTTGCATTACCCAGGGGGCGCGTGTAACTTGATGGTAAGCCACGGACGCGGAGTAACAATGCCCCCGCAACGCTCTACGATCCTATTAGGACCGGGACCTACGGTTTAAAGTGGATTCCGAACCACTACAAACACCCATGGGGAAGCCGGGATTTGAACCCGATACCTAAGGTATCGAGAGCCAGAGCGCTAGCCACTCGGCCATAAGGCCCCCCTTCCCCCATCAATTAAATTCAAATGAAAAAAAAAAGTCTTAAATAGCATCTATTCGGAACAGAGTTTGTCGTTTGTAAAAAAAAAAAAATATATTAAAATTATTTTTTGCTTTAATATGTCTCTGGAAAATAAACAAAAGATCGAAGTATATATTTTTGCTTTTTCCGAAGTGAAATACTTTTATACGATTATTAAAGAATGATGTGAAAAGCATGTTTTTAATATTTCTACACATAAAATAATGACATATAAAAGAGTAAAGAAACGTCAAAAATTACATTTGACTGCGAAAAACATGTACATATCTGTTGTTGTTACTAATAACCCCTGGTATAGAAAAGCCTACACCAGGTCCAGAAGACCCCGTCGCAGGCGACGGTGCGATGGCTAAGGGTAATATGCAGCTTCGCTGTATCGAGCTTCTCTGTTGACTAAACCTCGACAACACTCCACGAGAGTATTAGACCGGGATCTACGGTTTAAAGTGGACTCCAAACCACTGCAAACATTCATAGCACCGCCGGGATTCGAACCCGAAATCTTTGATACAGAGCGTTAGCCACTCGACCATCAGCCTATCAGAGTGAACATTTTAGAAAATGAAATTATATATATATATACTAAATACTATGTATTCAAAATTGTTACAAAAATGCGGGAAAACCCTTTGTATATTGATACGATAATATTCCGTTTACATACTCATGGGCATACGTCCAAATGCGTATTCTTACAATGTGTTTGCTTTTAAACAATATTAAAGCAACAAAAATCGCATAACTTTTTAATTCAATATCATAAAAAAAATTTTATAAAGGTAAAATGGTATTTAATGAATGGCTTTTAATGTGGTTTTTAAAATGGCTTTTATAAAGGTATGAAATAAAATTCCTGTAGGATAAGTTTTCTTAATTATTCACTATCAAACATAGTTATCAAACGTGTGTGTTTCTTTCATATTATGTACAACACTTTTTATACCCCCTTCTTGTCGTTTAGAATTATGCTTGCTGTAGTTCAAATGTTATTTTTAGTTTACTTAGTTGTTAAAATACTATATCCAAACATTTTGACTCTTTACTTAGTCTTATTACTTTTGTATTCAGAAAATTATGTTTTGAACCGTAAAAGAAATTAGTTTTGATCACTTTATTAAAATTAGAGTAATTACTATACCTTTTTATTAAAATATTTTTATACAGCTTCATTATTAATTAATTTGTTAATTCATTATTTCATTGGTGCATAGCTTTTAAGTTATTCTGATTCAATTTATATATATATATATATGGTTTTTTTTAATCCACATCTATTTATTGTGAGAATTGCATTTCTCTGTTAACAAAATATATTTTATGTTGAACTTTCTTTCCAAAAACTCAATTTTATTTTATAAAACCTGATCTTTATTTATTAATTAAAGATTTATTATTAAGATTTTATAAAATTTATATCTAACATATTATTCATCTTAAATTGTTATAATCACTATTGGATATATACAAATATGTATACATATTTTCTGTATATTTAAAAATAATTCTGAAATGAAATTTTTTGTTGTTGTTGTTGTTGTTAGCTGGATCATGTGGTGATTTTGAGAACTTCTAGTCAGAGTGGTGATGAAGAAGTCAAAGATGCAATCAAATCATTCCTTCATAAATATCGGCAGGTGGTTAATCCTGAGTTATTATATACTGAAGTTGATTTTGAAAGGAGTAGCTCTAGGTATGTTATGTTAAACAATGTATTTCTGAAGTTATTTAATAACTAATTTATATATTTGACAGTTTCATTTGAAAAATAATTATACTATTATTGTTTATATAAAATATATTATTTCAACCGAACAATTTTTCAAAATAAACTTAAAATACATGTTAATTTAACTGAATTTAAAAAATATTTAATTAAAAGAAAGTTCACCGAAGTAAACAATATCGAAAATAGTTCGAGAAAAACAATATCAGAGTAGAATTGCAAGTGATGAAAAAGAATTATAGCAGTATGTAATTTTATCATAGCAATTTTTTTTTTTTTAAATTTTCAATATCATTTTATTCTGTATATGAAAGTAAAAGTAAATGTTTGAAATGGAATTTTGGTTTTTAAAAATTTCTTTTTATTGGAAAAAAACCCCATAAAATGTTTTATTGAAAGTATAAAAATAAATGTCACTTTTAATGAAGAAAAAAAATTAGATAAATCTGACTTTGAAAAATAAGTTTAAAAATTTTTAAAAACTATATTTCTGAAATTGAAATGTGCTTCTTTAATTTCTCTCTTATAGCATCTCGTTTTTATTTGTGTGCTGCATAGTACGAAAGAAATTGAAAAAAAAAAATGTTTTGATAATTTTCATGCTTTATATATGGAGAGAAATTTATATTATAGAATATTTTTGATACAGACTAGTTAAAATAAATCTTGCTCTATTTAAACCGAATTAAACATCTAAATTTTTTCATACTCTAGGTTTACTAAGATATAATGCAAATTTTTGTTTCCTAATTGTTTCTGTTGTTGTTGTTTCTTATCCCACTTGGCTGGCCAAGCCCACGAGCACATATGGACTCATGATTGAAGGGTAAGGAAGCAGCTTCTGTTGTGATGGAGCACCCGTAGGTAGAAGCCTGACTTTTGCTCCGTGACGCTCTTACAGTCATAGAAGGCCAGGACCTACGGCTTAAAGTGGATTCCGAACCACTACAAACATCCATGGCACCGCCGGGATTCGAACCCGAAACCTGTGGAACCGAGCGCCAGAGCAATAATTTTTTCTAATAGACATATATTTCATATTATGAAATATAGCGTTTTTTATATTTGGCGTACAGATTTTTTAAAAAAAATATTATAATTTTTGAAAACAAGAATTACTGAATAAAAAAAGTAGCATTTTAAAAGAAGTTCTATTCGATATAAATATCTAAAAATATTCGTCTGCTCTGGGGAAAAAAAATATTATTATAATAATAAATAAAAAATTTCTCCCCAAAAAAATATTTATAAAAGTTTGATTTTCCTATATATAGCGTTCAAATTTCATCATCAAGAAAGAGAGAGAGTTTTATTTTTTTTTTTAATATATCTTCTCAACTAAAGGATTGATATAATCATATACACTGAAGTGACAAAAGTCATGGGATACCTCTTAATATCGTGTCGGCCCTCCTTTCGCCCGGCGAAGTGCAGCAACTCGACGTGGCATGGACTCAACAAGTCGTTGGAAGTCTTCTGCAGGAATATTGAGCCATGCTGTCTCGATAGACGTCCATAATTGTGAAAGCGTTGATGGTGCAGGATTTTGGACACGAACAGACCACTCGATGATGTCCCATAAATGCTCGATGGGATTCATGTCGGGCGATCTAGGTGGCCAGATCATTAGTTGGAATTGTCCAGAATGTTCTTCAAACCAATCGCGAGCAGTTGTGGCCCGGTGACATGGGGCATTGTCATCCATAAAAATCCCATCGTTATTTGGGTACATGAAGTCCATGAATGGCTGCAAGTGATCTCCAAGTAGCTGAACATAAGCATTTCCAGTCAATGTTCGGTCCAGTCGCACCAGAGGACCAAGTCCATGCCATGAAAAAACAGCCCACACCATTACGGAGCCACAACCAGCTTGAACAGTGCCTTGCTGACAGTTTGGGTCCATGGCTTCGTGGGGTCTGCGCCACACTCGAACCCTACCATCAGCTCTTACCAACTGAAATCGTGACTCATCGGACCAGGCCACGGTTTTCCATTCATCTAGGGACCAACCGATATGCTCACGTGCCCACGAGAGTCGCTGCAAGCGATGTCGTTCTGTCAGTAAAGGCACTCGAGTCGGTCATCTGCTGGAATAGCCCAAGAAAGCCAAATTTCTCCACACAGTTCTAACAGACAAGTCCCTTGTACGTCCCACATTGATTTCTGCGGTTATTTGACGCAGTGTTGCTTGTCTGTTAGAATTTACGACTCTTTGCAGACGTCGCCGGTCTCGGTCGTTAAGCGCAGGCGGTCGACCACTGCGCTGTCCATGGTGGGATGTTATGCCTGAAATTTCATACTCTCGGCACACTCTTGACACAGTGGATCTGGGAATGTTGAATTCCCTAACGATTTCCGAAATGGCATGACCCATGCGTCTAGCTCCAACTAACATTCCGCGTTCAAAGTCTGTTAATTCCCGTCGTGCGGTCATCATCACGTCAAAACCTCTTCACATGAATAACTTGAACGAAATGAAAGCTCTGCGAAAGCACTGCGCATTTATACCTGTTCTACGCGATGCTACTGCCATCTGAAAATTTGCACATTGCTATCCCATGACTTTTGTCACTTCAGTGTACAATACTATAAAAAAAAGTTAAAAAGGCGAAAAAAAGCTTCAGTCTGTTATAAAAACTGATTTTGTTGACTTTAGTCTTTTTGTCTTGTACTTTTGATGTCCTGTAATCCAATATTCTATTTATCACTGTATCTGTTTTTTATTTCAGCTCTTGTAGAATTTTTCTTCTTATTCATTAAAAGCTGTTCCCACATTATCCAGGAAAAAAGTTAAAGTGTGAATATAGGAACTTAAATTTTGTGGACATTTTAAAACTTTTAATTTTCCAAAAAGTCTTCAAAAGCATCCCAAGCTGCTTTCTCTGCAGCATTTAGTTTGTTTCTGAAATTTGGAGTTTGAAATAGTTGCTTTACTTAACTTTTATTTTGACCTTTACATATAAATTTGTCTTTTAAATCAACAAATTCCACAACTTTCATATTCGCCGCTTTAACAAATTAATTGCTTATCTAGTCCCAAGTGTTATGTGTGACTTAACAAATGCACATGCGTATTTTATTTATTTACTTTAGCAACTTTACGCAAGTTCTCTCTGAAAATTGATTACACAATCTCATTTAAAGTTGCACATACTCGACTTCAGATTGATGATTTTTTAAATTGGGCAGACAGATTTTTTTAATGCAAAGTGCAAAAATAAAACTATCATATGCTTTCTGTGCAAATGTTTTAGCAAGATCTATATTAGTTGGAAAATCGCAGTTTAAGGACTACTGTAGTTTTGGTGTCCCATTCCTTGCATTGGACAAAAACACAAGAGAAGCACAGTCGTAAAGAGGAAGCTTTTATTTTTCACAAAGTCTCTTATTTAAGGACAAGGAAAAGTTTCTAAATTTCAAGGTCCCCTAAACTAAGATCTATCCATACAACTTTAACTTTAAAACAATCACTACCGTAGATTAAATGCACATGATAGAATAATTTAATTACAATATTTGAATTTGTTAGTATAAAATACTACTGTGTCCAAAAAGTAAGACCAGTTTTAAATTTAAATTTTTTGATGTTAAAACTGATTCCGCCGATTTTTGAAGTGTCTGAATTAATTGAGCAAGAACTTGCGTTAAATTTTGTTTGCAGAAACGCATAGAATGTTGCAGAAGACATTCGGTGAGCATTCCTATATCGGAAAATTTTTTTTTAGAAGTGGTATAAACAGTTAAAAGAAGGCAGAGAACGCGTTGAAGACGAAGAGCCCTCTGTTTGACCATCAACCTCAACCGACGAAGCTCACGTCCAAAAATTAAAGATTTGGTGCTTGCAAACCGTCAATTTACAATTGGAGACCTTGCTGATGATGTTGGAATTTCAAAATTCCATTTTAAAAGATGTTTTGGGCAACAAACGCTTCAAATCTTGATTGGTACCGAAAACACTGAATGCGCCAGCTCACTGCATTGGTTCTTCGTGATTTTTTCGCCAAAAATGAAACCCATATCGTTCCATAACCACCGTATTCACCTGATTTAGCTTCGTACTACTTCTGGCTATTCCCTAAACTCAAAAGACCACTTCAGAAACACCGTTTTGAGTCAATTGAAGAGACATTTCAAAAATCGCCGGAATCAGTTTTAGCATCTCAGAAATCTCAAGCACTAATGAATATTTTGACGTAAAATTTCACACAGATGTCAAGGACAGTGCCAACAACCTAAAAAAGAAAAAAAAAAGAAATGAAATACCATATGCCTGGGAAATTTAAATTGAAAATTGATCTTACTTATTGGGCGCAGTAATATATAAGAACCAATAATTATTTTTAGAGAGAAAAAATTTGATGGCTTACAGTGCTATTCAAGAAAATGAACAGAAGTTTAATTTTAAGTTTTTTAATATCTTTTCCTGCAAAATATTTATATTTTAACAGAATATTCCTTAAAGTTTTAAATTTTTTAGAGACCACATTACACTGATTAATGTTAGTGAACATTTGAATAATGCTACTAATTCCATTAATATTTGTTTTTGCTTGTTATGCTATACCTAAAGCGTTTTATCAGTCTTAATTATTATCTTATCTTACAGTTGTTTAGATTCTGATTCTGAAGATGGTAAAAATGTTTTTCTTGGTGGAAACCCTAGTCAGCTAGTCAAGTAAGTTATTCATTTCCTGCCTTTCAAGTTGTATATTTTTTCTGTTTATGTGAAAGTCAATGAATTATAGTGAAAATTCTATTTTTCCTATCTATGAATTATTACCTGCTGTAATTAAATACGAGTATTATTGAGACGATCGGTCAAAAAGAAACCTTTTTTAGAAATAATGTATTGAGTGAACGAGAATACTTGTGCATCATTTCTTTTACAATATCTCCTTCATGCTCAATACAAGCCTTTCAGTGCTTACATAATATTCAGTGTTGGCTGCACGTCTAGTCATTCACCATTTAGTTTACCTCTTCATAAGATGGCAAATGCATATTTCACTTCCATCACCATATTTTGCTTCCATTCTTTGATGTATGAGGAATTTCGAGTTTTGCACTTTCATATTGTCGAACATCTGACGCTACTGATCTTAGATGAAAGTATCCAATGACCATTTATAGTCTGTTTTTATAACAATACTCATTTCTCTGCATTTTTCTGCTACCCACTTGATATTTTTTACATTCCTACAATAATATTGCCAACTTATATGTCAGTGACATTACATTTCAAAATGCTTTTAAACATTTAAGGTTTTCATTTGACTCATCCATGTACATTTGTTACTTGACTTTTTTGTTTAGAATAATAGTTATTTGTTATTTTCTTTTCTTTCAATGTTTTTTGAAAAATATATTTTTATTTTTCATAAATTTTTATTACAATGTTAATGAATTTTTTTAAAAATATGTTTACCTACATCTTTTGTTAAAAAGCCTTTAAAATCATAGTGATATATTTAGAATTATTTTAGTATAGCCTAACAACATAATTTACATTTGTCTAATCTTTCATTTTTACATGTTACATATTTTTTGTTTGTCATTAAATATTTGAATTTTTTAATGAAATATAATTAGATGTGCTTATTTTCTTTTAAAATTTATTGGAATCAAATGATTAAATAATCATAAATTCTTCTGTTTCCAACAATAGGTTTATTGCTGAACGGTGTAATGGAGGGCAACTTACATATGTTGACAACATTGATCATAAATATGATCTTAAAACTAATGTGAATTCTGAAAAATTTAAAAAACTTGATTTGTTACCTAAACAAGAAAAGTTACCTGTGCTTACAAAAGTTCCTAAGTAAGTTTTTAAGTCATTTCTTGCTATTTTTTAAATTAATTTGAGTTCTGCCTTATATGCATTTACTATAGTAAATGAATAATATCATGCCCCATTCGTGGCTCAGCGGTAATGTGCGCTACTGGTGAGCATTAGGCTTGAGGTTCAATCCACTGGCGACATTGTTTCAAAAACGAGGAAACTCCTCATTGGCGTTTATGATGTTCAGCATATTACCTCGTTACGCAAATTGCCGGGTGGGAGTTTTCCGGGTTTTCTTTCATACGGTGTGCAAATGCGGTTTAGTTCTTCTAAAGGTCTCTCCGGAAGGCACTGCCCGTCTTCAGCGTCACAGAACGAAATCAGACTTCTACCTGCGGGTGCAACACACAGAATATTTCACAACTGAAGCTCCCCTTTACCTCCATCCATGAGTATTATACGTGGGATGTCTGTCCAGAAAACACTGAGGATGAGTCACAACCACATATCGTTCATTAAATAGTAGGCGCTCTTTAATTTTGGCATTCGATAGTTCGGCACATTCTATAATCCGGCACGGATCAACCGCTCGATTTCAGAGTATTTTTATGTGGATTCAAGCATTTGTTGACCTTGACCACTACATCACGGCACAAAGCTGCTTGCGTTTTCTCCTGTTTATCGTAACTATCAATTTTCATTTCAATACAGTGTGCACTGTATAATAAAATGTTCTCAAAGCTCAGAAAAGGTTTTTCGAGTTTTAATAAGCATGATCATGTAACTTACACAACAAAACTTTCGATAATTAATCTTCTGGAAAGCTAAACTTTCATAACGAGTGACTTTAATATTGGTTCTTCGATAATGTATGATAAAAAAAAAAAAAAATAATGGAAGAAATTAAGAACTTTGCTGCTCAAGCTGTAAAATCAACGAAAAGAAATCAAGACACATATTGAAGAAACCTTAACATGAGTTTCTTGATAGTGCCTTGTTCACTTGATTTTGTGCAAAAGAGTACGAGCTAAAACATGTAAGGTGCCTATGTTGATTGAAAAAGCTATACAATTTCATCGTATTCTAAATATAGAATTGCTTTTATGTTTTCCTGTAGTTGACTTTAAAATTCGTCACGGACTTTAAAGATGGAATGTGGCTGAAAACAGCAGATCAACCAATGAAAATTCCCCTGAAAAATATAATAATACTTTTCGCAAACTCGTTGAACTGTGGGAACTAATCTGGGGTCAAGTTTACGATTCCAATGAAACTAGCCTTTTATGGGGTGTTTACCAACTTTTACTGTGGCAAGTGGGGTGAAAATGTGCAAAGGGATTAACGAAAAATAAAGATGTATTGATCGTTTTGTTGTGTGTAAATGCTTCTGATGACTAATCTGACAACTGTGCTGATTAGTAAATATAAAAAACCTATAGCTTTAAGAGGAATTTAAACTTGCCTATACATTAAGATGGACAGAGCAATTTATGGATAACATCTGATTTGTTTTATGGACTGGTTTTTTCACCATTTTGTACCAGAAGTATAGGAAATCTTTAAGAAACGTGGAATGCCAGAAGACAACAATGATTTTATTGTTAACAACTGTAGCTTGTAGCTATTCAGCTTGGTTTTCGGCTGTATTTTTGTAGATTACCTTTCACCAAATGTCACTCCCTTCATTTAGCCGATGAATCAAGGCATGATTCAAAATGTATATTCTTTTTATAGAATATCTTTTGTACAAGGCCTTTTGGATTCTTACTAAGATGTATAAGACTTCCAAAGACATTTTAATGTCAAAGATGCAATTTTTGCAATTGCCTTAACATAAAATTTAGGGAAAGAAGTGATGCTGATGCAAATTTTGATCTGATGATGAAGATGCGGATCAACATCAAAGTATTATCTGTTTGATGTTATTAAAACTTTATTAACCTTCTATAATCTAGCATGTCAGTGCGCCCAAATATGTTGAACTTAAAATAGCTTGTACCGTGGTAAATACAAGACTCTACAATTTATCCATCATATTTTTACTCTGTACAAAATTAAATTCAGTTTTAAGTCTTCTGATGACTATTTTTTTTTTTTTTTTTTATGATTTATTATACATTGAATTATATGTTTAATTTTTACAGGAAAACTGTTAAGGCTTAAAAAACATTCTTGCTGCTAATTCACGAGAATATAGAATGTAACATAATTTAAGAAATTATATTAAAAAATAATAAATATAATTAATAAATTACACTCATGTCCATAAATTAAGGATAATTCAGAATCACACAGAAATTGAACTCTAAAATAAAAATTTCACCTGTAGAATTATCACACACATCTTGAAGAAGAATATGCAAATTACAGGAAATCACCAGATGGCGCGGATAGTACGTCACAATGACGAGAGTGTAAGAGAGGGGTATATAAGGAATGGTGGCAAAGAAGTAAAATTGTTCACAAGCGCTTTAAGTGCAATAACCGCATAATTATGGCACAAAGGAAGCATTTGGATGATTTTTTACGTGGTAGAATTATCGGACGAGTGGAATGTGGACGTACCCAGCTGGAACTATCCCAGGAACTTGGAATCGCCCAGAGTCCCATCTCCAGGCTTTGGCAACGATTAAAAGATGATGGTAATGCGAGTAGATGTTACAGCACAGGTCGCCCCCGAGTTACAACGCCGAATGAGGACCGGTATTTAGCAGTTACTGCCAAAAGAAACAGACGGAGCACAGCATCTGACCTGTCTCGTCAGCTCTCTTCAGCTACCGGTACGACAGTTTCAAAGCAGACCGTGTACAGACGCTTAGGGCACATTGATCTATATGGTCGTAGGCCTGTCAGATGTGTTCCACTTACCGCAACTCACTGTCGCCTGCGATTAACCTGGAGTAGAGAGCATGCATTGTGGACACCGCAACAGTGGTCTGGTGTGATGTTTTCCGACGAGTCCAGGTTCAGTTTGCAGTCTGATTCTCGCCGGACTTTCATATGGAGATTGCCAGGTACCCGTTACCACCAAGAGAACACCATTGAACGACACCGTTACGGTGGTGCAGGATGGCTCGTTTGGGGAGGAATTATTCTTGGTTCCAGAACTGACCTGCATGTTCAGAGTGTAACGATGACAGGCCACATCTATCGGGATTTCATTCTGGAACAACATATACGTTTGTTTCGGGGCGCTATGGGTGCTGAATTGCTGTTTATGGATGACAACGCCCGTCCTCATCGTGCAAACATTGTAGACGAATGCCTTCAATTGGAGGATATCACCCCTATGGATTGGCCAGCGTACTCACCGGACTTGAATCCAATAGAGCATGTGCGGGATATGCTTGGCCGACGAATTGCAGCCCGTCAACCCCCTCCCACCTGTCAACCGGAACTTCGGAGGGCATTGCTTGATGAGTGGTGTAATATTCCCCAAGATCAGATTGATAATTTGATACTCAGCATGCGTAGGCGTTGTAAGGCCTGTATTGCATCCTCCGGGAGACATACTCCATATTAACCATCATACTAACCATGTTATACTGTTTTTTGTAAATAGGTTCTTTTTTTAAATTTGCTCCAGGGAGTAAAAATCGCAATTTTTATTAATTATGTCAAACATATAGCATCTTTTTTGCTCTTTACCTTTTGACCTTTACCTATAGACTTTACAAATAAGTCAAATTTGTTTTGCTTCTGTCTCTTTCTTTGCCTGAACTTCATTATCTTTAATTTATGGACATGAGTGTATTATAAAATCTATAAATTTATATACACTGGTGGAAAATGAAATCCCAACACCAAGAATTTAGTATAGTGGAATAAATGCACTTGTTCTTCGGACCTTCACTTCTGCTGTAAGTCCACTGTACCTACGACGTAGACAGATTGGCTCCAAACACTCACCTGGCCTCCTTCTAATCAACGTACGACATTAATACGAAAACTGCTCTCATTTGAGTACAAAACTGACCTTCCGCCCTCCAATGAGCTCTAGTTTGGCATCAACGAAGTAGCTGGTGATGGTAGGAGCATGGACACTACATGGCATCTGGCTTAGACTTGTCCCTCAAGTAATTGATATGTTATCGTTTGTTGCGTACTCTATGACCAATGCAAGCTCGAATTTCTGGTGCAGAAAGATGCGCTACATCCATGCGGAAAATATGGCATGCGGCATTGGTGACGTGTGTGCAGCCATACCCCTGTGTTCTTGAGATAGTACCTTTCCATGAGCATTGCTGCATACAATCATGCACAGGGAATACATACCTGCCAAATCTTTCTGCAATATCACGGAAAGTTCATCTTCTTGCAGCTATATTAGATGGCCATGTTATCTCAATAATCTAATGATACTGCTTTTTTCATCTCCTGAAAGAGATTTCATTATTATTCTTACTTGCACAGTAAATATTCTTTAAAATTTCAATTTACATAATTACATTCACTATGCCATACAAACTAAACTTATTTTTTTTAATGCAGTATCAATTTTATATAAAAAAAAATTTGCTGAAAATTGTGAAATATCCCTATTTTTTGCTGTCAAATATAGACAAATATTTAAATTTTTTTAAGGACACTATCCCATTTTGTCTATAAAAAGTGAAAAGCCATGGAACACTCAGAATATTATTCTTGAATGCATACCATAAAATTTCAAAGTAAATTAGTCCTGTACAATAAAACGAAAAACATTTTGCAATATACACACACTTAATATAGGCACCATTGTAATGTAATTGCAAGTAATGTAAACACTAGCCAAGCAAAACAAAAATTTGAAATCTTCATCAGTTTGTTGCTGGACTTTTCGTTTTGATAAATTACAGATGGTTTGCAAGCTACATAAGCAGAATAGTCTATATAACAAACATTGATGCAATATAATTTATTGATGCAGTTAATAATTAACATGTTATTTATGTGTTATAAATATAATAAAATTCAAGAGGAAAAATATATTTGTTGTTATTGCATTATATAAATTCAGTGATCCCTGATTAAAATTAACAGGTGAAATACTTTCACCGGTCGCAGAACATTGTCAAAAACATTCTAGAGTAAGGCATTATTAAACAGTATTGTGAATTCATATTAACTATACTGTCTCCTATTAAATGTTTTATGTGTGTTACTCCTCAGAATTTAAAACGTTGCTAAAAAATGCTAATTTAAATGTAGGTAATAAAGATTAGGTTTACACAGCAAAATCTTGATTTTCATTACGATTAACTTTATTTCAATAACAAACATATTTTAACACCTCTGAAAAATATAAATTTTCTTATTTTATGATAGAGAATTATTGTTTCTAAGCAAATATTTTACTGAAGAGATATTTTTTAAACTTTGTTTTATAACTCTTTTGTTTTTTTTTCCGATGTATTGTAATTTCAATGTTGAAATCAGTTTTAATAATACTTATCTTATTAAATATATTTAGTTGATATTTAATATGTTGTGTATAAGATCATTCTAGAAAAAGACTTTTGCAGATTGTAATATTTCACATCTGATACTAATAATTTAAAATGCAAAATATTCTGCAAATTAAAAATGTTTATCTAGATATTTATGGAACATTATCATTTTTAATCTACTTGTAATTTGTTTCAAAATTTTAATAGTCATGTATGTGACAGATTTAGATTTAAATGACAATGTAATAATTTTTATTCTAGTGGTTTTTATTGTTGTATATCTACTTCCTATAGAAATAGACCATTTAAAATATGCATTATATAATTCAAAGAGTATTGATGAAACCTGATTTTTTTTATTTAATTATTTTAGTTTAAATGATCACATACAATTATTTACTTTTGTAGAAAAACAGCTATTCTCAATACTTTTTTATTGCAGGAATATAGTGCACCTTATTTTCCATACATTAAAAAACCATTCAAGTGATTTCATTGCCACGATTATTAACGTCAAATGCAATATTTTGATTATAATTATCACATACAGCATACATGAAATATGCTGTATGTGATAATTATAATCAAAATATTGCATTTGACGTTAATAATCGTGGCAATGAAATCACTTGAATGGTTTTTTATTGTATGGAAAATAAGGTGCACTATATTCCTGCAATAAAAAAGTATTGTGAATAGCTGTTTTTCTACAAAAGTAACTCCTTACTTACTCCTTACTTTTGCCAGCATACATGAAATATGCACTATACAAACTTCACATTCGTTTTTGTTTAATATATATGACTTTTTGTATGAAAGGATTTAATTCATTAATCATATTTCTTAGCTGATTTGAATATTTTTCTGTAGTTTATGTTTATATCAAAAGCATGTGTACAGCTATCTTTTGTAATTTATATTTAAACCAGATTAATAATAAATTGCTCACTGTATTATCTTTTAGATGGCACACTGTTCGCGTCTTTATCTCATCTACATTTAAGGACATGCATTGTGAAAGAGACTCACTAATCCGATATGTGATGCCAGAGTTAAAGAAAAGAGCTGCATCTGTATTTGTAAAAGTCAACGAAGTAGATCTTAGATGGGGTATCACAGAAACTGATTGCTGCTCTAAACGGTTTGTACTATTTTTTTAAATTTGACTTTTTAAAAGACATTCAATTACTATATATATATATATATATATATGTATAGTAATTAATGTGGTACAAATTAAAGTGGATTATGTGAAAGAAAATAATTGGTCTTGATTTTTTACTAAATGTGTACTTGGTCGATTAATCTTTTTAATTTTGAGTTCATTCACACAAGTTTTGGAAAATCATCTTTAGATTTTGTTTGTCAATAATGTTGGATATTATTAGCTAGAAATGTTATCTGGAAGTTAATTTTCATCGATTAACAGCAATTCAGTTTCACTGTTTCATTCAAGAATGTATAAAACTCGATTAACATCTTTACAGTTTCTGAAACATAAATGGAATTCATTTAATGCAGTAAAAAAAATGTTTGATTCTATTATTTGAAATAAAAAACCGTAAAACTTCAACGTTTACAAATAGATTATTAAAAAATGTTAACAATTGAATTTTATGAATTAAAGAATGTTAACAACTGAATTATATGAATTAATGAATGTTAGCAATTGAATTATATGAATTTTAATATTTATTTACTGTTAACTTGAAGTTTCATTTTATTATAAATTATAAACATCTTGTTAAAAAAAAATTGTATTTATATACAAATAGTTTGCATAGTTAAAGAAGCATATTTTAAGGTAACTTGCCTCTAAATCAAAAGTTAGACAAAATTTGAATAAATTTTTTGCTGTGTAATATATTAAATATTGTTAAAAAAATTTATTTTGAGAGCTTTTTTTTATTACAATAAACTGTATTGCATAGTGTTTTGCATTTATTCTATGACAATAAAAGTTTATCTTCGACTACTAATATATCTAAATAAAAACAAAAATCTATATTTTTAACATAATAAAGATAAATTTGAATATTTTAATTGCATGTTTTTATTTGCATACCTTCATTTTTCTTTCATTGTACATTCTTATAACAAAAAATAATTACTGACAAAATGTGTTTTATATTAATTTATTGGCTTCATGACTTCCGTTATTTAACAATACTCTGTAATTTTCATTATATTTGAATAAAATATTTAATAATAACATTTTTTCATTAAGTAAAATATTTTGAGTAATAATGATGGCAAGATTTGTTTAATAGTACGATTATTGGCATGTACAATATATTCTATCAAACGATTTTTAATTCAGTTTCAAATACTAATTTATTGTATGCTGAAAAAGAAGTAATTTTAAGGTTTCTTCAGAAAAATTTGTCAGGTATGAGCAAAGCGGAAACAAATCTTTTTTAATTTTAAGTGAGGAAAATATAATTTAAAGAAGTCAAAAGTACAGTGTGTTATATTTCACTCTTTCCTATTGGAGAAGAGTAGCTCCATTACACTATAAAACAGGCTTTTTTTTTTTAGTACTTCTTTATTAGTAAGGTGCCTGTTAGGATTCTGTCCTGGAACTTGGAACTACTTCAAAGTAAATAAAATTAAGTTTATTATTATCAACCAGGTGCTGCATTAAATGATTAAATAAAAAAATTATACATAAAAGAAATATATGCATACAAGACAGATAGCAATGGTAAGCAATGTAGTCATTTGATAAACAAAGTGGGAATACTTGACTTCATATGTAGCTGAATGACTGCTGATTCAACATGTAACTAACTACTGATTTAGCAACTTATGCAGCATAATAGTTCATATCCAATATGCCTGCATTTTAGTACTGTTATACTGATGCTTATAACCTGCATGTTCGAAGTACTTCTGAAAGAAAGCAGCTCTTCTAAATATGCAGTAATTGTAATATATGAACCTATGTGTTAATGGTTTTAAATATATTTATGGTTTTATAATTCATCTATGATCTCTATAATATTTTTAACTTTATTATTTTATACAATATTAATCAAAAGTGTATATCAAAATTGCTGCAATTATAATATTTTGTTATTGTTTATTTTCTTCTGATAATTTATATTAAAACCTGAAAACGTTTGTATGTATGCTTATTTTCTGCATAATTAATTGGAAAAGTTGATAGTCACAAAATATGCAAAATATTCTTGGTGAAACAAGAAGGAAAATCACTCATTATTTAGATTTTTCAAACTCTTCAGGTTTTAAAATCTAAAAAAAAAAAAGATTAATTATCGTAAAAAAACTGATTTGCAATTTCCTTTTCCTAATCACATGGACTGATGAGTTTTCTCTTGAACAGAGGAATTAAAAATTGAATTATTGAGTTCGAAAAATTATGCTTATTTAAAATTATGGCATTCGATTAGTTTATCAACCAACTTATTTAGTTCCTGTACTATTTCAAAGTATAAGCATATAGCTTGGAAGTAAAAATATTTTAACTTATATAAAATATTTATGTGTAAAAATCTCTCAAGTTATGTTTTCATGATCAGAAAATGTTACATTTTAAAATTCTTGCATCTGTGTAGTTTATTACCACTTTAAAATATTATCATCTAGCTTTTAAATAATGTCCATTTGGTAAAAAAAACTATCTACTTAAAAAGTAAAGTGAATTTGTCGTGCAATGAACAATTTTTTTTTTTTGTCTAAATTTCAGCATTAGTGAACCACTATTGAAATTTTAGTAATCGTTAATCAATTTAAAAAATTTCCGACTATTTCAAAAATACTTCAATTTTAATTAATCAAAAAAATTAAATCGATTTTCTGGTTATTTCAAGCACAAAAAATTATATTACTCTTCTTTAATATATTTATCTCAGAATTATATCATAAACAGATTTTTATTAGTTTTTATTGATGACGAAATTCCATTGCCTTATCTTCATTAAGTAGGTCGTTATCTCAAATTTCTTTCCACTGTCATCTCCAAAGCAGCTGAATTAGTCTTTCTTCCAAAAAGCTTTCCATGATTTTATTTTTTCATTTAATTCTTCAGATTTCTTTGATTTATTGTTTAAAATTCTGTATTAACTTTCAGATTATTTATTTCTAATTGACTTACTAAAATCTCTAAAACTTTATTATTAAATTCTTTGTAAATGTGCAAAATATATTTAAATGTAATTTATTCATTTTGAGGAATAAGTTATTTTTTAAATTCATTTAAAGTCTGTAGAATTTAGCAGCATGTATACATTTTGTTGAATAATAAAAATAATTTTAGTATTCTATTTTTTTATTTATTTAATGTATATTTAGTTTATTAGCATTACATATGTCCATTTGCGTGAAAAATTATTACTTTATTAGAAATGAGTTATATTTGGTGTTATGCCTTTTTTTGCATACAAGATGGATTTGTCAGAACACAATCCTTAAAAATACATTTATTCTAAACATATTTGCAAAATTGTAATAGAGCTAATAAATTTATACTTTTTGAAAAAAACAACTCATCTATTTAAGTTTTTATAATTTAAATCCCATTTATATATTTTTTCATTGTTTCTATATGTATATTTTCAGAGCTGCTGAACTTTGTCTACTAGAAGCTCAAAAATCGGATTTATTTATTGGAATTTTGGGTGATAGATATGGCACAATTTATAATTTTGACCCTCCAGATTCCCCAGATCTTCAATGGGTGAAGGAATATCCTCATGGTTTGTCAATAACAGAACTTGAAATGTATGCTGGGGCTCTAAAAGAAAAGTCAATAAAGAAAAAGGCATTCTTTTACATCCGAAATAATTCATTCCTTAGGTAGGCTTTTGATGTTTTATCCTTCACTATGTTATTTTTATTTTATTAATTCAATGTTTGTTCTTTTCCTATTGTTTTTTTCCAGACAGTTAATGTTTTTATTAGGTTGTACTTTGAAAGAGAATTCAGATGTCAAATTTTTGATTTTCTCATGCAATTTATTTTTTAATTCTTATTTTACCAATGAAGTATATTTAAATCTTTCTCCAGTTATTTGAAAGCTTTTATTTGGTATTTTTTAATATTATTTACTTTTATTTTATCTTTATTGATTTAGCTTCATAGTTCTTTTTCTTATAAGTTTGTTTCAATATTTTTGCAGTTGTTTTTAGAAAATTTAAAAAGTCTTCAGAGATAATTTACTTTATTTTAAAAGATTACTTTAGATTCAAACGGTAGAACCAGATTTATTTATTTTATTTTTACCAAGAGTTTTTTTTATTTAAAAAATTAAATAAATTAAAGTTGTTTAATTTCATTGAAATTCTTCATTCTTAATTGAAAAATTGTAATTGATAATTATTTTAAATTCAATATACATTCATAATTGATTTTATAATTTATAATTTTTCAATTTGTTAAGATGAAAGCAATACTTAATATCTTTTTTATATAATATTATCATCCTATAAATACTTGTTAATATATTTTTAAAGTGCTGACAAATCTAACTTTTATCAGTTTTTACCAACTTAATGGTTTGTAGCATCATGATTAATTGGTTTATTATTACCAAACAAAGACATTTTCGCAGCATGTTTTTGCAACAAAACATATAAGCTATAAATAATTAAAAATTACTAAATTATTAAAACCAAGTTATACTTACAAATTATTTTAAAAAACGATATATTGATATGCATTTAAAGAATTTGAGCAAAAATTGATAAAAGACAAGTGATCATTCATTTTTTTTTTTTCATGGTCTTTGTCTATTTGTTAGTTTTTTCTTTTTGCTTAATATATTTTCTATATTCTATACCTTTGCATTAAATGAAGTTCTGTGCATTATGTTTTCATTTCTTTCCTAGTCAAATGCCTGAAAAATGGAGAAAGGATTTTGATTCTGAAGATCCAGAATCAAAACAAAAAGTTGAATCTTTGAAAGCAAAAATTCGATCAAGTGGATTTACAGTTTGTGATGGGTATGTAGTTATAACTAAATAACTTAAAACTTAAATAACATTACTTACTTAACTAAATAAGTTAAATAACATAATGGTTTTATCTTTAAATTCGTGTTTTAGGCATGATTTCTGAATTATTAAATATTTATTTCACAGATATTTGGCTACTTATTGCTTGCACCTGTCTAACGGAAAAGTATCTAAGTTTTTTTGCAAGATTAGTGAATATTTATATAAATCGACCTCCATAATTTAGCTTTAGAAAAAATTTGAAAAATTTTCAGCTTATACACAAAATATGTTATATCTATTTTTCTTTTGGAACAGCATATTTATATAACTTTATATTATGAAAGTTATCAAAGACAAGAAATTTTCGTTATTTTGCAATTATTGGGCACTCATCATTATTGTACAGTAAATATGGTAACTTTTTTTTGCCATTTTTCATAAAAAATATACTTACATGATTTTTTTCTTTTGACATAGTAATTAGGGATTGCAATATCGGACCAAAAGTTCAATACCGGTATTCGGTATTTTTCAGATCTTGATACCGGTTTTAACACCGGTAGTAGAAATTTTAGAAAAAGAAAGAAAACACAGGTTTTTTTTTTTTTTTTTTTTTTTTTTTTTTTGTTTACTTATAAATTATAACAGTATATAAAGAATCGCAAAAAAGTAAAGGAACATCTTATTTATTTAAACCACAAAAAAGTGTAAATATCACTATTCAGTCTGTGGTACTATTACAAATTTTTGAAATGTGATCTTAAAAAAACATAATGTATCAATTGTTCTGTCATTAAGACTGGAACGTAATTTTGTGAAAAAATTGCCAACTGTCGAAAACGCTCTTTCAGCATCTACGCTAGTTGGTGATACTGCTAACAGTGCGCGATATACTTTTTACAAGTATTTATCTCTAAATCCCTCATCTTCAAATAAATCTATTTCTCGTCGGATTGTTTTGAATATAGCTGATTTCTTCGAAATTTTTTTAGTTATCGCCAATTCTAATTTTTGTTCAAGAGGTAATTCCTTTTCACTATCGACGTTAGTGTCATCATAATCTTCGGTAACTGTACCGAATTCTTCTGAATGCGGATAGGTTTGTAGGTAAAAAAATTTTAAGAAAATTTACTATAAACTTGATCAAATTTGAATTGGTTAGTCTCTTTTCTAGAATTCACAGATAAGAATAAATATTTCACAGATAAGAATTCCAAATTTCTAGTAAATACTGAAGAAACGGTATTTAAACTTGTGAATACCGGTATTACAAAATTGTACAAATAGCTCAAAATACCGGTATTCGGTATCCCAGTATACCTTTATTGCAATCCCTAATAGTAATGCTTCTAATATAACACATCTTGGTCTTGTAATTTTTTTTTCCTTGATGCTGTGTTAACATTTTTCTTTTTCATTTATTACCATATGAACCCAATTATAATGCTTTAGTTTGAGCACATAGCAACTTTTATTTAGAATTACAATTATATTTCATCATAATCAATTAAATTTTCTGTTATAGTACTATAAAATATATTTCGTTTGTAGTATATTTGTAAAAATGTATCTGTTGCTGTTAAAGTTAAAGTAAATTTATGTTGTTTTTAAATTTACATTTTCATGTGAAGATTATATAGCTGATTTTATCATTTTATAATACAAAAGGTGTTAAACTGGTGTATATTTTTTGGATAGTTTTATAAAGTTTCCAAATTCTGAGTATAATATTTTATTGAAGCAGATCTATACATATACTGATTCTTGATCTTGAAATTTATTACAATTTGATAAACTTTACAGCTATGTAAGTATGGGAATTAAAATTCAGCTGATATAATAATTAATTTTAACTTAATAAATGAAAAATATGAAATTGCAGTGGAATATTTAAAATTGGTGAGAAAGCATATTAAATAAACTTGAATATTCATTTTACAGTTATGTATAATGAATAAATTATTTTTTATTCTCTCTTTCTTTAAAATTATATTCCATTGTTTCTGCATTTTCTTCCAAAACCATCATTTGTGAGATATATTTTGTTATTAATTTTATTATTTTAAATTTGGTATTCTCCTTTACTCTTTAAGTTTGTGGCTGATGATTATGGAATCCCATTAACTGGAAAGTACTGAATTGTTTCTTGCTTACAGAGTTTCATATTCACTATTTATGAGAAGAAAGAATAAACTCCACACTTGCTAACAGGCCTGAAATAATATACTTTGTTCTATAGAATCATACCATCAGGACTATAGAAAGAGGCATTCACTATGGGTAATTTTAGTCTTTTTGTTGTAGGAAAAGATTTTATTGGCATTAGTAAAAAGCACATAAAACTCGTCTTTTCTAAATGGAGCCAAGATCAGATTTTAAACCACTCTCTGAACAGAAAAATCTATTGTTTGATATGATCTGTTCTAAACGGCTAAAAGTAGAGTTAATATGATTATTCTGCTATATATCAACGATCTGTTCATAGATACTGTGTCTGTAAAAAATGATGATTTTTTATAAAATCTGTTTAAGGTTTTTATTGCATTTGCCAATAGTTTCAGTGTTGCATGTGTTTAATTCTCAATGGGTAGCAATAATCTGATTCTTGCATTAACTAAAATCAACCACAGTTTACTTGTGATAATGACTTTAAGATTTTTCATATTATGTTATTCCCCCATATTTTTATAGTTCAAATAAATTTTCCTGTAGTTTTCAGGATCCCCAAATTCTGACCACATTAAAAGAGAAAAGATTTTATTATAACCATATTTTTAAAATCCATATTTAAAAATGAAGTACAATTTTTTTATTGTTACATATATTATTTTAGAAGCAGGTAGAAATCATATGTTTTGATTATTCAACTATTTTCATTTTAAGTTGCATTAATTAGGAATTGTAAATTGAAGCATTTATTTTTTACCTTCAGATACTCATGTCAGTTTGCAGGATTGTTTAATGGCAAACCTGTATTGTCCGGCTTAGATAAATTTGGGAGAACTGTTTTGCATGATATGTGGCAGGCTATAAAAGAAATGCATGAAGAGGTAAACTATATATTTTTATTGTATTTTACTTAACTTATATATTTATGGAATATATTTTTACTTAACTTATTTATTTATGGAATTTTGGAAATGTAGGTTATCTGTATATAATGTATGATACTTTTATTTTCTTTATTTTAAAGAAATCTGGATTTAAAAAAATTTCTTAATGTATTGAATTTAATCAACTTTTAATTTTTTCATTTTTTTCCTCTCATAGGATCCTTATGTGGATGATGAATTAGATGAAGAAACTTGTCAACAAGATATTTTACAATCATATTATTTTGTGGATTTAAAAAATTCTCCTGTGGATAGTTTAATAAAAGAAATAAAAGAAGAAAGTGGTATTTTTCTTATAACTGGAACACCTGGATGTGGAAAAACTTCTTTTGTTGTAAGAATTATTTTTATTTTTATGTTTATTAAATATAAGGTATCTACCACCTTTTTTCGTATCATTAATTTCTTAATTTTTATAAACACTTCATTATAAAAGCTCTAATTAAGTTGTTTTAAAATTTATTTCAGATAGAAACGTTTAGTATTTTAAAACCATTTATATACTAAACAACTGGCATGCAGTTGATTTCAACTTTTTATTACACTTCTAAAATAAACTTGCTTATGAGAATGAACCAATCTGAAATTTCTCAGTATTATATACTATATCATTTTATTTGTTTCTTTTTTATATGTAAAACTACATTTGCTTTTATTTTTATATTTTTATGTCAATTGAGTTATTCTCATTATTTTTATATATGGCTGTTATTTTATTCAAATATATTTGTCCTTACTCCACTATTTAATTGCATGGGTGTCTATGAGGTTTAAGTCAATTTCGATTTTTTTATGTATATTTATTAAATTGTAAAAGTGTCAAAAGTAAATGCATTGAAAAATATCTTTTGAATATATCATAAAAATATTTTCTTTCTTTCCAAAAACTACTATACTATAATAGCTTCCTTATATATTAATGTATTCTATTTAATAGCTCTATTAACATAAATTTTATTCACATTATCATTTTTAAAAAAAATTTTTAAGTAAATTTAAATGAAATAATTCTGTGTGAGCTTTGCTATTTATATGACAATTACATTAGTTCAATTCTATTTTAATCAACATCACTTAATTTTATAGATTTCACCACTTAATTTTATAGATTTATTTTATTTTAGTAGGCATTCAATTTTATTTGAAATACATCACTTAAAGAAATTTACATTGGTATCAAAATAGTTTTAAAAATATCTGGAATGCTATAGTTACATATATCAAGGAGGTTATATCTTTAATATTATCCTTGTAATAGTTTTATAAATCATATATTTTGAATATCTTTTTTCTGTGAAACATATCCAATGGTTTTTCTAAAATTAATAATAGAAAAACTACAATATATAAAACTGTAAGGATGAAAAACTGTATTGAGTGTATCTGCATCTAAATGTTTTCTATCTATGTATATTTTTGCTTTAAAATAAGCTTCATGAGTTAATTTTAACTTTATTAGATGTTTTTTTTATGTATATTTTAGTTTTAAGCAATTGTTATTATTTCGCAAAAAAACGTCTTTCAAATCGACTTTTCTTTGTTATTCACTTAAATTAAGATATACTCTATTATTTTTTTATGATACAGTTTGTAGAATATATAATCAAATTTTTCAATAGAATTAAATTAAATATGCAATATTGTTTTTAATTTTTGTATATGAATCTATATTGAATTTGTTATTAAAACAACATTTTCAAGCCAAAATTTATCATTCATACAAATATATAATTTATTATTAGTTATCCTATTTTGAGAACAATGACTTTTTTTTGAATAATTAAAATATAGTTAATTAACAGAAGTTTTCACATTAAATTATGGCTTTTTTTAAATAAGCAAATAATAGAAAATAATTTGATATTTTTATTGCAGATCAATGTTCTCCAAAATTTGAAAAACTTCTCAGTTATTAAATTTTTTGTTGGTCTTACTCCAAGATCTACTGAATTATCATATATGCTACAATATATTTCCAATTCTATTGCAAGAATGTTTCCAGTTTCTTCAGTGTTCCCTCGATTGACTAGGTATAGTTGAAATTTATTTTGGATCTTATTTCAAAGTATTCTTTTATATGATAAATAAATACTATAATGTTTTTGCTGTATATTTCTATTATTGAAACTGAATTTATTTATTATGTTTCTTTCAAGAAGGTAAAAGTTCTATCTTCTTTTCTGGGTGTATTCTTTGATTTTAAAGAACTCTTGCCCATAGTAGTATAAAATATGAAAAATATTTTTAGCCTTTGGTATACACTTTTCCTAAGTCAAAATTATTATAGTACCTTGATTTTGAAAGTTTTTTAGTCTTCTTTTTTTGCAGAAAATATCGTCATCACTATTGCTCCTTCATTAATTTCCTTTACTAAACAATATGTAATTTTATTTAATTAGTTTTTAAAAAATTCAAACAAATTTTTTAAACAAAATTTTAACAAAATTTTTTTTTTTAAATTTTAAACTAAATATTTCAAATTCATTTAGATTAAACATAAATGTATGCAGATCGTAAGATCTAAAACAATTAGTTATAAAACATTTCTGGTTGGTCAATATTTTTATGAAAAGAAAAAAAAACCATCTTACGATATGAGAATCGGTAAATATCGACTTATTTATTTATTTTTTTTATGTTTAAAATTCTCAAAACAATTAGAGAATATTATGATTCTGATTGAAAATTAGATGACGAAATGATTTATTTGCTGATATATGATTCATATATATTGATGAAATATGAAGAAGATAAAAAACTGCCCTTAGAACAAGGAGTAAATTAATTTTTTTCCCTATATTTATCAGGTCAACAAAAAAAAATGCCAAATTCGTGCATTTTATGCAAATGAACAATAGCATATTATTTCGCTGATTAAAAAAAATCTCCTCAATAGTTTTCCCTCATCAAAATCATTGTCACATAATTGTTAGGCATGAAATCGATGAGGTTATCCATTAGAGAATGTGTTATTCTCTCCCTTTTTCTAGAGAATGAAAATTTCCAGCTGCAGAATTGTTTCTAGAATTTTTAAATTACTAGCAACTCTTCTCCTTAGATGTCCCAAACATGTTCGATTGATTTCACATTTGTAGAATATGCTAGTCGATCTACTCGCAAGATATTTTTGTTGGAGTTTGCCTTCTAGCAGAATGCTATGTGGCCTGACGTTGTATCTCTGATTACTGCAGCATAAGGAACTTCATTGGGCTGAAGCTCTCATTCCTATATTACTAAGCATTTAGTGATTTATTCCTGATGATGTACTTGTTCATTGACAGAAATAGCATCACTTTACCTCACCTAAAGTAGACATTTTCATTCACAAATACAGAATTATTCCTAGTGTCGCATTCTCTCCAAATCATAAGTTGCCTATTTTCAAGTTCTGCCATAAAACTGCTGTCATTCGTGAATAAAACATGCTTCATTCATCTCTTTCCCTGAAGTGGCACTTTTATACCCTACTCTTTGCAAGCAAAGCAGTGGCCTGTTATGAAAATGAAAATCATAGGTTTGGGAGCATTGAATTGAACATGGAATCCGTCCTGGACTATTTGAATTTAAACTCTGGTGTTAATAGTCCTCTGAATGAGCTGTTACTGTGAAGTCTAATCATACTATTGTTTGTTCTGACATTTAATGTTAAATACCCGTCATCATTTTATGTTGTTCTTGCCGACAATCATATTTTGATTTCTGTTTTCTAATTGTTGATCCCATAGTTTGCAAAGACACTTTTCAACCCTATAAAAGTTTCCACTTCAATGGAGTGCATTTGGCCAGCCTTTAAATGATTGGATGGCCCTCCATATTACTAATCTGACTGAGTAATTTTTTGGGAATCTTGTATTCATTATACGATAATTAAACATGTTTAAGTTTTTCACTAATCTCCTTCTACATAAGAAATGATTATGGTCACTTTTAACTCCTAATCTAAAATTTGTAATTTCCTACATTGCAGATAAAATTTGGATATTCCTTAGTATGTAAACTTGATAATTTTGTTTTTTAACCTCTTTTATTTTGTGTTTGCTATGATTGTTTCCTGTGAAATTCACAATATCCTCTGATTGTTTTGAGTACTCCATTATGATCTATTGAATAAAAGAAAATTATTTTCAGTGATGTGATTAATCATTTTCCTGATATTCTTCAAGAAGCTGTTAACTCATCTGGAAATGCCAATTTTGTTTTAGTAATTGATGGCTTAGATCATTTATCAGCTAATGACCAGTTACTTGACTGGCTACCATTAAATCTTCCTAAAGTATTTATAATTATTTATTATCTTTTAAATTTTTCTTATAGTCTTATATTTTCAAACAAATTTGTATTTTTTATGAAATTTGAAATTTATTATATATTTATTTTTTATTATGTTTTAATGCTAATATAATAATCAACAATAATGCATCAAAAAACTTTTGTTAAACATGGATTCAGTGAAACTTGAAAAAAACCCAATTTTTAAAGAAATTTTTATTATCTTAAAATAGAATAAATTTTCAAAGATATTTTGTTTCATTTTTTAGTAAATTAATTGAGAAAGAATGTAACAAATTGAAATTAGATAATTGTTGTTTTTTTTTTTTTTTTTTTATTTTTTTTTTTTTTCCATCTTAACATTTCTAAAATGTAAAATGTATTAATATGATGAGGCATTTATGGTGAACCAAATTTCTTCTGTGAAACTGCAAGATTTTAATAACTTTCTAGCCTGATCAATTTTTATGTGTATATTATCATACAGTGGTGCCTCACTATTCAACAGTTATTTTCATTTTATTTATTGTATATTTTAGTTTGCATTGTTATAAAATATTTTGCTTTGAGTTTGAATACATCTGATTAATTAATTTTTAGATTATAATTTTTAAGATATTGTGATACAATCTATCTGATTCTATACAATCTTCTGACCTTTCATGCTATAAAAATGTTTTTTTTTCAACCTTCAAAAGATGTGTGGGTATAAATAACGTTTCCCTCTTTATCTAAATGATTTTCAAGCCATGCATAATGGTTTTTTTAAAAAATCTTATATTCATAATATCAGTATTCATCATTTTTTTTTCTGTCTGAAGCTACATTTGTAATAATTGTTAATAGCAAGAACAAACAGTGATGTAGTTATATATGAAAAATAAGTAAAAATTGCACATTTTGTGCACTCTTATATACTGTTTGATAGAATTCAAATTTGAAATTTGGGGTGCCCTAGCCCTTTTTATATATTTGAATTAATTTTTTTAAATATTTCATTACATGAATCTTTTTTGGAATTTTAAAATACATCGTAAATTTAGGTTTGCCTTTTATATATTGTAAGGAAATTAATTCTTATTTAAGATGCAAAAATGCTGAAATATTGAATAATTAATTAGGGAATTTTAAGTAATAATTAATCACAGTGTTAACATATGCAGATTTTATGTTGGTTTTTTTAATATTGTTATTTTATTCTCTCTATTCAGTAAAATATTAATAAATCTACAATATTATTTTAAATTCAGCACGGAAAAATGCTTGAAATTTAAAAATTTAAATTTTTGCTTATTTTTCAGTGCTTTGCTTATTTGCTTGCAATATTTTCCTTATCTTAAACTAAGTTGTGATTAATAATTCTTTACATTTTCTATAAATTGATATGAGCCAAATATGTCCTTGCAAAAATCCAATGATATTAAAGGATACAATAGGATTTATTGGCATTTTTTAATGTAGCTTAATGTACGTAAGAGGTTTTTAAAAGACATAGACTGAATTCTTCTCAATATTTGTTAAATATTGTTTGCATAATCATACTTAAGCTGTAAAAATAATATGAAGCTTAATATCTGACAAAAAATATTTTTGAATTATTAATAGCTGTGTTTAATGCAAATCAAAAAGTTTTTTAAAGTATTACTGTTACCAAGGACCTGATGGCCGAATGGCTAGTGCTCTGGCGTTCGGTACCACAGGTATCGGGTTCAAATCCCGGCTTTGCGATGGGTGTTTGTAGTGGTTCGGAATCCACTTTAAGCTGTAGGTCCCGGTCCTAATAGGATCGGAAGGCGAAAGATCACGGTCTATTTGCCAGCTGCATTAGAAGAAAAAAAATTACTGTTACCAAAAATAAGCTATTAAAGCATTTAAACTCAATTTATAAAACATATACGTTGGTTAGATTTTAAATACGTTTAATAAGCGTGTCAACAAATAAAATAAATTAGTTTATTCTGGAGTTATTTTAGATGCATTCATTATTGTTAGTTATGTATAGTACTTGCTTTATATTTCTTTTATATTGTTTAAAAATTATAGCTATACACATAAAATATGTTGTTTATTTTTTTTTCAATAATTTTATTACAAATATTATTTTTGTATATCATGATTTTCTTTTTTCTTCCTTTATATTTTATTATTTTATGGAATCATTTGAAAATCAACTATAATAAATTCATTTTACTTCCTTTATTTCGTATATATTATAACTTTTTTGTAATTGCTATTAAATGGCCTATCAAAAACATTTATAATAGTTTGACTTTTATTAAATAAATTACTTAATAGTAAACTTACAATAACTATTAACATTTTATATCTATTTATTATTAAATGTTGCTATGTTTTAATAATTTTTATTTGAATTATGTGCACTGTTTCCTTTAGAATCTGAGATTAATATGTACAGCTTCAGAGTCATCCTATCCTTTCAAAGTTTTAAGTGAAAGGCATACCCATGAAGTTTCTATGCATGTTCAGAATTTACCAGTAATTTCTCAATCAGATAGAGAATGCATTGTAAGGCATTATTTAAAATTGTATGGAAAATCTTTGGATGAAAGTTCTTTCAATAATCAGATGTTATTGATGGTGACTAAGAAAGACAGTGGTATACCCCTCTATTTAAGAATGTTATGTGATTACCTCAGAACTTATGCTGGATTTGACAATGTAAGTTGCTCTTTTATTCTTTGAATATTTCTCCTTTGAAAAATATAAAAATATTTTTAATCTGAAAACTTCTAAATGTTTTACCCATTAATGCATATTATGAATATTAACATTTTCTTTTCCTTTAGTTAATGTCTATGCTTCAGAGTTTGCCATCAGCTATGCCTATGCTTTTACAAGAAATAATAATACAAATGGAAAATGAATATGGTTCAGTTCTTGTTCAAACTATCTTGGTTTTGTTATGTATTACAAAAGAAGGTATTGTTTAATGTATATAATAACTTTTTTTATAACCTTTTTAAATGCTAATATCTTTTGATTGTTACTTTAATAAAAAATTTACTCAAAACTAAACAAAAATAATTAATTTTAAAATTTTCTAGTTATGAATTATGAATTTCATTATTAATTTGGTGATAGAAGGAAGATTTAAAGTATTATTTTAGGTTATTGTGTTTGATTTGCAGCTTAGCAATAAATGCTCCATATACTCTCTAAGTCAATGATATAGGTTAAGTAAAAATCCCATGTTATGTGTACAATCCATATTCCATTAATGAACTCAAAGCAAACATTGAAAATGATATTTAAAAAATAAGTGTTTGTCCTTTGAGAAAAGTGGCCTCAAATTTAGAAAACATATTAATGCATATAATTGTAAAAAAAAAGTCTCTTTCTAAATGTATAATGTGGCAATTTTCAAAATTTGTCATTTTTTTAATTTCAGAGCAATCGTTTTTTTTTAAATTTAATTTATGTTTGTAGTTTAGTTAATTTTAAATTTTTTGTAATAAAATATCTTTACATGTATTACTCAACTTCTAAATCATCTTGTATATTTGCTTGTTAGAAATATAATATAAATTTTATTTATTTTTATTAAAATAATTAACGTGTAAGTTCTATTATTATTTATTAATAAACTATAATACATAATATAACAAAATTTTGGTTAACACTATTGGAAAAAAATTACTGAAAATGAATGCAATTATTATATACTGTTTTTACACTCATGTCTATAAATTAAGGATAATGAAGTTCAGACAAAGAAAGAGACAGAAGCAAAACAAATTTGACTTATTTGTAAAGTCTATTTATTAAACAAAAGGTAAAGAGCAAAACAGATGCTATATGTTTGACATAATTAATAAAAATTGCGATTTTTACTCCCTGGAGCAAATTTCAAAAAAGAACCTATTTACAAAAAACAGTATAACATGGTTAGTATGATGGTTAATATGGAGTATGTCTCCCGGAGGATGCAATACAGGCCTTACAACGCCTACGCATGCTGAGTATCAAATTATCAATCTGATCTTGGGGAATATTACACCACTCATCAAGCAATGCCCTCCGAAGTTCCGGTTGACAGGTGGGAGGGGGTTGACGGGCTGCAATTCGTCGGCCAAGCATATCCCGCACATGCTCTATTGGATTCAAGTCCGGTGAGTACGCTGGCCAATCCATAGGGGTGATATCCTCCAATTGAAGGCATTCGTCTACAATGTTTGCACGATGAGGACGGGCGTTGTCATCCATAAACAGCAATTCAGCACCCATAGCGCTCCGAAACAAACGTATATGTTGTTCCAGAATGAAATCCCGATAGATGTGGCCTGTCATCGTTACACTCTGAACATGCAGGTCAGTTCTGGAACCAAGAATAATTCCTCCCCAAACGAGCCATCCTGCACCACCGTAACGGTGTCGTTCAATGGTGTTCTCTTGGTGGTAACGGGTACCTGGCAATCTCCATATGAAAGTCCGGCGAGAATCAGACTGCAAACTAAACCTGGACTCGTCGGAAAACATCACACCAGACCACTGTTGCGGTGTCCACAATGCATGCTCTCTACTCCAGGTTAATCGCAGGCGACAGTGAGTTGCGGTAAGTGGAACACATCTGACAGGCCTATGAGCATATAGACCAATGTGCCCTAAGCGTGCCAAGCGTTCACATGGTCTGCCTTGAAACTGTCGTACCGGTAGCTGACGAGACAGGTCTGATGCTGTGCTCCGTCTATTTCTTTTGGCAGTAACTGCTAAATACCGGTCCTCATTCGGCATTGTAACTCGGGGGCGACCTGTGCTGTAACATCTACTCACATTACCATCATCTTGGAATCGTTGCCAAAGCCTGGAGATGACACTCTGGGCGATTCCAAGTTCCTCGGATACTTCCAGCTGGGTACGCCCACATTCCAGTCGTCCGATAATTCTACCACGTAAAAAATCATCCAAATGCTTCCATTGTGCCATGATTATGCGGTTATTGCACTTAAAGCGCTTGTGAACAATTTTACTTCTTTGCCACCATTCCTTGTATACCCCTCTCTTACACTCTCGTCATTGTGACGTACTATCCGCGCCATTTGGTGGTTTCCTGTAATTTACATATTCTTCTTCAAGATGTGTGTGATAATTCTACAGATGAAATTTTTATTTTAGAGTTCAATTTCTGTGTGATTCTGAATTATCCTTAATTTATGGACATGAGTGTAATTAACGATTTAAAAAGTACATGAAACATAATAAATGAATACCTCAGTTTTTGATTGGCGCTCCTTTTGACTTAATGAAATTAATATGTCTAAGAAGCAATGCATAAATAAACTTTTTCAGCAACTCTGAATTTATTTTTATCTAAGCTGTTGTGTGAGTTCAATAGATTTTTTATTCATTTTGGACGTTTTTTTTTTTAGATTTGTAATTATCATAATGTTATTAATTTCCAATCGATTTCTAATCGGAGGATTAACTAGGCCCTGAAACTATTTTGATCCGACAACAAACCATTCTGCCATATTTTTTTTCTGTGATAAGGGGCATTGCCAAATTTAAATATAAAATTTCCACCAGGTAATATTTTCTTTGGTCAAAAAAGCATTCTTCAAGTGTTGTATTTTGCTATTCAAAGTACATCATATCATTAATAATTTTCAGATGCCTTATGCCAATGATTGAAATGCTTCAGACTCATTATAAGTGGTTAATTCACTTTAGCATTTAAGATTCTAGTCGAAATTTTTTACCTTTAAAATGTCAAACATGTTTGTAGTGACTGATTTCCGAAAGAGAAAAAATTCACTTTCAAAACTGAATATCATGTTATTAAATTTCAGTGCTGATGTTCTTTGGCCTTTTCACTGTCTGAAAATCTAATAACTGGTCATAAACGCCATGTGCCTTAAGGTCTATTGTCTGATGTCCATGGCTTACTGTATGAGTTAAAATGCTTTTTGAATAGATATAAAAAGAGGAATTTAAAAAACATAACAAATCTGAAACTGAAAAAAATTTAATGTTCAGATTAATGCACTTCAAAATGCGATCATACTGCATTTTTGTCTTTCGCAGAAATTCTATTCTGAACTAAAGTAACTTATTTTACTTGTCTTTTTCAATTTTTTGGTAATATTTTTGGAATAGTAGATTTTTATTAATTTTTATTTGTCTTGTCTTTGGTAACAATAATTTGCATATGGTTTCTTTCCTAGAACTTTTAAAGAGCTTTATTATGAGAATATCACAAAATGAATAATACAGTAATAAAAGAATCCTTATACAATATTTATCAATATTTTCATTCAGAACAAAATAAATTAATTAAAACAATGCAACTAATTAATATTATTGTTAAAAATATCAAAAAATCTAAAATGAATATATTTTTTACATAGAATTTAGACATGAATTAATTTATAATATTGAATTAATTTTCAAATTTGAATACAGAAAAGAAATTAAATAGTATGGTATTACTGAAAAAGTAAAATAATAATAAATACTATCCAAGGTACTGTCATGTAATGTGAAAAAAAAAAATGCAAACATATAAGTTATGCAAAATTTTTGGCCGCCACTGTACCTTAAGAGACATTTCATATATTGCTACTTTATGAAAATTATATCTATTTTTAAAAAAATTATTTGGTACAAAATTGTTGAAGATATTTTTAGAATTTTCCATTATCCAAAAATAGAGACCAAATGCGATACAACTGGAAGCTTTGAAAGCTGTAATTAAATGCATATAAATATGATCTTATTTAAATGTGATGTATTGATTATGTTTTAAGTGGTTTTATCCAATTATGAGATTATTCGTTATTTTTTAATTGTTAAAATTTTTAATTTTACAACTACTTTATTGTTAATTAAATTGAATTATTTGAATTGTATTCTATTATACTTTTGTAATTTTTATTTTATTATAACATTAATTTTATCTATTTATATTTAGTTTAATTGTATTAATGTGATTAGTGATAATATATTATTTATTAGGTATAAGATATTTCTTATGTTTACTTATTTTATTTTTTGCTTATAGGTTTAGATGACAATGATTTATACATTCTTCTAAGTTTAGTTTTACTTGATAAGGAAAACAGAACATTTCTCACATTTAATGAAGTTATTAAACAAACAACAAAACTGGGACCTGATAATATGATGTCTCAAACTACCTATTGTTCCTTAGTGCATACAATTTGTTCTTTTGCATATGGCCATAGCAGGTATGATTAAACAGTTTTTTTTTTTTCAAAAATTTATAAATGAATGCAACATATTGACCTCTAGTTAATAAAAGTATTTCCATGTTTAAATATAAATATATTAAAGAAATAATTTAATTTTATTTAACATATAGGTTTTATTAAATGTATACAGAAATAATCTTCATACATTCTTTGTCTAAATTGTTATTTATATCTGACTTTTTTCTTTTTTTTTGCTTTTCAATTTCTTATTTCTAAAATAATAATGTGATTGTCAATAAATACAATCAACAATTCAATTCATTTTTCCAGGTTCAGGAAGTTTACTTTAGTTGGTTCCGAGTTTGAAAAGGCTGTTGAAAAATTTTATTTAAATAAAAATTTTATGAAATTTTCCAAATATATGCATCGTATCTTAGCAGGTAAGATGTTTCTTAAATTTTTAAAGTATTTAAAAGTGTTTAGCTTTTAATTGTTATATGACTACAGTAATATAATTGCTTATGATAGTTAATTATTATTTATATCATAGTTATTAAGAAAGAGATTATTCAGATTTTTGGCATATCTTTGTCAACTTAATCTTGTCGATTTTTAATTAATCATAATTGTAAAATGAGGTTCTAATACTACTGCACTCTTGAGATTACCGAAAGTTATAATTAACAAATTTGAAACCATAGTATACTTTCAAGAAAATGTAGCTTGAAAGTAAAAGAAAATTAAGTTGCATTAACAATGATTAATAATTTTATTTAAATCTTTCTGAGTGAATAATTAGGAAAATAAAAATAATTTTGATTAAAAATAGCAAATAAATTCAAAAAGTAATTCACTAATCTGTTTCTGATAATTGTTCTTAAGTGTTTTAAATGAATATTAACTTCTAAATACCTAATTTCAAGTTATGCGATCATTTTAAAACTTAGTGAATAATTCAGTTCCTTCTGCGCCTAGGAATAAAACAATTATAGTGCACATGCCAACTCTACTGAATTTCAGCCCTTTCTGCCAAATTCCCTAATTGCATATAAATCTCCCAAATGTATCAAATATCAGGAAATTCTTTTTTTTGTACAAGAAATAGGGAGAATTTCGAAGAAAATCCGTATCGATGAAACTGTAAAATAATCCATCACAAATGAAAAATAAAAAGCATGAAAATATCTCATCTTGAAGCTTAGCATCACTTCCTTGAAATGGTGCATGGGACTTCTTCCGTTGGAGATGCCCGCGAATTAGCGACCGCCAAAAAAGCCGATGGGTCATTTGCACACTTGTTACTAGATCATACTAATAAAAAAAGGAAAGTTAAGTAAAGAACGAGTCTACGCTTAGAAATACACAATATAGCTGTCAGAATTTCTAATTAATTATTAGTAATTAATAGTAATTAATTCATTAATTAATATTTACTTGAAGTAGATGAATACAATATTAATGCAAAAAATTTAAAATGAACGAATCACAGGAACGATCTAGTAATAAATGTTCTAATGACCCATTAGCTTTCTTGGCGGTAGGCAGTTGGCCATCACCTCTTACCATTTCAGTTCTGAATGCAAATGTGAAAAGAATATATACCCTAATGCCAACTTAGTAGTTGGATGCAAGAAACAAGTTATAAGAAGAAGTAAAGTAATTTTGATTTCTAGTTATAACTTTAAAATAACTAGCACTCAATGTTGTAATTATGTGATAAAAAAATGTAAATTAAAGTAAACTTTAAAATATGGCAGTATCCTAAAAAAATTGCATGGCATCTTTTATTTTGTATTCATTTTATCAAATTGCTTGTATACATTTTACAAATCAAATTGTTTGTATACATTTTACAAATCAAATTGTTTGTATACATTTTACAAATTTATCAATTGTTGGGAATTTTTTATCAGGTAAAAATAAAATGCTTTACCAACGCGTTTTTCATATTTATTTTTATGCATTTACAATTTTGGTAAAAAAGCATAGCATTTATGGTAAACCTACTCATATATTTCATTTATTCAATAACTATAAATAACAAAAAATATCTTCATTATTTATTAAAAATTTTATTTGAGAAAATGTGTCTGTATTCAGAGATATGCTAATATTTGCATTGGTCATGTCCCAGAGCAATTGTTTACTTTTTATTTTATTCCTTATAATTTGTTTATTTTTATTATAGATGTGCTTATTTTGTAGAATACCTATTTAACTTAAAATTTCCTACACCAAAATCCGTATATATATATATATACACACTGAAGTGACAAAAGTCATGGGATAGCAATATGCAAATTTTCAGATGGCAGTAGCATCGCGTAGAACAGGTATAAATGCGCAGAGCTTTCATTTCTGTTCAAGTTATTCATGTGAAGAGGTTTCGACGTGATGATGACCGCACGACGGGAATTAACAGACTTTGAACGCGAAATGTTAGTTGGAGCTAGACGCATGGGTCATGCCATTTCGGAAATCGTTAGGGAATTCAACATTCCCAGATCCGCTGTGTCAAGAGTGTGCCGAGAGTATGAAATTTCAGGCATAACATCCCACCATGGACAGCGCAGTGGTCGACCGCCTGCACTTAACGACCGAGACCGGCGACGTCTGCAAAGAGTCGTAAATTCTAACAGACAAGCAACACTGCGTCAAATAACCGCAGAAATCAATGTGGGACGTACAAGGGACTTGTCTGTTAGAACTGTGCGGAGAAATTTGGCTTTCTTGGGCTATTCCAGCAGAAGACCGACTCGAGTGCCTTGACTGACAGAACGACATCGCTTGCAGCGACTCTCGTGGGCACGTGAGCATATCGGTTGGTCCCTAGATGAATGGAAAACCGTGGCCTGGTCCGAGGAGTCATGATTTCAGTTGGTAAGAGCTGATGGTAGTGTTCGAGTGTGGCGCAGACCCCACGAAGACATGGACCCAAACTGTCAGCAAGGCACTGTTCAAGCTGGTGGTGGCTCCGTAATGGTGTGGGCTGTTTTTTCATGGCATGGACTTGGTCCTCTGGTGCGACTGGACCGAATATTGACTGGAAATGCTTATGTTCAGCTACTTGGAGATCACTTGCAGCCATTCATGGAATTCATGTACCCAAACAACGATGGGATTTTTATGGATGACAATGCGCCATGTCACCGGGCCACAACTGTTCGCGATTGGTTTGAAGAACATTCTGGACAATTCCAACGAATGATCTGGCCACCTAGATCACCCGACATGAATCCCATCGAGCATTTATGGGGCATCATCGAGAGGTCTGCTCGTGCCCAAAATCCTGCACCATCAACGCTTTCACAATTATGGACGTCTATCGAGACAGCATGGCTCAATATTCCTGCAGAAGACTTCCAACGACTTGTTGAGTCCACGCCACGTCGAGTTGCTGCACTTCGCCGGGCGAAAGGAAGGCCGACACGATATGAAGAGGTATCCCATGACTTTTGTCACTTCAGTATATATATATATATATATATATATTTATTTATTTAGTTATGAAATATATTCAGGCAAGTATCCCAAATTTTCTTTCCTCGATGTTGCCAGCTATGTTATAGATAATAACTTTCATCTTTAAAAAAAATAATTCATGGTATTTAACAATTTATAATCATTTACCTTTAAATATATTTTATTATATTTATAATATTTCTTCATATGACAATTTATTTATAAATAAATATTTATAAATGTTTTTTTTTATATATATATATTATTTGTAAAAAAATGCTTTTTGTTTTGTTTGTGTCTCCACCTTAAAAGTTTTTTTTTTCTTCTATAAAATGAGTAATTTATTTCAATTTGTTTCTTTGAATATTTCATATTTGTTTTCTGAAATGTTTTTAAAGGAAACTATATTACATTCCTTTTGTCATATAAATTTTTAGCAAAATTTATTTTAAATAATAGGAAGTTCCCTATAATAACAAGGAAACTTAATTTCTATTTTGTTTTAATTTTAAAAATATTTAGAAAAAAAAGTCATTAGATTTAGTCACTTGAAGTAGAATTAAATTTACGATTCCTCTATTTGTATAAGAGATTTAATTTAGAGAGCACAAAAATATTTGAAATTTATGGTTTGTTTTATTATTTGAATTTTTTTACAATTTTTTTCATTTTATAGTAAGAAGGATGGATTCTTTGAAATTCTCTCTAAAATCTTCTTTCTCTTGTACCAGAATTACTCAGTCACATTTTAGTATTTCTCCCAATTTTTTTGTTGTTCTTAAATTTTCTCTTGATTTTTACTTGTTTCTTGTCCCAGATTATTAAAAAAATCTTATGATTTTTTCTTTGAGAGATTGGCATGTAATCCTACACTTTAAATTTTTCTATTTGGTTATAATTCAGTTTGACTATTCGTCTCTTATTTATTATTAAATAACATAACCATCCTAATTATGTTCACAAAAATGTATATTGTAATACTTTAAGCAAAATATGTAAAGATTTATTACTGAAACAAAAATATAAAGGAAAAATTTGATGTAGAAAGCTAAATAAAAATTTTGGCAGCAAAATAATTTAGAAGAAACAGGAAGTAATAATTTTGTACCACTAACCATTATCACCATAAGAATTACCATTTATTAAGATAAGAATCACCATTTATTTGTTTATATTTATATATTTTTCTTTTTTCTAATACTGTGTAATACTAAATTTGAACTAATTGTAGTTCAAATTTCTTTCTTTTTTTTAAATTTTGTATTTTTGTATTGATATACTTTATTATTTATTTTTTGAAAATTATAAATTCTCAAAATTTAGATTAGTTTGTTTTTTGAATTGCTACAATTTTGAAATTTATTATGGCATTGAGAAATATTTTTCTTTTTTAAAAGATATTTATTGAATAAAAGCTTTATAATTTTTGGAAATTATGCGTGTGTGTGTCAGTTATAATATAATTAAGTACCATTGATACAATTCATTTTAAAAATTATGTGTTAACATTGAATAAATGAAGATTGATTTATATTAAATTTTATAAAATATACGAACTGATATTGTCAATTCAAAGTTTTTCACAAGTTTAATTGTTTTGTGGTAAAATGCATGTATATATATATTTTTTTATCATAATGCATTTTATTCACTTTTATTGATTGTTTGTTTTCTTTTAAAGCTTACTACTATACCATTTGTGATATTGAAAAGACTGGTTCGTGGAAAGGTTGTTCAGGATCTGCATATAGAGGATTAATTTACCATTTGTTCAATGGAGAATGCTACTTAGAACTAGCTAGTTACCTTTGTTCTCTTCAGTTCTTGGAAGCCATATTCCGTATAGAAGCAGCAAATTCTCTTTTAGAATATTATTCACTTTTATTTGAAGAACGTCAAAATAGAAGTAATGAAATTATAAGGAAAATTGATTTTCCTCTGCTGACATCATTTTATGATTTCATATCACGCAACCTACATATTTTTCAGATGTGAGTGATTATTTTTTTAGTGCAGTATTTACATGTGATATTTATGGAACTACTATATAGAATATTTCTCTGATTTAACAATTCAATTTCTTATTGTTACTTCCTTTTTGATAGATATATTAAAACATAACATCATATTTGCTAGAAGAAATCTTTATCTACATGCTTCATTATTTAAATATAATTAGTATTTATGTATAAATAAAAAAATTTAATGTTTTACATCAGTTTTTTTTTTTTAATTTCAAATATTTTACCAATTTTATAAAGCAGTAAATTTAATTATAATAGAAAATTCTAACAATTTAAAAAATTTTCTTTGTAGCTGTTATATCAATAATAAAAAAGAAAATTAAAATTATTCAATTTTCAGAAAAGAAAATTAGTTAATAATTACTGATACTTTTTTTTAAATTGTAAATCTATTTTTAATAAAAGTTCATTTGAAAAGCCATCTGTATAGTTATTGATTTGGGATGTTGAGTTAAATATTCCAAACTGTAAAATATCTATATGTAAATTACAAATGAAATGTCTTCATAACAGATTCCATTATTACTTTTTGACTTTATCATTTTTATAGGAAATGTGTAATAATAATGAAATGTAATGTGAAATTTTAGAGTCTTGACAAGATATTTTTATTTATCTATTAAAAGGTGTATTTATCATGATAATTGCATTATACTTCTATGTTAGATGTCCTGATTTGGTTATGCAACAAGCTTTAAATGAACCTTCAGAATCTTTAGTGAAAAGAAATCTTCAAGGAAATGTTATTTATAAATTGCCTGTTATTGAGTGTCTTTCACAATATGAAGGAGATCCTAGAATTGCAACACTAAGGGGTTTTTTTAAGGTATGAGATCTTTATCTAATTTTATGTCTTCCAAAAGTATTAAATTCTTATAATATAATTTTTTATATTTTAGTAATTAAACTAAAATGTAAAAGAACATTTATCCAATTAAATTAAATGAAAGATAATTGTAATTCCTATGTGATTACCATATTGAAAATTATTTATTTAAAACTTTAATTAACTAATATTGTGTTTTAATTTTAATTTCTAATGTTAAATTATCATTTAATATTTGATACTATTTAAAAATGTTTTATAAAAAAATCATAATAAGAATAATGTAAGTAATTCAATGAGTATTTTACAGTTAGCTTAAAAAATTATGTTTGGTGAAAATATATTAAGTAACAGTAATGTGGTATAAAATTTCATCCATGTATTTAGATATAGTTAATTTTTTATTCAAGCATTCTTGTCATGCAGGAGAATGATTATTCTCAATATATCTTCCTAACTCTAATTCCATTTAATTATTCTTAAAAAAATTAAACTTTTTTTTTCCAAAATAAATTAAATTTTGTAGGAATTTTTTTATATAAATTTTTTTCTATTTTAACTTTTATATTCATCTTTAAAATTCTTAGCATTCTTCAACACATTTTTTTATCCTTACTTTTATATTTATATTGTAACATTTAATTTTCTTTTTATGTAATTGCAATCATGTAATTGCATTCAAAAAAATGTCATCTGGATAATTACTTTATGAATTACAAAATTGCTTTTTTTCCCTTATTATTGTGCAAACTAACAATAATTTTTTTTCTATTATATATATATATATATATATACATTTTAAAAATACCCATATGCATTTATATTATATGTATGCATGCATATGAGTATTTTTAAATAAGTATTTATGTATGTAATAAAATAAATACTTTAATTTAAATGATTGAATTTCTTTATGTAGAATATAACTGCTGTTGTTTGTCAAAAAAATACACCTCATGCATTATTAGGAAGTGAAGATGGTTATTTAAAAGTTCTTGATTTTACATCAAAAAAGGTGAGAAAATCTGGTTAATTTTTCTTAGCTTTTGTAATTTTAATTCCCACATGTATTTAGCATATTTCGTTTGAGAATTATTAGCATAACTATTTAAATTTGCTCTAGCGAATAATTAAAAAAAATCTGCATAAATAAGACATTGAATATAATTATTTAGAGGAAAGATCACAAAACACGGTAAAAAAGGATAATGAATTGTATATAAGTGGGGCCAGCGAAATTCTTTCATCACACTCTTCTGGGCCTCAATGCTGATTTTGTGAGGCGAGCTTCTTTCAGGCTGACGACAAACGTTTGTGATTGTAGAAACAGCATTTAAATTTAAATATTTATTTTAACCAATAGAACCATATTATGAAACCTGCCTTGAATTGTTTTATTTACAAATGTTTTTTTTTAATATGATTAAAAAAAATTTTAAAAGTAGATAATATCCCGTCTTAAATATTTTTTATCTTATTTTGTTCAGAAATATTTCCCAAAAAATTTCTGCAGTGCAAATTAATTCTTTTAATTAAATAGTTTATTTATAAAAATTTATGAACAAATAACCCATACAGTTTGTATATATATAACAAAATATATTTTCTAAATTTTTATTTATTTGTGAAGTTAAATTTTTCTAGAGAAATTGTAAAAAAATTTAGTTCAATGGTGGAAAAGTTCATTTTAATCCTGAAAAGTTTTTATTTGAATGTTAGCAAATTATTTAATATAACAAAATATTATTATTTTGCATCATTCCAAAACAATAAGAAAACCATTCACGATACAAAAATACTTTTTATATTTACATTTATGGCATAAAAAGTTAGTTTTGGTGAAGAACTTTGGGATTTCTAAACAATTGTAGTTTAATGAATGTCAGAATTATTTCTAGTTAAAAACAAAGCTAAATTATCTAGCCATTATCACTTTATATTAATCTTATACAAAATCATATCTAAATACTAAATGGTTAGTATAAAACTTCTAATACTAAATATATAATAGTTAATAATCTAATTCTCAATCAAAATATATGCAATTATATACATAGTGAATCGAAAATACATATTAATAAATTTTCAAATTATCAATTTTTTTTCTAAACTAAGTATACAAAATACATGCAATTCATTCTTTTTACCTTAACATAATTATTAATAAAAATATTAACTGAATCAGTTAAACAATGTTTAGTTAAAATTTCTGCTTTAGGTGTTCAAATACATTGAGTTTCTGGAATAAAAGAATATCTAATTTTTCTAAAACAGAATAACTAGTTTTTGAATGTTTGAATGTTAGCAAATTTATTTAATATAACATTTTTGATTTTTACACCCCAAGGATATACTTTAATATTTATGGTTGATAATTTTTAAAACTATTATGTAAGTTTTAACAATGTCAACAATAAATTGAGTCTGGTATTTTAAAATACCTTTGTTAATAATAATTACTGTCCACAAGCTTTTAATATGCCAGTTGTTACCATTCAGTGAACCTGTGCTATTACTTTCTGTATATTTGTGTAATATCAGAAACTGATTTACTCTCTTTTCTTGAAACTGAAATTAGAAAAGAACTATGTGACAAAGGTATTATTATTGCCCATCAAATTACAATTTAAAAAAACCCTAAAAACATTCCCACAAAATAAATTGTTTCTTGCAAGTATATCAATTATATTTTGTGACGAACTCAGAGTTGGTAAGAAATAGCTTTATAATTATTATTATAAGGGCTTTAAAAATTAAATAATTAAAAAATGTTTAAGGTTTAATCTTATAATGCAACATGTGTCTATTTTTGTTTTATAGATTATTAGAAGTGTTAAAAGTCATTCATCTTCGATAACTTTTATATGTTTGGCTGGAAAGAATAGAATATGTACTGCATCTACAGATACCACATTAAGTATTTGGAGCAGTGTTGACTACAGCCGGTATGAGAATAATTAGAAAATATCCTGAATATTTCTATCATATTGTTATATGTTCCATTTTATTAATACTTAAATATCTGTAAATACATGCTTCTTTTTATTTTAAAATGCGTGAGTTGCATTTCATGAAAGGGGTACAAAAATATTAAACACCTAAATATCATTTTTTTTTATAATACTATAAAAATATATATTAGTTTTCCAATTTTTCCAATCATTACTTATAAAGATATGTAAGTGATTAATTATTAGTTGTCCTGTACTGAACTATGATATTTAATTTAACACATTTTAAAAATATATTACTTTTAAAACATTCTTTCTATATTTTGATTAAAAATTTCACAAAAAGAAAAATGCTCATGAAACATATGGAATAAAATTTATAATTCAATTACATTATGGAAAGAAATTATTTTGTCCATGGTTTCTTTTTATTAGGTCTCTCATATGTTTCAGCTAGTAATATTTCCATCTGTCTTTGGTTGTATAATCGATTTTTACTAATTATTTGTAAATATTCATTTTCATTGTAATCAAGAAGAATTTTTAAGTAATTGCATAAATTGTTATGGTCTGTTAATATTGCTTTGGAATTTTTTCTTAAATATTACATGTGTTATTCTTCCTCATAAGTCAAATCGAATGATGGAAAGTAAGGTATACCCTGTAGAAAAAGTGATAATTCAACTGATAATTATCTTATAATATTTGGAGTTTTCAAATTAAATTGAGGATGCAGATAGAAGATAGACTTAAATATTTTTTTTTTTTTTTATCTGTTTTAATAGCAGTAAAAAAAAGTTTCAATAGTTGTGATTTATTGGCATTTTTCTGGGCTGTTTAAAAAATAATGTAATAATCCATGATAAAATCGTTCTTTTTTGTAGGGGACTGGTAATATGATTAATACTGCTAAAATAGTACTTTAAACAATATCTGATGTCTGTTATAAACAGAACTTCAATCATTCCAAAAAGACCATTTCAGAAATTGATGTCAAATTATTTAAAATATTACATTATAGCTGTGTAACCTGGAAATTATAAATTTCCTTAAAGAAATTTAGATTTTTTTGTTTTTAATATATTTTAGATTTATAATTTACATTAAAATTTATAGCCAGTTATGAAAAAGGAGTTTTTACTTTATTGAAACACCAAACTGCAATTCCCATTTTTATTTTCTAAGTTATTTCTTATTTCACAGATCAAATTGATTCAATAATAAATAATGCTTCTCAAAAATAAATAAAAAATAATTATATTACAACATTTTTGTTTATTTCTCATAGTGGATACTAATACAATATTTTTTAATCATATATAACTATAAAAAAAAATCAATACTAATTTATTGATAGAGATTATTCAATAAAAAATCGCTTTAAAATAAATCAAATATTTTATGCTTGGGATAAAAATGTTTTACATTTTTGTTTTTATTTTTGCATAAAAATAAGGATAAATATAACAAATTTATCCTATTTCTTGCTATCAATAAATTAGAATTTTTTTTCATTAGAATCTCTGTGCTCAAAGGACATAGACATATTGTTTCTTGTTGTTGTGCTGACTACTCAAGCAATATTTTGCTCTCATCTGGATGGGATAATTCTGTTCGGTTATGGAGCTTGAAAGATGGAAGATTCATTTCAACCATTGAATTTGGGTATTGCTTTTTTAAAAGTTTTCTCTTTAAAATAACAAAGCTATATTTTTACCTTTAGTATATTATATTATTAAGCTTTAATAATTAAATGTTTTTATCTTCTCTTACTACTGAAGAATTGAATCAAATAACATAAATTATATTCAGAGAAATAGGTATGTAATATCTTAAAATGAAACTACCTTATCAATTATGCCTTTTTGTATTTAAATGAAATTGAAGCAGCTAATTTCTTAACTATTTTCATTTAGAATTAATATTCAATTTTGAACTAATATTTGTTTGTTTTAACTGATACCGTATAAAAAAAAAGGTTCTTCATGAAAATTAATTTTTTTTTCTATTATAAAAATTAATCAGGAAATCTACAAATATTGTGTGTAATTTACATATGATAAATAATTTAATTCATTTGCCTTATATTATCTAGTAAAAAGATATCATAAAGAATTAAGCAATGATAGAAGCAGATAAAGCAAGTGCAAATATTGTTAAATATTTTTTCATTTATTTCAAATATATATATATTTTTTCAAATTCATATTATATTTTTAACTATAAGTACATTATTATATTATATTATTATTACATAACTATATAATACTAGTACATATAACCTGCATTGCTTCACTTCAGAAAATAAAACTTAGCTCTTTTGTTTAAATTCACATATGTTCAAGACAGCATCTTATCTTTCTTTATTTCTAGTATTGGTCATTCTCGACCAATTAGATTCATTCCAATTTTTTGATATCTCCTCATTTTCTATAGATCTATGTGCTGTTCTTCGTTTAGAGTCAATTCTGGTCTGATTAAATATTTTTTTTCCTTAAGATTTCAAATTGAAAAATAAAAACCGTGTGAAGTACAACAAACTCTTTCTCCCAACCTCATGCTAGGACAAGCTGGGCTAACAAATTTTGAGCATCCAAAGATGTAAGAGTAGAGAATCCCAGGGGGGGGAAAGGGTCAAAAACTCAGGCAGTACAAAAGCATATAAAATAATGTCAACCATGGCAGTCGCCAAATTGGTTTAAAACCTAATTTATAATAAATTGGGTATTTTTTTTAACTAATACTGATTCAGTTTTGAATTTTATTTTTAATGGGATCCAGGCTTTATATTAGAAGTATCTCTGGCAAATTTTAGGAAATTTAGATGTAATTTGAGGCCATGCATGAGTAAACACTCGCACAATTTTTGATTAAATATGTATATAATTATGCAATATTATTTAGTATTTTACTTAAATATATTTTTTTCGTAAACTAAATATAGAGATGCAAATTTACATTGCAAACTTTTATTAATCATGATAAAACAGAGATATTTTACTATTTCATATCCTTCAAGATATGCATAATTTCATTTTGATTTTTGTTGATTGTATGAGTTATATAATTAGTATCTGTTAAAAATAACAATACGCATTTATAAAATATCATTGCATTTTTAATGATAAAAATTATTTTTAATTCAGAAGAAATCTATCCCAAAATTTAATGCTTTAGACGACTTACTAGCAACTTGCTATCGTTTCAGAAATCGTATAATCATATATCATCGATTTTTATTGAAAAACCTTCCAGTAAATATCGCTGTGGAATACATACTAGAACTTTTAGCTTCGTCATCAGCTGTAAAGCTTATTGATCTGTTATCAGTTAAAATAGTAGTTTAGTGAACCATTTTTGGCCTCTAATGCCATCTGAATGTGAAACATATATCCAAGAGCTCTGAGGATTTTATTTCTTAACTCTTTTTCTTAAAATCTAATATAGAATATTTTCAGCTTACAGATTTATCCTGTATCCCCAACGAGTTGTTTCAGATATGTTGTGCTTAAAAAAAAACCTTCAAAAGCTTACCGCTTTAATTTGTGTCTCTTTTCAACAATAGAATTCAAGGCTTATTCTGTCTTAAAATAAAATAAAATTTTACTTTTTATAATAAAAAATGTATATTTCTTAAAAAAGGTTTTTTAGTTTAAAAATATTAAATTGCATTTATCTAATAACAAATTAAAAAATTATTTCCTTATAATGTTTAAAATATATTATATTTCAATGCCTACTAACAGGCATGGCATGGTGTTATACAGATTAAATTTAAATAATAATAATAAAATGTTTTTTATCATATTCTGCTGAGCAAACATTTGAGTATAATAAAATACAAATTTAGAAGAGTTTCGAGCGAAAATTTATTTTATCTCTTTAAACTTGATTTGTTTATCACATACCAACACACAATCTAAAATTTAAAAACAAACGATTAATTTAAGTGTTATCCTACAAAAATACATAAAATTGTGGTGTTGCCATATTTTAAAACCTAAAATTAAAACAAAAACCTGATTCTGGAAATAACTAGCTACACCGTTTACTTAACACACACGATAACCATTATGTATAACCGCAATAACCCATACCGCATTATAAACCAACAAGTTCGCATGCCTTCAGAGACTTATATTATATAATTAGAAAAGGAAACACACTCACATGAAATAATTCACAAACAAATTCATAATTTTAAATATAAACAAAAGTGAATTTATTATTATTTACAAATTTAAGGTTGTAATAAGTTTTGCAATTAACCTTATCTAAGTAACTGTGAAATTCGGATAATGCATTAATATAAATGTAACCTATACAAGTTGCCGCAATTCTAAATTAATATTTAATAATAAAATAATATGGTGGTAGACCTTACAGTTCATAACTTGCAACGACAGCTGGGGAAGAGGTGCTCCTTTTTTTTTTTTTTTTTTTTCTTTCAACTTTAAAGATTCAGTGTTAATAATGTTCTATACGCACCATTGTTCAAAGTCTTGGCAGCAGGGGGCCAAAAGCTCATGGGGCTCTTGTGTCGGGCAGGTTACCTGGGGAAACATGTCCATATCATGTAGCATGGGAGGAGCATTTTCCTTTTTCAAAAGACGCTGTAGCCAGAGGATCTTCAGCTAACTCGTTCAAACCGAGAATCAGGCTCAAATGCATCATGACGAAAGAAGTCTTGGCATCACAGTTCAAAGTCCGTGGTAGCAGGGGCCAACCGATTAATTGGGCCCTTCCGTCGGGCATGAGGTCTCTAGACTTGGTCTTTTCATTCGGGGTCATCTTTTCTCTCCTGGGTCTTTCAGCACGTCATTAAGGGGGATGGGACAGCTCCCTCCCTTCGTCATCTCCTGTCTTCAGTCCTACATCTTGCTCTCTTCTCTGGGTTTCTCCTTCTCTCTCTCTTTGCGATGTCCATCACCTCCCTTTTATAGCTGATTTCCGGGGATGATTGCCGACACCATATCAGAGTCTACATCCGTTCGGCAGACTGACCCCCGTCCATAAAAATCCCAGCATACTAGAAGACAAAGTCTTAGTAAATTATTGCTCTTGGCCATCTGGCACGAAGTTTCGTAAGACCCCTGCCAATTAAAATATTTTCCAGAGATATCCCCTTTACCCCCAGCTGTGATAAATGTCCTGCACTCACCGGAAACGGGGCATTCCGCTGCACAAATCGAATACCCATCCGGTCAGGTGCAGAGGTCAACAAACATATGCAATAATTATATAGGATTTTACCATAAAAAAAACTTACTAAAAGATAATGCACATATTGACACGACTAATCATTAAATAATAAATACGAAACAGACCGTATGATGCGAATAATAATCAAACATTAAAAAGATAATTTACATAAATCGGAAAACTTTGGATGTAGTAATAACAAACTATATATTTTAATAGAACAAACAATAAGCACTAGCAAGAATATTTGAAATGAATAAAAACTAAAATCCAGTTATACAATTCCCTAATAAAATATTTTCTATGAAAAAAAATAATTTAAAAATATTAATTCATTATTAAAATAATGAGGTATTAGAAAGTAAATCCCTTATGAATTAATTTCAAATCATAAATTTTTGAAAATGTCAGCAATAAAGGAATATATGTTTATCGCATCGTTTAAAACATCGCTCATAAGAAATATCATTCAAGATTTTATTGACTCTAAACAGTATAAGCGTGATAAAATAGTAAAGGTGCAATTATTATTATTTATATAAACAATTTGAATTGTTTTTATTGTTTACAAACTTTTATCAATGAAATTAAGTGTTGTTTTTTTTTTTTTTTTCGCTTTTTTCTTAATAATCAATCCAATAAGTCGATAATACATTATTATACGTTATTGGATGAAATTATTGCAATATTGATACAGGCCCTTTTCTGTAATTTTAAAAGTTATGCGAATTTGACACAAAAATTGATAAGTATACTATTATTCACACTCTGAATCGATTGCGGTAGCAACATCGGTTTCCGCAATGGAAAAATTTCGAGTTAGCTGTTAATTAATTTTGTTAATAAACTGAACTGCATCATAAGTTATTTCCCTTCAAGCCATTTCCAACGGTACCACCTAAAGATAAGTACATAAGTTATTAAAGGTGTGCCCCCCCACCACCTTTTTGTGACTATGCAAGTATTATAACATATAAATAAAACCCTCATTTTCATCTGGGTGAATTTGAAATGTGAAAAGTTGAATTTGAACTGAAAAGCCTGTATAATAATTGCTTGAATATTTGGTAAAGCTTTTGTGATATCCAAGTGCAGAATCGATTTTAATTTCATTGTTAAAGCAATTTCTTTTCTTCAGTTTGTTAATATTTCATACAATGTAAGTTTTTTCACACATTATACCCAAAGATGTTTGTATATTTTTAGATTAAATAACTACAATTTATAATTGTTATTATTGATATAATGAATGAATGAAATTAAATATATTGTTTTCATTATTTTATTTTCAGATTATTTCATTCTGCATATTGATGAGTTCAAACTGTACTTTCAAATGCATTGTTGAACTAAATAGTAGAAGATGTTTTTGAAGAATCAATAAACTTCTTAAGTATTTAAAAACCAGAAAAATATTCTTCAAAGCTAATATTTTTTTAATTTAGTCAATTTTGAATTTAATACTGTATTTTTCATAAATCTCCTTGTAATTAGGAAAAATAGTGTAATCCCTTAATTTAAATATATTCTGAAGTGAATTTCCATTAACTTAGCAGAGGGATAAAGTCAATGTATCTCTGCTGTAGAAGCGTTTTGTGAATTTATTGAAATAATCTGACCTAAAAATATGAAGGCAATTATATAATTGAAAAGTTTATTCTCAAATATATGTATTCTTTAATACATGTATTGCATTCCTCATTTTAATAAATTGTTTATTTTTTTGGTTAATAGATGTCCAGTAAATTGTCTCGATCACCATCCTTTAAAGCAACAAGTTGCTTGTGGGTTATGGAATGGAAATGTTGAAATATGGGATACTGTCTCACTTCAAAGAAATGTGGTCAGTTGTATTAAATCTTAATTCTTTTTTACTTGTTTTTATATTTTAAAACAAAACTTTAGGTAAATTGAATATCAAATTAACCTTATTTGATGCATTAAATTATTTCTTTTTATTTTTGTTATTTTTTAATTAATTTATTTATTTTGTCAGAAATTTTATAAAATTGTTCATTATTTATATATTTATATTTTTGAATAGCAGAAAATATCTTATATGAAATATATAATAGATATTGTTCTTGAACGAAAATAAATCTGGAATTCTAAGTAAATAATTCCAAATATAAATGTTTTTTTTTTTTAATTTAAAACATTTACAATTTTAAATTATAACGAAGGGAATATATAAGTGCTAAAATGACTATCAAATTCAATGGGAACTTGAACTAATGAAATTGGAAATTGAACTAGTGGCATTAATTGCCATAATATATGCCAATTTAATTTGAGATTCCTGAGTATGAATTTAGATTAATAACTTTGAAAGTTGGTTGTGTATAAATTAATGTTGTTTCTGTAAAATTTAAAAAATATATAACAATTAAATGTACAGGAAGTTATCGTGAAATTAGCTTTTCCTTTATTGAAAACTGCTGAACAGCTGTAAAAAGTTAAACTAATATTTTGTTTGATGAGATTTCATCTGTTATCTCTATTAGAAACTCCAAATTTTTGAAGACATCATTTTGCAACAGTTTGTCTGAAGCAAAATTTTTCAGTGCCATACATAAGAGTGTAATGCTATCTTAGAGCTAACAACTCCCATTCCATTAGCAATGGGAGTTAAAATTATGTTGCCTCTTAGAATTGGGTCTTATTATTTCCATATTTATGATGCATACCATATGGTCTTTCTTACAAAAGTATTAGTTAACTATGTGACTTTTTATTCATTTATTTTTATTAAGTTTTAAAATTTTATTCTTCTAGACATTGTCGAACAACTCTTCTTCAGTTAAATCTGTAGTCTATACAGCAGATGGTATTAATATTATTTCATCATATATGAATTCTGATGTAACAATATGGTCTTCTGATCTGGGACTAAAGGTTTGAATATATTTTTATATTGTAAAAAGAACATATCTTTTTTTACTATTTTTCTGATTTGGATAGAAATAATTTTAGATATCTTTCAGTACAAGAAAGATTATTAAAAATATATGTAATTTTTTGTTTAATTTAAATACACTATTGTTTTTATCACTTACATTAATAGCTTATAACATTTAGAATGTTGTATCAATTAATGCTACTTCATTTTATAATTAATAAAAAATTAACTCAATATTTTATACATATGAAAATGGCTATATAAAGAAATAAACTTTTTTATGTTTGGATATTTTGTTGATATTTATAATTTTGTTCTGTACCATAATTGTTATGCAGCCTTTCAGATATTCTGAAATTACTTTCACCAAACTAAATTTACTGAATTACAAAATTAAAAATTTCTTAAAAAAGAACAATTGTAATCAAATAAAATTATTTTTTAAAGTAATTTTCTCATTTTTTTTCTAAATAATCAGTTTAAATTTTTATATAAATAAAACTGCACATCATAATAAAATCTGCTTATTATATAAGATATTTTGCTGTAAGCTATCTTACACCTAATCATTTATCTGTGAATTCAGTAATTCCATTTAATCATTATATGTGAAACTCCACCGTTAAAAAATAACATTTATATTAATGATTTAGTTGAAAAAATTATTTGAATAAAAAAAAATCAGTAATTAAATCTAGTTTTAAGTTATGAATGCTATTTTTTATTTATTTGAAATCTTAAAATTCTGAGCAAAATATAAGTGAAGATGTACAATATTTTTTATTCATATAAATATAATAAGTATAACATTATTTTATTTAAATACAGTAAGACAACAGATTTTTTTTATTATAAGAATTGTAAATCCGAATTATAGTTTTTCATTCAATTCAGAATATTTGTTAACTTTAAACTGGCAATAAAAAATTTGTTTGGTAACTTTAAAATAATAAGCATTTAATTATGAAGTATAATTAAAATAATTTTAAGATACATACAGCTGTTTCTGATATAAAATTAATCTTTCTTGTGAATATTTTGTTCATTACTGCATTCATAACTAAAAAGAAATATAGTAAATATTAGAAGGATCGTCAATGTTTATCGGATATTATTTGTTTCTAGAACAGTTTGTACAGAAAAGTTGTTTATAAATTTTCTTGATGTTTTCCATTAAAAATCAAAATTATTAATTTTTATTTATTTATTCTTTTTATCTTATTGCAGTAGATTTGCTGATTAATTTTGTTGTTTATTAAGAAAAATTATGCAAAACACATATTAATTATTTTGAAAATTATATACTTCGTGTTTTGCCTTATTTTTTAACCAAAATACAAGACAATCACCAATTGTAAGTTTTAACTGATATAACAGAAGGTTATTAGTTATACTGATTATTTAAACCGTAGAGTATTGAGGGTACAAGCCTATTTATAATGATAGTTACAATTTTCGTTTGCAAATGCCAAGAAAAGAAGGAAAAATGGCATTCAATATTTATTCATATTAATATAATATTTCCCTGCCTGTTCACAGAAATATTAGTATAATCTTTTATTTCTCTTGTTAACTTTTAACTTGAGTACAACAGCAATATTTTAAAATGTCTTTTTTTTTATGTAGATTACAACATCCTTTTACTCATAATATATATTTTTCTTGTAGATTTCAAATCTTAAAGGACATATATTACCTGTGAAATCAATCAGTTATTCACCTGAACAGGATATGATTATTAGTGGTAGTGATGACTGCACTCTCAAGGTAGTCTTTGTTTTTATGAAAAGCATTTCTTGGTATTCATGTAAAATATATAGATTTATTTATAATTAATTTGTATTTTATATTATCTAAAAATTTTGGATTAAATTTTTTTTTTTATTGATATAGAAAAATTAGCTTTTTTGTAGAATAACAGGAATTTCCTATTTGATTAATTTCATGGCATTCTGGATCATTTTTTTCTAAACTTTTTATTGCCATTTTAAGAAGCATTTTGTATTACCACAGTGTAAGTACTGTATAACGAATTTGAAATTGTACAGAATTACTCGTTTTAAATTTACGTCAAATTAACCTGTGTAAGGTAAATAGATGCTAATGCTTTTATTAATTTTTACCTCATTTCTCAAGAAAAAATAAATCTTTGAGATTTCTTAAATTAATAGATAGAGGATTTAATATTGACCTCTCCTTTATAAGCCAGTCAACAAATTTAAACATAAATTTCCCCAATGATATTTAAAAAATTAAAAATACAGTGAATTTAAGTTAGAAAACATTTTCATCTTATTAACATTAATAATATAAAACATGTGATTTCTGTTAAAATTGAAATGTTAAATGTTATCTTAAACATATTAAAATACAGTGTATTAATTCATATAACATTCAATTTACTTTTCAAATTTTTCATTGATATTTTAAATCAATCATATTATCTTAAAATTTATACTTTATGTTCTAGTTTGGGAAATTAAATTCTGCTCTATACAGGTTAATTGGTATATAAGGATATGTTCTTAAAATACATACAAATTGTTCAGCATCAATTAATAAATAGCTAAATTTAATTTTGAAAATTCTACCTTAAGGTTCTCCCAAATTCTTATTGGAGAATGGAAATTTCTTACATGTAAGCCAGTTTGTTTCCACATTACTATCTCCCTAAAATGAACTTCTTGATTTAAAAAAGTGTTGATTATTAAAAGTCTGTTTCTTAATATCTGCTTAGATTTATGTGCTTAACTTCTTTGAAAACTACAAAAGCATACTGTTCCATCTCTATAAATTTATTGACACATTTATAAATCAACAATATTTCGTCTTTACTTGTATAACGAGATAATAATGCAATGTTTGAGATTTAATTTTAAAAATGGGACTTTGTGTTCTGAATCTTGAGTGAAGTCATATTTGAATTCTCTCATCATATTTGAAATAAATTCGAAATAATTGCATCAAAATAGGTATGTAAGCAATGCATTGACATCCATGTTTATATTCTGCAGATCATTAAAAAATTATCTATTGATTGTGAAATTCTAACTATTTATGTTTAAAATTTTATTACATATAATCAAGTATTGTTTTTAAAAACTTTAACATATTAAAACTTATTGTTTTACGAATTTTAGTTCATAAAAAATATTTTTCTGCAGTACTATATTTGGTTTATTTTATTATTTGCAATTTTAGAAAAATTGCTATTTTGTCCATTAAAAGCACATGTTTAGAAATTGTTTCAATCAAGCTTTATTTTTTTTTTTTTTTTTTGTATTAAACTCACAAAGTCCATAACAGTCTTACATTAATAATTTATGAATAACTAGGAGTAGTTGATTTATAATTTTGTCAGAGTAAATTTTTTCCATCTTAGGTTTGGCCAACTGAATTAGGCCTGTCTCTTCATACTTTATCTGCATGTAAATTCTGTCCTATTAGTTTATTGGAAATTATATCGCCAAACTACTTAGCTGTTGGATTTCAGAATTCTGATATCTGGATAATGGACATCACCACTGGTAAGTCTTATTATTTCTCATCATAATATGAAATATATCTTAAATATGTATATAAAAATTAAAATGTATTATATAAACATGCTTATAGACAGCATGCTTTGCTTAAAGAAAATTAATATTTTTTTTTAGAACTTTAACATTGCAACTTTTTCTGATTATTGAATTGTTAAGACAATTTTTCATTGGTCAAAGAAATTTTTGAATGGCAGATATTTTTTACCTGATATAACTTAAGGCTGTCAGCAAAAAGTCCAAATGGAAAGAAAGAAAGAAAAAAAAAAAAAAAAAAAAGGACATCTATAATTGGGAATGAGTGGTGTGTCGAACGGCAAATAAAGCGCTGCTACGGAGAAAGTAATTCTTGAATTTTTCATTCAAATACTTAATTTAAGCATTTTCGACATCATTTTTTGTATTAATATTGAAAAAAAAAATTCAAATATAAAATATGAACAAATGTAAATATTAGAAGTGCTGAAAGGTTAGGGAAATGATATTTAAAGTGCAGGGTAGAACAAAAGATATACTTTGTTTTACTCAGAATTGGGAAAGTTTGATTTTCTTTTGACTCAAGATCTCTAAAAGAAAGTAGTTTTGCCTATAAGTAAAAGAAGTTATAGTTTTACCTTACCAAGACAAATTCACACATCAATATCTCCTGATAAATATAGAAGAGGAGAGTCACAATTAAATATGAGATAACTGTGAATAAAAGTTAAAAAAAAAATTATTTAAATCCTGAATATGCATTTTGTTTTATTTTAGAATTCTGACAAGGGTGAATTAAGTGATTAAAAGTTTTTTTTTAAATACTGCAGTTGACTTCATTTTTTTTTATTTCTTAATTTCGTAATGTGCGATACTAAAACCAAATTCTAATTGAAGTCAGCATTTTTTTTTAAAAATCAGTGCTTTGGCATTAAAATTACGATAGTAAATGTATATTTTGTTTTACCAGAACATTTCACTTTTATTTTAAATTGAGAATATATTTATCTTAAGATTTATGAAAGAGCAAATTTACTAGGAAAAATTTCATTTATAAGTATGTATGTTGATATTGAGAAAACATTAACAAAACACACATCATATTGTTATATTATATAAATTTTCTAAAGGCTTTATAGCATCCTTTACATGTTGCAGTCCATATCATAATAGTTGTACTGAAATGAAATAAAGCCTTTTTTTAATTATCTATTCATAACTCATATATTCTAGGTTTGCAATAAACCATACTTGAATCCAATGCTGTATGCACTTATGGCATTCTTCTTCCAATTCTGGATTGACTTTTTGTGTGATTTTTCATAGCGAAGGAAAGAAAACAAATTCTTAAAAGAAAGGAAAATAATTATTCATTTTTTATAAATATAATTTTTTTTATCTAAGTCAGGTTTCTCAATGATTAAGCTGTTGTTTTTCTGGGATTTCATTTTCGTCAATTTTTAGACCAAACGATATACAGAATAGCCCCACCCCCACCGGTCTTTTTTTTCAAGAAATTTTCCCTCATAAATTTTATTTAATCTTGTATATTTCTTACGGAGCTGTATTATAAATAATTTTGGGGACAAATTAAAATCATTTGGGATGTAAGGTATTACAGTGCCATTTACATAATGCTTTGTAGCTTTGGCAAAGAAAAAATTCTTATCCTACCAATAAGTTTTACGATTATTAAGTGTAATCATTATTTCTTGAAAATATTAGACAGTGACTATTTTCCAGTCGAATTATTCATTATGCATATTATTTTATAAAAAAAAATCACTTCCTAAAACTCAAATCAAGAAGAAAATCAAAATAAAATTTGTTGATGCAGATATACATATTTTTCTCTTATTGTATTTTTAAAAAGAGTTAAAAAATATTGCTTTGAAAAGAATAAACGAATTAGTCTTACTTTTAAATTTGTTTTATATGTACAATGTATAAAAGTGAACTTCGTTAGATTTTTTAAAAAAAATAATTTAATGAAAGAAATAAAAACTATAAATGATGAATAAAAAAAATCATAACTTAAATCTATTTTTTTTTCATTTGTAAAATTTTATTATGTAATAAAATTATGTAGGACATATAAGCTAGCTATACATGAACTGTAAAATTGCATATTTAATAAATTGAAAATTTGTTAAAAATTTTACTGCTATTCAAGAATACCTATTTTACTAACTTAATGAAATAATTATTGAAGTTTTAAATTAATATTTTTCCAGAAGAAAAATTATAAATAAATGTAGCTTGGAAACAACAGGTATCTCTAAACTGCAGCCCATGGGGCAAAACCGCCCAATGACAACCAGTCATTGAGCTTATACTTGTCGGGATGCTGACTTTATTTTTAAATAATCAACAGTAACCATCAGGTGTTTTTATTGTGTAATAAAACACAAATATTGGGATGTATGTTAAGCCCTTATCTACAAAGATAAGGCTTTATACATGACAGAATATAATATTATAATAATAATTAATGGTACTGTGTTTCTCACTAACAATTATTTGTAGTTAGTTATACATGAATTTTTAAATGATTTTTGAAGGATAATTCAGTGAATTAAACAAAACAAAATGAACAATAAATTGTGAATAAAAAGCTTTTTTGTTAAAAAATAGTTCAACATAGTTAGTATATTTTAATTCTAAAGATAATTTACTAAAGATGCAAATATTCCATTCTTTACTCATACTTTATTTATTTTTTTATTTTTTAGAACAGGGTTTAAGAAAGGTTACTATATTATGAATTATATGAATGTATAGTTTTTAAATATTTGCTAATGTAAAGTCATAGAAAGTTAAGTAAAACTTCTTGAAGGTATATATTGATAAGTTTGAAAGTAAATAAATGATAATTGATAAGTATAAAAAGTCACTGATAAGTAAGAAATATATTTAACCTTTATATGTGCCCTTTTAATTCATCAAAATACTTAGCATTTTAAATTATACTTGTCTTTTAATTTCCTAGTCAGCTAATGCTTGATTAAGGTTAAATTTAAATTCTTGTATGAACTTTTATATAATGATTGTAAAAATGTCTGTTGAATATTTTAAATGAATATAATCTTAGAGACATTTTATGTCTTTCCTTTTTAGTATGATTTAAATGCAATTATTTATTTATACCAGGTTTTGCTGTAACCAAAATGGCTTTAGAGGCAGATATTGTTTCATGTTTTAGTAGATTTCATTCAGCAACCTATGCTAGAAATACTGAAGAAAACTGGGTTGATTTATCTGTAGTGTTTGGAACACAGTCTGGAAAAATATTGGTAAGAAGTTATCAAATGATAATAATTTTCTGTCAATCAATATTAATAATTAATTTTGAATTACTTTTTGCCATAAGTAAATAAATTAATCATATGATGCAGTATATTTTTATTTTTATTTAAAGATTTTTATGTAGAATATTTTTATTGGTATTATTTCCATAATTCCTTCCTTCCTTTCCTTTCAACTTAACTCTAACAGCAAATACCCTCTCAAATATTTCATCAGATACATTAGAAATTGAAAAAAATATATGTACACTTACGCAACAAATATGATATATATCTAATTTTTCAGGTACCAGAAAGTTATTCTAAATCATATTTTGCATCTTCAACTAAAATGCACATGAAGTCTATATTATTTAACATCTAATCAATTTTGATTTCTTGCTTGAATACCTATAATCAGTGTATGGGTTATAAATGGTTTTAAATACCATTTGAATAACGTTTTACTACATATTATTGCACATACGGTTAATTTTACAATATATCATTTCTTATTCGATTCAGGTAAAAGAAGTTACTAACTTAAAGTTTTAAACTTGAAGTAAAACTACAATGAAAAACAATATTGGTTAAAAAAAGTTTAAAAATTTTGTTTTGCAGGATCAAGTTTAAATAAGAAATAACCATGTAGCTTTTATTTTCTCTTCAAAGTGTGCATAAATGTTTTGAAACCATTTGTATTTTATTATATAACTGTAATTGCTCTTTTTTTTTTTTCTTGAATTTCTCAACTGATTATGTTGCTCATTAATCATTTGTTTTTAATTTGAGGGTTAAAAAAATTGAAAATATTTTATATTATCATTTTGTATCAAATTTAATTAGATTTTGTTTATCATAATTAATTATTTGTTTCATTTGGAAAATAATTTATAGTATTTTAAGAACTTTATTATGTTACAATGTTATAAGATTATTTGATTTATAAAACTTAAATATGAAACATCATTTGTTGAAAGAAAATCAAAAATAATTTTTTCACAATTTTCCAGAAAAATATCCTTGGTTTTATATGCTTCTATCAATTGTTAACTTTAGTAAAATTTTAAGCTATTGAATTCAGACGTAGTAGTTTCTCTTTTATTAAAAATTAATATTTATTATTAAATGTGTTAGGTGCAAGTTATTCCTCACAAAAAATATAAATATTCCCCACAATTACAATAAACTGAAAAAATTGTATATATTATTTCATTTAGATTATATGAATGTTTTATTTTCGTCGTACTGAAATAGCATTCATTCTTTTTTAGATAGGAAACTTACAAACATCAGCAATCACCACTGTTGGAAATATTAAAGCCAGAGTTACAGCCATTATCCATAATATGAGAATTATAGTTTGTGGTTCTTCTGAAGGGGACATTGGATTATTTTCTTACCCAGAACTGTATGTTGTCTCCTATATTTTTTAAAATGATATATAATGTTGAAATACTTTATAAAAGCTTGCTTAATTTGTTGCTTCTTTAAGCAATTTCAGATCACTTAAAATATGCTTTAATGAATGCTTGGAATATTTAATATGCTGTTTAAATACTACCTTTTGTAATCATGCACTCTAGTAGAAAAATTGCGTAGGTGAATGATTATTTTTTTTTCCTTTTTCAGTGACACTAAAGTTATTAATGGAGCACATGGAGGTTCAGTTACATCTTTGGACTTGTTTGTTAGAAATGAAAATGTATGGGTTATGTCTTCAGGCAGTGATAAAGTAAGATTTGATTTACTTCATGTAAGTCTTTATTTTTAAGTTTATATTAAAATATTCATTAATTTGCTGTCTTTTTTCAGATGATCAAATTATGGGAGATAGATTATGAAGAACTTGTATTCAAGCAAGAATTTATTTCAAAACATTATGATTATGTCACCTGCCTGTGTTGGTTTCCAGTTTCAAATGTAGGATATGTTTTATTTTTAAAGAATAGTTTTATTTAACCATGTATTTTTTAAAATAATAAATATTCACTTATTTATAATAATGAATGCTTGTGTTTTCAGATTGAAACCAATAGTTACCTTACTGGTTCTCATGATAATAATATAATTTTACAAAGTGGAACGTCTAAAACTGTATTTCAAGGCTTGAAAACTAGTATTATAAATGTGGATTTTACAGTGAGTAATTTAAAGCTTTTATTTTTTATATAATTAAATTCAGAAAAATATTGAAGATTGTGGGGTTTTTTTTCCTTATTATTATTATTACTGAAATCTTAAATTTATAATAAACTAGCAGACGCGTTACTGTGGCTTTCTTGTTTTTCGTTCAATTATTAGATACTATAATTTGTATTGTTAAGGAAGTGATTAGTAAAGATTGATGAAAAGTTCAAATTAAGTTTCAACGAATAGAAAATGTTTATTTTTTATTCATTTAATGAATGAGGTAGATCATGTTGATTTTTAACACTGTTTTATAATTATTTTACCTAATTTAATTTTTAATGATCATTACTTTCATTTAACTAAGGACTAAGCGATGAACAATATTTCTTGTTAATCTGTCTTTCGTCAAAATAAATAAATTCGTTAAATAATTTAATAAGTTGGTAAAGATTTTCTAAAAGATTTTCCAACAATTCTACAATAGCTCTTTGTATTTGCTTGTTCGATAAAATTATACTGACATCGAGTTGTCACACGTTCTTCAGAACTGCCCATGAAATAAATTTGAAGAAATTTTGGCTCTTCGTTAGGTATTGGCATCAACGACCCGATCTTATGGTACACCTGACCTTGTATTTTGAATGTACTTACGAAATTACGTCCATCGGATGGGAAATCGCACATTTTAGTTGCGCCAAATGACGAAATATGAAAATCATCGATTTTGCATTTAAATAAAAATAAAAAATCTGAATAAAAACTATCCTATCTCTCAAGTTGGAACAAAACACACATTTAAAGGGGAAAAAAAGTTAAAATCGGATTGTTAGTTTCAGAGTTCATTCCGAACAAACATCGTGACACGGGAATTATATATAATAGATATTATCAAAGCAAAGAAGTATGTGTACATTGCATTATCTTTTTTCTTACTCTAATTAAATGGAAATATTTAATTGTTTCTCAGTTGATATAATATGCCTATCGTCATATTGTAAAAGAAGTATAATTTCTCTAAAATGCATCTTTCTAAAAAAAATATGTTATTTTATCTTTGATAAATTTAATTGCTATGTTACTCATTAAAGCTTATCGTTTCATTTTAAATTTATGTTTGTAAACAATGCATTTTTTTCTGGTCATTTAGAACAATTGTATTCTTGGCTGTGCCAGTGATGGAAGTGTTGCAGTATGGTCTCAAGATGGAAAATTGCTGAGCTTTACTTCCGGAATTGAACAGTCATCTGTTGTTTTGTCCTTTCGAATTGACAAAAGTATAATTATATTACTATTCAACTTTAAATAACTTTTAAAAACTAAAACCATTTTTTTTTATTTCATTCAAATTATAAAACTGTTGAAATACTCCAACATGATAAACATTTTATCTATGCATAATGTTATGAAGAATATATATAAATTTATGTAAACATTTAGAAAATATTTAATTCTATTATATTATATATATATATCAGTATGCATTTGTTTTTATGCTTTTGGCTTAATAGATATATTCAGCATGATAAAAGCAATTTAACTCATAATAGAAACTTTTTATTGGATAAAATGTTTAATTTAAAGATGTTCTAAATTTTATAATATTTAAGTGATTGGAATTTATTTTGAATTGACTAATTGTTTAACATAAGCTTTTATGCAATTTATGAAAATAAGCTATCAAATATTTTTGAATACGTTAATAACAATTCACTAGAATTAGAATTTATAATTAGAAATAACTTGTTATAATTATAAATTATTTAAGAATAACTAAAAAATGTGTTTTTTTAAGAAAAATTGCTATAAGTGAATCTAATATATTGTTCTATGAAAATATAGAAGAATATATTAGATTTACTAATATATTCTCACTCAATTGTAACTCACTCAATCTCAATTGTGAAACTTTTTAATTAATGTTCTTTTTAAGCAAATACTACTGGAGACTTTGATGTAACCTTAGCATTTGTTGATAAGGATGGTAGTGTTAAAATAAAGAAACCAAATCAGGTACGTCATTTTTATTTATTTGCAAATTATTAAACATTATTCTTTTTACTGAATAAACATTCATAAAAGGAGTTGGAATTATTTCATTTTTGATTGTGTATTACAATTTATATGTGTTTTTTATATTAAATCTGTTAGCAATGTGTTACATTAGTTCATGCTAAAAAATTCTAAACTTTCCAATGGTTCTATGAACAGATTGTGTTTAATTGCTTCATATTGGGGTGCATATATTACATACATAAACCAGTATTAAAATTCTAATTTAAGATCAAACTTTCATACACATTTAAGCCAGGAATTAATAAAGTGCCTGTGATAAATACAAAAATTATTAATTGAATTTTCTAAGAATTCCTTTCAATGATCATGTTTCAAAAGAAATATATACACAAATATATATAGTTATAATAAATATTGTTCATGTATCAATGAACCAAATTATTAAAACTACTTGTGTGCCATACAATAAATTTGTCTGTCAGACCAAGTATATTATTATAATTGTGAATATTATTACAGCACAGGAAAAGGTAAAGATTTATCACATGGACAAAAGCAAATTATGATGAACATACAGCTGAGTTATAATATTTCAAAAACTACAAAATATATGAACTGTTCATGTTGCATCATAATTATCATGATAGTCAGCTGGTAGATAATAAACATATGAAACATTCAGCAGAAAACAAAGGAATCCATTGATAGTGAAAAAAGCCTTTGATATAAGTGATCAAATGCGTTTTTTATTTGTTTGTGTGGATATACTCGTAAGTGCTACAGAACAGCCATTGAAAATGAATTAAATAGAAGTTAAAAAGTCGATGTGTCAAAAATACCCTTTTGACATTGAGAATAAGCCCATGACTACATTTGTTGTAATTCATTGACTTAAACACATACTGTGAGTGTGTACTCATATCCTAATGTTTGGAAGAAATTCAGTTGAACTTGCAAATCTCATTTTACTTACATCATGTAGAATGGCAAATTTCTCTGTAACATTTTCTGATACAATTCTCAAAATTAAGAGTACAAGCATTAACACCACAATCGAGGAATTTTCACAAATTAATCTATCTGCACATTTAACAACAGCATGACTTAAATTAAATATATAATTTCTTGTAAGCATCAATGCTCTTTTATGTTAAAGAAGGATTTACACTTATTCAATTGATATTATTAATGTTTTATCACATCAATGTATGTTCATTGGAAATCCATATTTATAATTAATATTGATAAAAGGCTGACCTGATCAGAATCTTTTTCTATTTCATTAATGTATATTATTTATTTAGACTTATCCTTCTTTTGAGTAGAATAATCATAGCAAGCTGCAAATAATATTTGAAAACACATTTGAATCTTGCTTTTTATTTTAGCTTTTAAGTTCATCCATATTAATATGAAACAATACTTCATTTTATGACATTTCTTGTTGTTCTTTTTATAGATTTTATACTTATTTGTCAATGCTAAAGGTTTTGCATTTTTACCAACAAATATCGTTAAAAATTATTTAAATTATTTTTGTTTATGTTAATTGACTTTGTTAATTTAATGTATCAGTCTTAAAATTGATATTAGACAAAAAAAAGTTTTTTAATATACAATCGATTTGTCCTTGCTGTTTGTCATATATAAATGATAGTTTGATTAATGCATAATTTCTTTTCTCTCTTTTACTTAGCTACATTTTTTTTTAATATTCAAATTTTTTTTTTTTTTTTTAATAATTTTAGAATTTTAATAGTTGTAGTTCCTCCATCCACTTGAGATTATTATGAAGAAAGTGAGATTTTTATTTTTTTATATTTACATGCAAATTTTAAAAGTTAAATGGTTTTTAATAATGAATTACAGAGCAAGTCAGTGTTATATAGTATGTGTATGTTTTTCTAAATGAATATTTTACTCGTTATTTTTTTTATTTGATCTACATAAATGATGCTATCTCTGGAGAATTACTTGTTTTCATTCTTGTTTGTAGTTTCTGGCTTTTATGGTATTAGTTTGCAACTTCAAAAATTTAAGATTATGTAAACCCCTCACATTAAGTATTAATATTCATTTCTTAAAATATTTTTTTTTATTTATATATCAGTTAAATTTCGTTCTTTTTTAAACAGAATTATTTTGTAATAACTTGTTCATCTTCTTTTAAAATCACTAAGAGCTCTGATGGTTTAGATGTTAATATTTCCCTTTTCTATTTAACATTTGTACTAATATAAATAGCAATTCACTTTTATAAATTTGTTCCTGCTTAAAGTAATCGCCTTATTCGTTTTTTAAAGTGCAATTTTATTATTACATTCATATAGGATATAATTATATGTTTTTTTACAATAAATACCAATATACTTATTACAATTCACGTTGCAGAGTATTCTTTCGGCATGTTATTTATCAAATAACTTACTTATCTAATTTCTTGTCTATAGTCTGCAGTGAAGTATAATATGTAGTTATTTGTGGCCCAAAACATAAAGGAATTAGCATAATCCATGAGCGATTCAACCTTGTTTGTTTACATTCTTTGACATAGCATGTATCTTCAATCAAATTCTTTTATCCATATCATAAAATTAGCAAATGTTTTTCAATTTTAAAATGTATTTTTCATAAGATTTTTAATCTGAGAAGATCATATCTGTAGTATAAAATTATATTCATTAGAAACAAGTCATGGTTAATTTTAAATTTGCTGTATTGCAATTACCTGGAATGAAATAAGAGTATCTAATTTCATTCCAGACCTTTTCCATCTATTAGCACATATTAATATATGATATTTCATATTTTTCTACTTTTGTAAAAGTAAGACTCTTTGGATACAACTCTTAATTTTCTTTTTGTTCAAAAATTTTAGTTTTATGTCATACAAAAGTATTGTATATTTTAATGTATAATATTAGTTGATGATTTTTAATAAATAAATATGAAAGGATGGGGAGTATACAGATATATTCGTACCAAAAAATTCTAAGGGTTTTGAGTGTTAATTTGCAGAATATTGACAAGAAATTACAGCATTTTCATGATTTTTAAAAAGGTAAAAACTTTTTATTCTTTTCTTTCCAGAGATCTTTTTCGTATTCACTAGAAGGACATAGCAGAAGTATTACTTCTTGTTGCACAAATGAAAATGGAGAAATTTTATCATGTTCTTTAGATGGTACTGTCAATCTATGGAAAATACCTTCTGATACTGAAGACATTCATATGGGTCATTCAGCTTACATAACTGATATCAGTATGTCTGTATCAGAAAATGTAGTTATAAGTTCAGACATTTATGGTAATATTATTCTTTGGAAATTAAAATTGTCACCAACAAATATATCTTTAGATTATGCTGGAAAGAAAACAGTAAGTATACTTATTTTTTGGGTAGTCTTATTAATAACTTAAAATAAGTGTTTAATATTATTTTTATTGTAGCCGGACAATAGCATAAAATTTACACTTGAAACAGTGAAAATGATGTTATAAATAAGTTTCATTAATTCCATTGGGCCCAAAAATATTTCTCATCCGATAGTCCCAATGTCCCATACAATAATGTCAGAATGGTTGAAGTGGTAGATAATTCACTGGGCTGGCTACAAAGCTTCTATCATCCCAATAAATAAGCTTAGATGTTTTTCTTAACTTTGAGAGCTTCTAATATTTGCTTTGATGGTAGGATAAAAGCATCTTTGGTAATGAAACATCCCTCTGCAGCTGAAACTGCATATGATAACAATGTAAGAGATTAATGGAACACTTTGGACCAAAAACTGCTTAAACTCCTATCTGGCATTATTCAAGTACACTATAGTCAGCATCCATAATAAGTAAATTAAATAATATTTCGACTTAAAATAAAAGTAAAAAATTTGAAGTCCAAAAAATAAGTTACAAAAATAATCAATCAAATTTCAAATCAAATTTTCAAATCAAATTTTAGAATCAAATTTCAATGAGATAAAAGTTAAATTCAGGCATTTATAGTTTGCTGTTGATAAAGTGTTTTATAGGAATTGCAATTCAATAAACAATTAAGAGAAAGACTCCTCTTTAAATGGAGGTGTATAGTATGAACTAGAAGTGAAAGCTGGAGCTAACATGCAGGTGATTCTTTATTTATGATGACATGATGGGAAAACTATTTTAAGATATAAGTCAGAGTCATAATTCATTTGGAATTTTCAAGAAATGAAATATTTTAAATTGGCTTGATTAGTAATAAATTTTAAGTTATTCTAGAAATTTTCAGATATTTTAAACATAAATTCTTTTAGACTAAGAAGGTCATGTGATTTGTATCATTTATAAAAAAAAACCCCAACCAGTATTTGTAATTGTTCTAAGTATCAAGAACTTAAATAATGATTTTAGATTTTGCATGTGATTCGGTAATAAATGTCTTAATAGGATTATTTCTATTCATGATAGGTTTGGAGGATAGTTAAGTATGGATTGAGCATAATATTTTCTGTGATATGAATGAAAACTCAGAATGCCTGAAGGCTACTGTTTATGATTTATTATTATATTTTACTACATATCAACGCCTTTTACTGGTCTTGAGCAATGCAAAATTAAGCTGCAATATATGCGGGACACAAACCTTTCTGCCAAGTTTTCTAATGGTCTGGCAACTCCTTGCTAATGTTTATGTCAGGATATATAATAACAAATAAGCCTGATTTGATAAATATTTGGATACTCTAGAAATGTGCATCCTATAGAATTTACTTTTCTGGCTTTACTTGTAAAGTATAATAAAGATTATTTCTTTTCTAAAGACAATGACCAAGCCAGTGAAAAGATTTAAAGATAACAATTATAATATTCTGAAAAAAAAATTTGAACAGCAGAAAAATACGATAATAATTATTCATATAAAATGTCCTACATTGTCTAGCAATTTTTAAAAATTTATTTTTAAAAATAATAATTGTCGGTTAGTTTGGTTAATAATTTTTAAAATTTATTTTTTATAAATATAATAGGTACTTTTCAAAGCTTAATAAAAGTCATTTAGATATTTTATCAAAGTCTAACATTAAATAATGATTTTTCAATTTACTTTTAGTTATCTAATTTGTAATTAATAATTAACCATTAACTTAACTATATATATGTGTATGCATTGCAAACAATAAATAATCCGTCTCCTATGCTCGTTTTCACGTATATGGTGCACATGACAGTAATATTTTTTTTTATGAAGAAAAATATTTTATTAATAAAACTTATTTTTCAGTATATTGGAGGTTTTATCAAAGCAATATCCTTGTTCAAGGAGAAACATTTTGTTTGTGCAATAACACAGACCACAAACGATGGAGAAAAACATTTTCTGGATATGATATCATTTGACTGTAATATTTCTGAGGATAATTCTTTGTATAGTTTTCAGTAAGTTCAATGCCTTATCTTTGATCTATATCTTCATTTCAATCTAACAATTAAAATAATTTAATATGAAATTTGGGCAATTTGTAATGCAAAAAGAAACAATATATGTTTGTTTTTTTAACCCTTTGCACTCGAAGTTTTTTCATTCGTATTACCAGCAACTCGAAGCGATATTAGTGAAAAGATTATATTCACACGTAAGTTTGATATACGCATTAAAAGAAACGCATTATTTATATTGTTATTTGCATTGTCTCCGTAGCGGAGCCCTCGAGCTTGAAGACAAATTTTAAATGGCTCCGCTCCGGAGCCCTCGAGTGCAAAGGGTTGAATATCATTAACAATTTTATTTTATTATCTAAATGTCAGCATAATCACTCTACTTTTTAATTTTTAAAATGAAATAAAAATCCAATTATATAAAACCACCATGCTTTTTGCCATCAAAGGTTGACAGAAAAAATTAATCAAAAACTTAAGTAAATCTTGTACTTACTTCACTAAATTAAGAAATTAATCAAATTCACTAAATTCGAAATTAAATTATTTCAATAATGTGTGAATAATTCTAGAATTATGACGTTGTTAGGGGATATATTCAGAGATTTATGGAAATTTTTCCCTGCCAACATGCAAAATTTTCTCATAACTTTTATTTAATTTAATTAATATAAAACTATCCTTTTACTTATTTCAATTTCTATAATTATTATGAGACAATACTCAATCTCATTATTGTAAATATTCAACATGTGTTTGTCTGTAAAAAGAAAATAGTACAGTAATAGTACTTAATTAATTTTCTGGCTGAAAATACACCTTTTTATTATAAGAATAAATGTTTACATGTGTATTATATTTTTATATGTTTTTGTTAAGAAATATTTCAAGAAAAAATTGAAGTGAAAGATCATTAATATGGATTTCTTCAAGTACTAAAAAAAACTTTTATTACCTTAACTTTGCATTTTGATATTTAAATTATATATGAACTAGCAAATATTAATATCTGTCTATGAATTAATATATTTTAAATCATTTCAAATTTGACAGAAACCATTTATTAGAAACATGTTCTAAGCCAAAGTTAACTATCTACACTCATGTCCATAAATTAAGGATAATGAAGTTCAGGCAAAGAAAGAGACAGAAGCAAAACAAATTTGACTTATTTGTAAAGTCTATTTATTAAACAAAAGGTAAAGAGCAAAACAGATGCTATATGTTTGACATAATTAATAAAAATTGCGATTTTTACTCCCTGGAGCAAATTTCAAAAAAGAACCTATTTACAAAAAACAGTATAACATGGTTAGTATGATGGTTAATATGGAGTATGTCTCCCGGACGATGCAATACAGGCCTTACAACGCCTAGGCATGCTGAGTATCACATTATCAATCTGATCTTGGGGAATATTACACCACACATCAAGCAATGCCCTCCGAAGTTCCGGTTGACAGGTGGGAGGGGGTTGACGGGCTGCAATTCGTCGGCCAAGCATATTCCACACATGCTCTATTGGATTCAAGTCCGGTGAGTATGCTGGCCATTCCATACGGGTGATATCCTCCAATTGAAGGCATTCGTCTACAGTGTTTGCACGGTGAGGACGGGCGTTGTCATCCATAAACCTGGTGGTAACGGGTACCTGGCGCTCTCCATATGAAAGTCCGGCGAGAATCAGACTGCAAACTAAACCTGGACTCGTCGGAAAACATCACACCAGACCACTGTTGCGGTGTCCACAATGCATGCTCTCTACTCCAGGTTAATTGCAGGCGACATTGAGTTGCGGTAAGTGGAACACATCTGACAGGCCTACGAGCATATAGACCAATGTGCCCTAAGCGTCTGTACACGGTCTGCTTTGAAACTGTCGTACCGGTAGCTGAAGAGAGCGAACGAGACAGGTCTGATGCTGTGCTCCGTCTGTTTCTTTTGGCAGTAACTGCTAAATACCGGTCCTCATTCAGCGTTGTAACTCGGGGGCGACCTGTGCTGTAACATCTACTCACGTTACCATCATCTTGGAATCGTTGCCAAAGCCTGGAGATGACACTCTGGGCGATTCCAAGTTCCTCGGATACTTCCAGCTGGGTACGTGCACATTCCAGTCGTCCGATAATTCTACCACGTAAAAAATCATCCAAATGCGTTTAAAGCGCTTGTGAACAATTTTACTTCTTTGCCACCATTCCTTATATACCTCTCTCTAACACTCTCGTCATTGTGACGTACTATCCGCGCCATATGGTGGTTTCATGTAATTTGCATATTCTTCTTCAAGATGTGTGTGATAATTCTACAGGTGAAATTTTTATTTTAGAGTTCAATTTCTGTGTGATTCTGAATTATCCTTAATTTATGGACATGAGTGTATATTTGATGCAAATTTTAATCTAAATGCTTAAGAAGGATTAACTGGATGAAAGCATTTTAGAATTAAAATAATTAGTTCTTAATTTTTTTGGTTTAAAAAACCGTTTTGTAATCTGCAATTTTATAGACATATAGGTTTAACTTATTAGAAAAAAAACCTTCATTTCTGAATATTCTTCATTCTTTTATTATATAAATTTAAGAATACTTTTATTTATTTTGACCAATTGAGAATTATTATTGAAGGAATTGTACAAATCTAAAAAAATACAAGTACAATAAATTGATTACTATAGATTGTGTATGCTTAAGAAACAGTGAATTCTTTTTAATTGCAATTTTTTATAAAATTTGGAGGATTAACAGGAAACAGTTCTACATTAATTTCTAAGCATGTGATTATTTGTCATAAAAATAAGGGCTAATTTATTAATTGCACAATTAATATTTATTTCTCTTTCAGGATTAAAGCTTCTCACAACTTTGATAGTGAAGTGTTATGTCTTGATACTAATTTTAAGACTAATAAAATAGCAGTTGGTTTAAAGTCTGGGGATATAATAATAATTACTTCTGATGCAAAGAAGACCTTTAATGTGTATGTTTATGTCTTGTTTATTTTATATCTTAAAAATGTATTTAAATCCATGTACATAATATTTTTATCTATAAAAATTTCAATTATTTCAAAATTTATAAATTCTTATGCATTTTTTACATTAACTGGGATAAATATTAATTCTTATTGCATAACTAAAATAAAGAAGTTTTAGTACATGTTTCAATTATTTAAATTTAACATTTTGAAAAAATTTATTGTTGGCATAATAAAATGAATTAATTTTTAATATAAATGATTGAAATACATATTTGCATTTTTTTTAAGATTTAGATTAATTTAAAATTTAACTAAATTTCAAAAGTTAATATTATATATCTTTATAAATTAGCTTTGTTTTAAGCTTGAAATCTCTTGAAGGTTTTCTCCATCAGTGTTTTTAATTTTTAAAGAAATAAAAGAACATTTATTATATCAAATAATAAATACAAGTTAGAAGTGTAAGCTTAATCATTTTGGGGGCATCGTAAGAAATTGAAAGATCATAATACTTCTGATATTTTAATGCATTCAAAAATCAGGAAGTCTTAAAATGTAATGTGAATTACATATTTTTATAAGTGCAATGCAAGTTTATGTCATCTTTTTAAGAATTTTTTTATTCAATTTATAAAAATAAATCTTCAAGCCATGTGAATCATATATTTAACACATTATGATGGATTTCATAATTAAATAAAATTACTTTGACAAAAAATAGTCTTGTATAGATTGTTTTCAAAATTAGGTATTTTAGTTTAAATGTGACTCAGTATATTTTAAATTTAATTCTGGTTTATCTGTACCGTTTTTAGATATTTGTTTTCACTAATATACAGTTATATTGAACAAGGTGGAATGAGTATTATTTCAAGGTGGAATAAGTATTTATTTATTAACAGTGTTTGTAAAAATCCAACTGTTCAAACTTTCTCATGTTAAATTTATTTGTGGGTATAAGTTTTTGTTATGCAGTTTAAATTCTTTGAAAATTGTAGAGCATTGGAACATGTTTAATGATAATATACTTGTCTTGTACTCTAATCACAGTGTGTTTGTTTAAAAGGTGACCAGTATTCAGCTCTGGCTCTTCAAAAAACAAAAACAAAATTTACAAATTATATCTTTGCCTGCTTAACCTTAATGATTTACTTGCAGATGTGTTACCCACATACTATGCCATTATCTAGCTGTTTTTATTAGATTTCCCTCACATGAATAAAAATGCAAGCTGTATAATCCTTAGAAAAAACTCTTTGAGGACAGACCTTCTCTTGTAAATAGTACAATGCTCCCTGCAGTGCACTTTGGGGACTGTAACTCTTTGCTACAAAGCTGCCAGATTATGATAGAGCAAATGTTTGTCATTGAAAATTTGTTTTTCTCATATTTTGTTTCTAATAAAGCTCTTTGTATATTAGCTCTCCGAAATATTCCTGCTTTTTATTGCAAGCTTTTCTAACTAATCTCTTTTGACAAAATTAATTCAATTTATCAAAATTTACATTTTATTTACTAAATATTTTTTATTTCTTCTGTTAATTTGAAAAGAATCTGTCACAATATTAATTCCTGTTGTAACATTTCAGTGAAAAATGAAAGAAGATTATTTTCTTCCAATTTGGCGATAAAAATATATTTGAATTATTTCTTTATTAGGATACTATTTCCTGGTGTTCATTTTTATAAAATTCATAATTAGTCTATTTTAACATAAACTATACAGTGGAAGACAAAGAATTTACAAACAAAGAATTATTTTATATCAGTAATTATTTTTTACTGTAATACTTTCATTGTAATATGTCTAATTTTATATAGTAGATTTTAAATATAACTTATATTTTAAATGTTAGATAAAAGCTCTAAGAAAAAAATACATCAAATTTTAAATTTTTATATACATAGAATCTTCTTAATTTAAAATATATATTCTTCTTATGAATGATATTTCAATATTTCTTTTTATTAAAAAATATCTTTTTTTGATTAAAATTTCAGAGACATTTTATATTTTTAGCCTTATTATATGTACCATAGATATTTTTCCAGGTTTGCTTCTTTCTGTTTCAAAATATTTTTCCTTTAATAACTTAACCATGTAGAAGTAAATTTATGTCTTAATATATAAATTTTTCAAATTTATTTTTTAGATCAAAAGACTGGGTTTTAGGTATGAAATTGTTCCATTCTGAAAATTCCACAGAATATCTCTTTACTTCACTATTAAATGGTTCAGTTGAACGCATTGAAATATCAGAAGACTTAAAATGTGATGTGAGTTACATTTTTTTTTTTATGTGCATTGCAAGTTTATATAATCTTTCTAAGAACTTTTTTAATTCTAAGTCAGAATATATTCCTCACAAATTAGTGAGGTATTATAAAAGATCTAACTTTTACAGTATCTTTAAAAAAATTTAATAATAAAATATAAATGCATGACCTGCTTATTTTACTTATGTATTTTTTTGAATTTTTTAATGAAATCATATTTTTTTAAGTTACATATTTGTGGACATGTGGGTTCATATTCTTTTAAAATAATTGTGTGTAGGGACATTTAATTGTTAATGATTTTTAAATAGATTAAACTCTAGAATTTATATCTATGTTATTTGAGAAATTTAAAAATAACTTATGCATTTGATCTATTTGCAAAGTCTTTAATTCTTGAATTATATGCTTTTAAATTAGAACTGAAATTTATTTCTGCAATTTAGTTTTATATATATATACATATATATACTATGATTCATTGGATTACTATCAGAAAATGATATGTAAAAGACAATAAAAATTGGTTAATTTTTTTGTCATCATATATTTTTATAAGTTTATTCATATTTCTTTATATTAATTGCATCAGAAATGAATGGTTACTTCTTTTATCATGGCTTTGATAAACACTTATGATAATAATTGAGCATTGACTCCATAGTTTTTGCAAAAAAATTACAATTTAACTGTTTTACTGTATTTTCTATTTTAATTGTATTGTCTTACAGTTGCATTAGATATAATAAATATGCAAATATAATAATGTATATAAAATGTAATAAATATATCTTTCCATCTAAATGAATACTTTTTGAAGTATTCCTAATTATAATAATTTCTCATGTGTAATTCTTCAGTCAAGTTATATTGCTTCACATCATTGCGAATTTTAATATTAAAAGATAAAGGAAATATTCTCATTTAATTATACTTGGAATTGAAATTTGCCAATCTAAAACTTGAATTTTTTTGGGAGGGAAACTGTTGCAGTAAATCTACATATCTTTTAAATTGTGATTTATATGAAGAAAAGCAGAAAAATGTGAACATAAAATATAAGAACTCCACTAACAACTCTTAAAAGTGATTTGTTTTCTAATTTAAAAAGGTGCATGGGTCAGTATAGTAGTTTCAGAGTACTTTGCTCATGTCATTAAAGTAAGGAGCTAGTGGTTTTCATAAGATTTATAACAAGTACAAATTTAGTTCATCTTATGATGAAGTACCAGCTCTAATACTTTTTTTAAATGATTTTTTTTTTTTTTTTACTTTAAAAATATATTTCTATGAATTGTATTTCTTGGTATCCTTTGCATTAAAATTTATTTTAACTTGTCATTAGAATGTATTTTACTGAAATACCAATGGTTTGATTTGCCCATTTATCTATTAATTAATTATTAATCTGTGTATTCATTATGTGTGGTGTTTTGCATCAAGAGTGTTATTTAAAATTGTCATTATCAGCAGGCATTTAAGCGTTCTCAATTTTATTGGTTCAAAGCACTAAACTTTTATAAATATAGTTTTAAATATCTATTTGCGACTAAGGATAGTCCATATGATATCAATTTTACTCAAAGATTACATTATACTAAATGTCCAATCTTGCAATTTTTAATATTTGCAGAAAGATAATACAATGGATTTTCAAACTGATTTGAGAGATAATTTATCACTTAATTCTGATTGTCTAAATTCCAAATTTGCCCTAATTTATTTGATTAATCACTTCCAATATTGCTCTCTATTTTAAAACATTTTTTTTTCTGTATTACCCATAATTTCCTGTCTATAGTTAGCAGATTATGTGTTTTAAAATCTTGAAAATTTCTTTGGTGTATATCATAGGTTTCTTTTTGTAATCTTCAATAATTTTTGCAGTATTGAAAAAAATTAATTTTTGGAAAAATGCCACAGGAACATGTGTTTATCCAAAGCTAATTATTGAAATGTTTTATGTGAGAAAGAAGTAAACGATTCTTTAAAAAAAGAAGTGATGAATTCATAGAGCCTGCGAATGAAGGAATATATATAGCCAAATTTTTATTATAAGCACATTAAATGCAAGTTATATGCCAATATTTATGAGAAGATATAAAATATCAAGAATGAATTCACAGAAATTCTGGAAACTTATTTGTATTTTTATTAAATATAGCCAGTAAATATTTTTTGTTTGCATTGCAGTTCTTTTGATGTACATTTCTTCATTTTTGACATGCACAATGTGTCATCAGTAAATTTTTGATAATATTATTTTGGTAAGGGAAAAGCTAAAGATCTCAACCATTTTGATACAAAATGGAACTTTATAAGTTAATGTTATGCCCTAGAAAATATGTGAACTGACACAAATCATCTATGGTTTATGCAAGGTTTTTTTTTTATTATTGCTGAAACTTACAAATGCAGATTATAAGCAGAAAAATTACCTTTGAATGTGCTTAAATTTTATTTTATATTAAATTTTTCTCAGCTTATTTTTTTCCTGCTGATTCCCTTATTGTCTATTGTGAAGAGAATTACAGTACCTAATAAATTAAAATTTTTTTTTATTTATCATTTAAATTTGATTACCTGTTTTATTTTTAAAATTATATAAATGATAAGAAAGAAGTAAATGCAAAAAAAAACCCATATAATTATTTTTTAAAATAGGTATTAGATGCTGTATATTATGCAGGATCATTTATTAAGGTAGTCATATCAGGATTAAGAGTCTATTATTGTTTGTGGTAAAAGAAATTAAATTATTTTCTTGTATTTATGTTTAAAATAATATTTATATCATTTATGAAAATAAATATGTTTGTATATAAATAATTTTCTCTTCAGTTTTTTATAAACAATTAGGTAATTGTGTTTTTTTATTCTTCTGTTAGATATAATTGTCATCAAGCAATTTTGTGGGTGGATTAATTAATATAGGTTGTTTTCTTTTCCTTGTTTAATTATATATATTTTTTCTTTTTAAATATTATATGTTTTATTTATTTAAAAAGGTTAATGGTAAAGCTTCATCCAAAGAATTACCTCACCCAAACTTTGGAAATGTTTCTCCTTACTTAAGTGCTCTGTGTTGTGAAAATGTTGATAGTGTGTACTGTGGTGATTCTCAAGGATGGTTGAGAAGATATTCTACTGTTCCTATATCTAAAAAGGTATGTTTTTGTTGTAATTAATTTATTAAAAATTTCGTATTCATGTTTTGTTTTTAAATATTTACTAGCTATAGATAATATTTAAAAAATTTTATAATTGGTTAAACACCATACTTCATTTTACATTACTGAATACTTGATGTATGCTACTTTTTGAATATATTATTTTTTTTATTAATTTTTTTTTTTTTTTTTTTAAATTAATATGCGTTCTTTCACTAATGGTCAGACTATATGAAGATATATTTGAAGATGTATAAATTTAAAATTCACATGTTATTTTAATTATCATAAATATTTAAATACTTACTCTTCATATATTATACTCATTAATAATTTATGAGAAAACCATTTTTCCTTTTTATATATTTTGCATGTCCTCCTTTGTTGTTAACTTTTCTCATTGAAAAATAGTATTTAGTGGATGAAAAATTTTGTGAGAAAAATAATTTTTAATAATATAGAATTTGTTCATATGATTTGATCATCAGTCATTATAATTATTTAAATAAGGTATTTAATAAAGCTAGCTTCACTTAGTCAATCTATGCTATTTGTGCTCAAGATAGCTAATGTTTACTTTTAGAATAATGGGGCCTGATGGTTCAGTGGCTAACACTCTGGCGCTCGGTTCCACAGGTTTCGGGTTCGATTCCCGGTGGGGCCATGGATGTTTGTAGTGGTTCGGAGTCCAATTTAAACCGTAGGTCCCGGTCTAATAGTACCGTAGAGCGTTGTGGGGGGGTAGTGTTACTCACGTCTGTAGCATATCTTCAAGCTATACGTGCTCCTGGGTAGTGTTAAATGAGTAACAATGTTGCAGTCCTTGTTTATTGCATAAAGATTAACTGTCTCTGTATTGCCAGCTGCATTGGAACAACAACAACCTTTAGAATAATAATATTGAATCTAATAACTCGAATCTCTATCCACAACTTATAAGTGAAAAATGATAAAGTATAAATTCCTTCTTAGCATTAAACATATATATTTTTATACCCTTAAGTTTGTCTTGTTTTCCAACTGAAATTGCGTATCAAAACTTTTTTAACAAATTTGTACTTATTAGTCATGTGTTTATATTTAATTTTTTTGAGGTTAAATAAATGAGTTTGTTTTCTAGATTCATGATGATTCAATTACTGGCATTTCAGTCGCTGGTTTATATATATTTACAAGCTCTTTAGACAAAACTTTGAAAGGATGGGATACTACTCTAAACCAGGTACTTGAAAACTTTGGTTTCTCATTACTTGTCTTTATTTGTGCATAGTTATGGTTTTTAAAAATTTATTTCATTTCAGTTATTTTTACATATATTTATTCGTCATTAAAATATGCTTAAAAATGAGGTCATAACTAATTTATATACATTTGTATTAAATTTTTAAAGTAATTTTCAGTTTAAATTAATGTAATTTTTAACATTCTTCAGTAAGTGGTTTTATATATATTTACTCCTATTTTAAAATTGTTAAATTGTATGTAAATGCACGTAATAGTTAAAAGATAAATCTCAGTTTCTCTCTTCAACCACCTTTTAAAATAATAGCCTGCCACACTTTTTTTTTCAAGAATATTTAAATTGCTAAAAACTGCTTTAAAATTATTATTTAGAGTTTTTATTGGGTATAGTTAATAATTTGTAAAATAAAAAGGGATTACTATTTAAACTAAATGTTTTCATTTATTTATAGGTGTGCCAGTTTCATTCATCTGTACCTATTACTAGTCTTGTTGGATGTAAAGTAATAATTACTGAATCCTTTTCTACATATATTTTGCTAATTGGAACTTCTTCAGGAACTGTTCAATTATTGAAATTCCATGATAAAAGAGTTTAAAATTTTTGTTCTTCTAATGAAAGTGAATTCTGTTAAAAAAATTCATATTTTCTTAATTTTGCTTTGTATTAGTATTTTTGATTGTTTTTGTCTGATTTTAGTGTGATAATGCTACATTCCTATCTAATAAATATTTAAAATTATTTTGTTCTTTTTTTATTTAATTAATTGTTATAAATGTGTAGATGAGGGAAAATGTACAAATAAATAGTTAAATAGGCATTGTTTGTGAAATTATTTGTATGTAACTCGAATATAATTTAAGAGGTAGGTTGGTCATTCAAGAAACTATTGTAGTTTCTATTTATTTTATTCTTAATTAATTAAGTCTTCATTAATTTTTGGTTAACAAAAATCTATTCATTTTATTAAGTAAATGAAAGTGAAATTATTTATTTTTTCATAAATCTAAAATAAACTACTTAATAGTCTAATGAGAAATCAAAAATGAAAATATTTGTAAATTAAGTTGAAAATAAAATGCTAAGTTATGTTAATCTAAAAATATAATTACTACATTAATAACAAGTTATTTAGAAGACATTTTTTATGCTTAACTTGATGACAGTAGAAATAAAATAAATCATTCTTGTAAATCTTAAAATATCATACTGAAACTGGTGATTTTCACTAGGTGTCAATTCAGTTTTCAAAACTATAGTTGTAAACAAATGATTTAAAAAAGTATTTTTGATATATTTTCATAGTTGTATGCAGTAAGTATAGACAGAGTTATCCCTTGCACATTTAGGGGAAATGTAAAAAGTAAATTAAAAATTATTAAATTCAAAAATTAAAATCAACCATAGTTCAGCACCTCAAATATATCGAAAGATAATTAACCTCAGTTAATTAACTTTTTGCAAATGGGAAAATCCCTCCTAATGGGAATGAATGGATTTTCTCTGTAATAATTAAAGAGTTGATTGATGTCTTGAATAGACAGATTACAGGTAGGATTGTTCACTTTGTGCATTAGTTATTAATTGACAAGAAATAGCATCTGTATCTCTGGGGTTGTCTGGGAACTGAAGAATGGCGCTTTGAAGTAGCTTCCATTGGTTCTTATTTTAAAACTGTTTCATGTGATATTGTTGAACTATTTATTGATTGTTAAGTTAACTATCCTATGACAAATTTACCAAGAATATTGAACTAGCAGTAATTCTTTCTGCTATCATATCTGTAATTTATTTTCCAGGAATATCTATTAAAGAATGCTAATAAACATTTTTTGGCTAATTTGTCTAAAATGGATTTGTATTCCATGTTAAATGTAAAATGCAGAGATTTTTCCACGTTGCATTGGCCCTGAGAATCAAATTAAATGATTGATTAAAAAGGTCAGTTGTATGCATATAATGATGGAAAGAGATCACAGTAAACATCTGCTAATTATGTTGTATTCCATTTTTATGAATATTAAATCAAGTTCTAAAGTATAAATTGTTTTTATACCAGGAAATAAGACTTCTGTACATTTCTGTGACTTAGAAATAAGACTTTACATAACTAGGTGCTTTGAGATTTATACTCGTGCAAGCTGCTTTATCTCGATGTATCCAATTACGCTTAAGAAGAATGTGTTTTAAAATATTCTTATTATATATATAGATGCTATTTTTGGGAGAAATCAAATTGAAGATTATTGTATCTGGCACGGGTTTTGCTAAAGAATCTGCTAGTTCATGTTTTGTTATGGCTTACGTGACATGGAGTTCAGACAAATTCTAAAGATAAAATTGAGTTCTAGTTTTTTCTTAGATGATCTTCTAGAAGTTTGAAAATTACAGTTTTAGAGAAGAGAGAGACTATCTGATAAAATAATGTAGTTGTGCTTGGAATACAAATATAGTGATTGATTAAATCAGATCTAAACTAACTTTATTTTTCCATTCTTCTTCATGTTAAAAAATGTTCTTGGCTACATGATGTGGTAGTTGTTTATTCTGGAGGGGTAAATCGTCTAGGTGAAATGAAATTTTACAAATTGGATGCAGATTATAGGAAGGAGGAATATTTAAGTTTTTCAAAAGGTTAGCTAAAAAAGTCTGAAAGGAAATAGGATACTTCAGAGCAGAATAATCCTCAAATCTGAGTTATTTAAAAGACAGCGGAGGTTGGCTCGAAAGAAATTTGTTTTAGAAAAAGAGTTCAGATCTGGTCAGTTTCTTTGTATGACACTGGAATGGGAGTCTATTTGGAGACCTGTTGCGAACCGTAAATCAAGATTATACACTGTTGTGAGATGTTGGAGATCGCTGTGACGAGAGGAAATAAAAATAGGAGAACCATATTCCAGAATGCTACAAATAATGGAGTTACTATTCTGACGAGAGGGCAAGAACGTCAACCCCAAAATTTAGAAACTGTTGCTTTAATGGCATGTAGTTTAATAACTTTTTTTTTAATGTAAGAAACCTGTTGCTTGAAGTTGAGATTATGCGATAAAATAAGAACAAGATGTTGTTTCTTGGAATATTAATGTTGTACATTTGCTGTGGTCTGTTTTGATCTTGAGTTCAAACATGCCTAATAACACATCTTTTGTTTGCAAAAATTAATTTCTTCGCTGTTTTTTTTTTTTTTTTTTTTTTTTTTTTTTTTTTTTTTCCTTTTTCTGCTTTAAGAGTGAAATTGCAAGTGTTACATCATTGTGAGATCTTATGAAGTGATATTTGGAGATTTGATCCAGATATTATTAAAAACTCGTAGTTGTTAAAGATAGTAGTTGGGAGTATTTTGATAAGTTTGGCTGGAATACCGTCATTTCCAGGTGAGGTATTGGGAGTAAATTTAATTGCATCAGTGAGTTCAACGAAAAAAAAAGGATTATTATAATTGTGAGAGGAATCTTCAGACAAGTTTAAAGGAATAAAATGTGTGATAGAGGAGGGGGGGTATTATTCATCAAGAATTTCTTCTTCGCGGTTCCACTGTGATTGGAGAATTCTTCAAAGATGTTTTGAAACGAATGCAGCATTATTTGCTGGACAGTGGAAATTACTGTCGCTTGAAAGCTTTACAAGTCCATCTTGTATAGCAGTTTTTGGCGAGAAGGCAGGATGTATATTTTATTTACTTTCCCTCTGCTTCCCACTCCTAGAATATTTTTTTATTTCCCAATTTGAAATTGAAGATGAAGGGGTGGCAGTATGAATCGATAGAGGAGATTGAAGAGTCGCTGACGTCGAGACTCAATAGCGTTGGAGGCGTTTACGGACCTGCACATTCGTTTCAAGCATTGTATTGAATTGGAAGGAGACTATGTAAAAGCTTAATATCAAATTTAAGTATATCATCTGTGTTATGTGTTCTGTATGTGATCAGTCCAAAACCTTTTTGAATACACAGTTATTTTCTACATTGCATGTTTTTTGCATAGTTTTTGCTATGCTCATAATCATTTAAAGAACATGGAAAATTTGATTTCAATGCGACTCATTTTATTGTAATTATTCTTCACTTGAAATTGGTTTGAATTTTGATGGGAATATACATATAATTCTTCACTGTTTGTCACTGAACTCCTAAACGGCTGGACCGATTTTGATAAAAAAATTTGTTTGAATGGGTTTGAATCGATTTTGATAAAAAATGTTTCAGTGAGTTCCTGGATGTTTTAGATTAACAATTGGTCCTGGTAGGTGGCGCTGCAATCGCGATAATACTTCTGTACGTGTGTTTATTACTGAACTCCTTCTAAACGGCTGGGCCGATTTTGATGAAATTTTTTGTGTATATTTGACAAAACATGGAGAATGTTTTTATGCTATCCCCATTGTTGTAAGTCACCATTAGATGGTGCTGCAATATATAAATTTCTATACCGTTCAACCAATCGCTATGAAAATTGGTAATAAGATGTATTCGAGTATGGAAAATATGTTCGCCCTATCCACTTTATTGTTATTTGCCACCAAATGGTACTGCAGCATTTCATCTTATATGCCATGAAAACTAGTATGCACGTATATCGGAACATGAAGAGTTATATTGTCTGTGAGTATTTATGGTATTCCTGAAAAATAGAGGCCTGAGCCTGACTTTCTTTAACAAGTTGTAGAGTTTCCAAGACTTATTGCTAAATAATTTTGTAATTTCTTTGTAATATAATTGAAAGTAGTGCCAGTTTTTAATTTAGATGAAAAAGTGTCTCTTTTTCGGGGAGCGATATAGTCTCTGAGCTTCAACAAAAGAAGCAAAAAGCTTCAAGAAAATCCATTGAGAATTTTAAATTTTAGAAAATTTTCTTCTGCTTTACGTTTAGGACAATTAATGTCTGTGGCATTTTGATTTGCACTACAGTATTTGGGGATTTTGGCCGAGCACGATTCTATGGAATGTTGACAATACAGTATTCACAGGCAATTGAATTTTAACAATTTGCTGTTGGACGAGTATATGAATGACATTTTTTACACTGACGAGGTTTATCATAAAACAGAGCAATTTTTTGTTGTGTTAACCATAATAGGACATCATCTGGCAAAATCATACCTAAAGTAGTAACTAAAACTGGAGTGGAAATGGTAGGCGTTGTCCGTTTTCCTGCAAATCTGCGAAGTTCTGTGACGGAGAAGTTTTCTTCTTCTAATTCCGTTACAAGTTCAGCGAGTGATATATCTGTAGATATACTATGCAGTAAAATCTGATAGAGATTTTTTCAGGGTAAAGGGAGGCCTTGATTGGAAACCCAGGATGGCTTTCATGATTCTTAGTTCTCTTGCGGTTTCAAAATGGACAGTTGATAAAAGTAGTTTTCCATGTCTAGTAATACACATATAATCAATATGTTTTAAGGTGGGGATTTTTGAAGCTATGTTGAGAACTCTGGGATGGGCTTTCGGTATTGCGCCGTTTGGAACTTCACAATGATGAATGAACGAGCTCAGTGTTGATATGCTAATTATAAATTAAGAAAAAAGTCACGAGAAAGCATAATAAATAAAGTCTGAGTATATTTATAAGTAAGGTCTGAGATCTGGCGTCTGAACTGTAATCCATTAAATTAGTATTAGCGGTGATGTCCGCCATGCCAATCTCGAAACCAGTCCACATTAAGTGTAGGAACTTCTTTAATTTACATGAATTGAGAAATAAGTTAACAAAAAAATATAATTGAATAGGAAATACAGGTGACTTACCTGAAAAGACAAAATAAATGAAAAAGGATCAAATACACTATTTTACCAGGATACCTTGACCCAAAAACTAAAAGACAAACCGAGAAAAAACTAAATCAAACTACTCAAAACTCACTAATCAGTTTTCTCTCACACACAATATATGCTGTATTCATGTGTTGATTATGAATGCTGTATGTTATTCGCCATTTTAGGACTTTTCATTTCGTTTCTTAAAATTGATTAAAAAAAATATGAGAACTTCTGAGAGGGAAGTCATTCGATTTTTCAGATAAAAGGTTTGCTGTCAATGTCAAATATTTGTCTGAACTATCATGAATTGGAAATATATTTTGGTAAAAGTGTGATTTGAAAATACAACGTAAAAGTCTGCAAAAAATCTGTTGATATTCATACCAGCAATTGATTTTGAGCATCGAATTCATTCGAAATTTTATTGTTGGTTCAAGAGCATACATCAGAAGAATGGTGTAATAACTTGAGATGGCTCTTACAAAACAGTAACGAATAGAAAAATTGCACGAGAAAAGTTTGGTTGAAAATTAAACCAGGCAACCGATTACGAGAATTGGAGGATTTAGAGGGAATTGTAGAAGTTATTGAAAGCCTTCATTCAAGTAAAAAAATAACGCGGCTAGAATACTAGCTGAACAGTAGATTTTTATAGACTGTGAAACGAAGCTAAACAAATTTTTTAAATTAAAGTTAGGAATCGTACTCCAAGCCCATTAATATCTCCAACAATGCTGCCTAAGGAACGACTATATTTTTAGAATATTGGAAAGATTACAGGTGATGAATCCGAAAGTGCTGGCAAAGCTCCCTTTTACAGTTAACCATCTCTACTATTTTGTAAATCCAGAGAGCACTGCATATACATAAGGTATCAAGAGACTACGGGGATCATCCAAATAGTGGATCAATAAGTACTGCAGCAAGATTCTGCATCATTACTATACGTATCTTGCGGAATTCATGTGGAGAAATAAGGTTGGTCACATCTACTTTGATGTCATTTGAAACCAAACTGTTGCCCACCGGAAGTTCATAAAAAGTAGTACAAATAGTACAAATATTTTGACTGCATTCTTCACGATATATATTATTCACACTTATGACAAAAACCGCATTACATTCTGATATCAATGATTGCGGTCCGGTTGACGATTTTCATTTCAAAGCTATTCGCGATATTCAAACTAATCTACAGATAGCATTTCAACATGGCTCACGATCTTTTACTTTTGTTCTCGAGGTTCCCAACGGCACAATTCCCAAAGCACATCCAAAAGTGCTAAAAGACAAAATTTCTTCCAAAGTAACTACTTTAAGATACATCGATTATATGCACGTCATCAGACAAGTTAAATTACTCATATCCACAGACCATTTTGACACTGCCCATGAATTGGAAAATATGAAGGCTCTTATAGGTATCCCAATATCAATATCCCTTAACTCGATTTCTTCTTCACAACATCTCTACTGATATACTCCTAACAGGCCTTACCAAAGAATTGGAAGAAGAAAATAATTTTTTAGTATCAGAACTAAGACTATTTTCCTGAAAACGAAATAAGTCTTTCTTATTCACACCTGTCTTAGTAACTATTTTGGGAAAAATTTTACCAGCATACATCAGATTATGACTCACACAACAGAAAATATCCTTATTTTTCTATAAACTCTGTCAATGCTTAGATAATGTTACTCTTTCACGCATCACACAGCTAATTGTAAAAACTCCGGTTACATAAGAAATTTGCAGCGCTCAACATTCCACAGATTCATGCTCAGTCCTATTTACCAAATGCACTAATTGTGGTGAGGAACATAGGCACAGACAACAACTGCATTAAACGCAAAGAAGAAGAAATACTTCTAAATTCAAAACACTCAACCGCCTTTCTTTTAGAGACAGCTGCATACTTTATCATATTCAAAAGAACTGCAAACTGATACTTCTTTATCTACCTATTATGTTACAGAATACGAAATAACTCAATTGTTTAAACAGAACGCCTTTGAAACCCAACAAATGATTAGAAAAATCTATCAAACACAAGCTTCAGTTTTCCACGCTTCCATTAAAACTTCTGCATGAAAAGCTTTTGCATCTGCCTTTCCCTCCTCTACCAAGCAATAACGAATCTATTAATATTAATATTAAGCAATAATGAAACTATCTACTCCCACCAAGTACAACTCCAATAACTGGATTGAAAGATAAAAGAAAAAATATTAAAAACAAAAATTGACTACTAGGACACAATCGTATCAAACTTTACAGTTCCTGGTATTCAATTTTTAATCCTCTTTTCTTATCATAAATGATTTAATAACTTATTAAATCGTTTAAGATAAGATAATTTAATAAAACAATGGATAATTTAATAAAACAATAGATAATTTAATAAGATTATTTAATAAAAAATGAATTTATTGTTAGAACTAAAAATGAGATAGGTTAATAGCTGGATAAAAATGAGATAAGTTAAAAATAGCTGGATTTCTCAGAAATTAAAAAAAAAAAAACTCTTTTTAATAAGAACATGAAACATAAAGAAACTAAACAAATCATAGCTTTTATGTGCTTATGGGGATTTGTTAAATTTTTTAAAACAAATTGCAGTTTATTTTTATGAGGCTTTGAGTAATGCTTTTACGGATAATAGATATTGGGGTCGTTTATTTTGTTTACTTTTTATTACCGAAAACAGTCGCAAACACTTTTTATTACAGTCTGCAGCCGTAAAATATAAAAAAGGAAGCGTTTTAGGTTTTCCTGTTCTTTTCTACTTTTCTAGTACTTTTTTTAGTTGCATTCATAAAACATTCAAGATGAAAAAATAGTTTTGCAACTTATTATATATACATTTGTTAATATTTTGTTTTGAAGATAATTAATATATTCTCAAATGTTATTAAAGAAAAATTGAGAGTTTATTAATATATTAATATTTGGTATTCATTTTGCATATATTTTCTTGATTTGTTTTATAATAAGGGTATTTACAATAATATAAAAAATTATTAATATGTATTTGGGATTCTTTATATATATAAACGTATAAATATGTAATATATTTCGTGTATTCGCCAAGGCGACTTGCTGTTATTGGTAACCATAGGAAAATACCATGCGCACTAATACATTTACATCGCGTAGTGAGTGATACATGACTTTCTCATTCGAGAATTGATATTGTTATTTATTTTGTTTAAAGATTTTTTTTATCCCTTTTGTCTTTTACTTAGTTTGTCTTTTCAATTTTCTTTTCTCAAAGTGGAAGAGCGTTTTCATTTTTATTTAAGTTTTCATTTAATCACAGGCCACTACATATAAATATAATTTAATAATTAATTTTAAAAGATATATATATATATATATATATATATATTATAGGTATAGGTCTGCCTTGTTAATTTAACGCTTATTATGTTTTTTTTATTATTTAAATAAATAAATATAAAATACAAAATTTTAAAATAAGTATTAAAATGGCTATAAAACTGGATAAAAATGGCTGTAAACCGGATATGACGTCGTACATTTTCTCTCGCATTTTTCTCGAAAACTATGGGTCGTAGAGGTAACAGTGCAATAACCGCATAGTTATGGTACAAAGGAAGCATTTGGATGATTTTTTACGTGATAGAATTATCGGACGACTGGAATGGGGACGTACCCAGCTGGAAGTATCCGAGGAATTCGGAATCGTCCAGAGTGTCATCTCCAGGCTTTGGCAACGATTCCAAGATGATGGTAATGTGAGTAGATGTTACAGCACAGGTCGCCCCCGAGTTACAACGCCGAATGAGGACCGGTATTTAGCAGTTACTGCCAAAAGAAACAGACGGAGCACAGCATCAGACCTGTCTCGTCAGCTCTCTTCAGCTACCGGTACGACAGTTTCAAGGCAGACCGTGTACAGACGCTTAGGGCACATTGGTCTATATGCTCGTAGGCCTGTCAGATGTGTTCCACTTACCGCAACTCACTGTCGCCTGCAATTAACCTGGAGTAGAGAGCATGCATTGTGGACACCGCAACAGTGGTCTTGTGTGATGTTTTCCGACTAGTCCAGGTTTAGTTTGCAGTCTGATTCTCGCCGGACTTTCATATGGAGAGCGCCAGGTACCCGTTACCACCAAGAGAACACCATTGAACGACACGGTTACGGTGGTGCAGGATGGCTTGTTTGGGGAGGAATTATTCTTGGTTCCAGAACTGACCTGCATGTTCAGAGTGTAACGATGATAGGCCACATCTATCGGGATGTCATTCTGGAACAACATGTACGTTAGTTTCGGGCTCCATGGGTGCTGAATTTCTGTTTATGGATGACAACGCCCGTCCTCACCGTGCAAACATTGCAGACGAAAGCCTTCAATTGGAGGATATCACCCGTATGGATTGGCTAGCATACTCACCGGACTTGAATCCAATAGAGCATGTGTGGGATATGCTTGGCCGACGAATTGCAGCCCGTCAACCCCCTCCCACCTGTCAACCGGAACTTCGGAGGGCATGGCTTGATGAGTGGTGTAATATTCCCCAAGATCAGATTGATAATTTGATACTCAGCATGCCTAGGCGTTGTAAGGCCTGTAGTGCATCGTCCGGGAGACATACTCCATATTAACCATCATACTAACCATGTTATTATATATTGGGCCTGATGGCTGAATGGCTAGCGCTCTGGCGTTCGGTACCATAGGTACCGGGTTCAAATCCCGGCTTTGCCATGGGTGTTTGTAGTGGTTCGGAATCCGCTTTAAGCCGTAGGTCCCGGTCCTGTTAGGATCGTAGAGCGCTGCGGGGGCATTGTTACTTCGCGTCCGTGGCTTACCATCAAGTTACACGCGCTCCCTGTTTAACATCGTAACATCGGTGCAGCCCTTATGGCGAAGATCACGGTCTATTTGCCTGCTGCATTAGAAGGAAACTAACCATGTTATACTGTTTTTTGTAAATAGGTTCTTTTTTGAAATTTGCTCCAGGGAGTAAAAATCGTAATTTTTATTAATTATGTCAAACATATAGCATCTTTTTTGCTCTTTACCTTTTGTTTAATAAATAGACTTTGCAAATAAGTCAAATTTGTTTTGCTTCTGTCTCTTTCTTTGCCTGAACTTCATTATCCTTAATTTATGGACATGAGTGTAAAAAGGGGAGGTGAAAGGGCCTCATAAGTGGAATAGCCGAGGGCCTCTTTTCATCTAAATCCGGCCCTGGCTGTATTAGATGAAGATTCTGAAAGGAAAGCATTAAAGCATGGGTGGCCAACCCGCGTCCCGCCTTGAATATTTTTCCGGCCCGTGAGATTTATCACACTCTTACAAATATATTTATTTTATAATGGCCAAAGTAGTGAAAACAGCTGCTTTTGAAAGCCGATTCACAAATTTAGAGTTAGACAAATACAACAAAATTTTTGAAGTATATTCATCTCCTTTTCATGTTGAAATCGAATCGGCCCCAGAATATTTCCAAATGGGACTGGTTAACTTACAATGCAATATTGAATTGAAAACATTTTTTAAACATCAGAATCAAAAATAAATTTTATAACACTTACGTCACAAAAGAGAAATTTTCCAATCTGAAAAATCTAGCACAAAAAGTTGTTAGCACTTTTGGCTAAACTTCCACCAGCGAATCGGATTTTTTTTCCCCCGTTCGAAAATGAAATTGACCAAACTCAAAACACATTCAAACATAATGGACGCTAACCTACCACACCAATTAGGATGTGGAATACCCAAATTGTTGAGGTCGATTTGCAGAAGTCAAGTGAAAGAGTGGAGGAACAAATATCGCACTAGTAAAATAAATATTTTTTTAATGACTTCATTTTTTTCTATTTCATTTATATTTATACAGTTTTTATATTTCATTTTTTAGTGTTATATATTTCTTTTACAATGTGCTTTTAGTATCATTATTATTATATTATCTATGTTCACATGTTAGAATAGTGATAACTTATTATGTTTCAATTTTTCACTCCGAAAAATGTCTATAGAGGGTATAAATCTAATATGGGAATATATAATTTTATATGCAGCCCGCGTAGTTATGATGCATTTCCAAAATGGCCAACGAGATCATTTGGGTTGGGGAGAGAGAGAATTAGAGAATTTGACGAATTGTCTTGTCCAGTTTAAAAGAGAAAAATTAAGAATAGAAATAGAGACATAATTATTTTTCTTTATTTTATATTTATTTAAAGTTATTATTATTATTATTAAAAGTAATAAAATAATTGCGAGAAACAGAGCAATTAAAACAAAAAGAGAAAGTAAAAGAAAAGAAAAGAAAAAAAAATTAAATTTATTCATATAATGCAAGAACAAATTATTTAAGCATTAAATTATTTAAATATTTTTATTTATTTATTTTACGTATTAATTAATTAAAAGTTATTTAAAAATCTAAACAAGGAGAAAAAAAACAAAAAAAAACTGTAAAAGGCAATTCGCTGAGAAAGTCGCAGACTCACAAGTTGAAAAGACTAAAGGCTCGTTCCCACCGCAGCGTGAAGCGTTGAAGATTCATGCGGCAGGCAAGAGAATTTTTTCGACCCCTTTCAGAGCGAAACGTCGGAAATAGCATTAAGCCTAGTGAAGTTCCGCTTCGAGTTCAAAGTTGGTCAACTCGAAACAGTGAATTTCAAACCGGTTTCAGGCGAACGTGGCGAGGCTAGTGATTTGTCAGCGCTTCTCGTTTAAAGCCTCACCTCTCGGTGGGAAGGAGCCTTAACTGGAGAGAACGGAATGGGTGATACAGTCAGTGTCTTTAACAGAAGTGGGGGTTTGGTTTGGTTTGTCGCTCTACGGTCATCTTGTGCACACGAGGGCTAAACAGATCAGGATCTACAGTTTAAAGTGGATTCCGAACCACTAACATACATCCATGCCAACGCCAGGATTCGAACCTGAAGCCTGTGATTCAATGGTCAATAGTAGTGGGGGAAACGGATTGAGACATATATACCTTCATATTACACAGTGCTGCAAATTATAAAGCAGGAAATTTCATTACATTTTTAAAAACATTGTAAAATTTTAAATTTCGTTCAGAAATGTATTTTTATTTCTATCACAGTGTTTTTCAGGTAAAAAAAAATACATAAAAAAAAATCATTTAATGCAATTTGAATATTTTTTTTATTTACTATTAAATTTACATAATGCAAAAATATACATTACTATGATACAACAAACTTATTGAGAAATTTATCATTGCAGATTTTATTAATGTAAAGGATTAATATAACTCAATTTATAAAGTGACCACGAATTATTTTGTTTAAAACATTCTCGAATTTTTTATTTTATATATAAGAATCTTTCAAGCGGTATATTTTATTAATTTCCATTGATCTTTACTGATGGCTATAAGAAAAATTTTACACGTGTAATTAATTAATATGTAAAATTTTATTTGGAAATTTAAAAGAAATTTATTTATTAAGAAAAACGATTTTTATATTAAAAATAAAAGTAACACTTTTCCTCACTAAATATTTTTTAGTAAAAAAAAATATATTTGTATATTTAATTTTTTTTTTTTTTTTTTTTTGTCAAGTTTGATAATTAGTAGCCACATAATCAAAGAACGAGAAGAGTCAGCATTCAGATACAAATATGATCCACTGTCACAATGAACACTTATTTTGATAAACATTCCTAGTTTGCATCAGTTGTATAAAAATTCTGTATTTATGAAACATTAGTAGAGCATTAAAAAAATATCATAGAATAAACATGAAAAACATAATAGAAATAAATGAAATGAAAGTATTAAAAAATTGAGATTAAAAAATAATTTAAATGTCTAGTTACTTCGGATTATCACATATGTAGATTATTTTGTACAATATTTTTGCGACTACAAATTATGTATAGAAATAGCCCAAAGTTATTCACTCAGCACTACCTAGAAGGTGCGTATAACTTGAAGATAAGCTACGGACGCGGAGTAACACTACCACAACGCTCTATGATCCTGTTAGACCGGGACCTACGGTTTAAAGTGAATTCCGAACTACTACAAACATCCATGGCACCACCAGAACTCGAACCCGAAACCTGAGGTACAGAGCCACTCTACCATTCAGGCCCTGTAAAAAGCTTATTGTCGATAACATTCTTCAGATAATTATTTCTTTAAGCGGAAACACATAACCACTCGGTTATTAGATAGTCAAACCTCTACGTCTTCTAATTAACTTTTTTTTAAAGGGGGCATCTAGGAGAAGGACACATTAACAGTCAAGCTTGAGAACGTAAGCAACATTTGGTTCGCATGAGGTAGATTTGAATTATTGAAAATGCTTTCTTTTTTTATTGAGAAGTCAGTGGATTTAATTTCGCAGCGTTAATCTCAATTTATCCTGTTGTTTTGTTCTAGGTTTTTCTGGTAATACAGAATTGATTTCCTTTTTTTTTTCTTTGATTTCCACCGTTCAGGTAAGTCACCTGTATTTATTTGCATTTATTTTCAATTTTTTTTTCTCTGGGTTTTTGTTAACGACTTAATGTGAGTTTAGAAGCCCCAACACTCTGAGTGGGCGAGCTTAGAGTTTTAACATGGCAGATAATAATTTAAATTCTAATCTCATGGAATATACCTCCGAAGTTTATCTTACTTTCATTTCTCATCGGGACATAATTTCAAAATTACAAATTATATAGGAAAATGGCGCTCTTTCCTTTATTTTATTCCAGGTTCCGAACGACGCGATACCAAAAGCACATCCCAGAGTTCTAAAGGAAAAGATATCGTCAAAAGTAACTACCTTGAAATATATTGACTGTATCCGTATCACTCGACGAAACGAATCCTATCTACTACTCACTTTGATACAGCCAAAGAATTGGCAAAAATAAAAGCCATTAGGGGAGTTCCAGTCAAAGCATCTCTTTACCCAGAAAAGATCGCCACCAGATTTCTGCTTTATAACATTCCTACAGATATATCACTTGAAGAACTTGCATCAGAATTGGAAGAGGAAAATAATATATCTGTCACAGAACTCATGCGATTTGCAGGAAAAGGAGCAGCACTGACGTCTTCCACCCCAGTTTTAATTACTGTATTAGGTACAATCTTGCCAGAAAATGCTAGATTATGGCTTACAACAAAAAATATCTCTGTTTTATGATAATCCCCGTCAGTGTCGTAATGTTATTCCTATGCTCACCCAACAGCAAATTATAAAAATTCAATGGCCTGGGAATTCTGCAGCGATAGACATATTATAGGCTCGTGCTCAACTCAAATTCCTAAATGTATCAATTGCAGTGAAACACATAAAACCACTGATGTTAATTGTCCCAAACGTAAAGCCTAAGAAAAATTTCTGCAATTTAAGACTTTTAACAGACTTTCTTTCATTGAAGATCGGAAACTATATCGCGTTCCGAAGGAAGACTCCTTTCCCTCCAAAGTTAAAGCTGATACTATTTCCAATTTGATTACAAACGATGAAATTACAAAATTATTTCAACAGCAAGCCATGGAAACACGAAAATTTGGGCTGAATTCATCCTCATTATGCCCGATCTGCAAGACTCCGGAAACAATTAAACACATTTTTTTGGATCCATAAAATAAGTAGAAGCATGAAATAAACTGCAAAGTGATTATGGATATAGAGTTCTGATTTACTCTTGGATATTTGATATGCCAGATGATGCTTATTATAAGACACAACAGTACTTTAATTTCTACGAAAAATCTAGTAATCCTGTAAGCTATGGGGGTACCCTCACTTTTTCTATCAGAGGTTATTATTTCTTTTTCACTTTTTATTTCAAGTACTAGTTGTGCTTTATATTTTCTAATTATCGTTCAACTGTTGAAATATTATGGTCTGTTAGATCTGAAGTTTTACCCATTTTTCTTCTTTTTCAAATTTACTTTTTTTATTTATATTCTTTTGGTTGATAGAAAGTACGAGCAACGATTCTTGTGTTTTAACAGGAATTTGTAAGCCGTCATAAGCAACGAATTCAAAAATTCCGAGTTTTAGAATAAAGGTTTCATTTCCACTTTTTAAAATTTTTTTTATCTGTTGTATATTTTAAAAAGCATTTGGATAAATTGAGATAAAACAGCATCAGCGAGCATACAACTCAAAGTACCAAGTCGCATGTGCTTTAGTAAAAACGAAAACAAAACGGGAAACGAAACTTTTGTAGAAGGGAATTCCCCTGATTTATTATCTGTGATAAGGTTTTAAATATAAATTTAACGACCAGACGCAGCTTATCATTTTCGTGTTGAATGTACGCGAAAAGTAGGAAAAAAAAGTAAATTGCTGTAAGTTAAATTGATATTCTTATTAGTTTTTAAAAATTTATCTTAAACTATTTCATATTGTATTATGTGCACTATTGTTTGTATAGTATATATTCAAAGTAATGCTATTTCTTTTGCACATTATTTAAACAGAAGAAAAATTGTTCCACATTTACTCTGCATTATAAATTAATCTATTAATGCTATTAAAAAAACTATAATTGAAATTTTCTTTGAATTGGTATATAATAACAATAATTCAAATATAATAATACTTTAATCGAATTTTGCAACACTATGCGAATAAAAACCATTTTTTGGGGGTTTTAAACAATTATTTAATAGCATATTTATTTAATTGTAAAAGAAGTTGTTCTTCGTGTTATTGTAATATAGTAAAAAGTTTTATTAAATTTCAAGAATAGAATGCATTAATATTTAAATTAGGAATTTATGTACAAAGACTTTCATGTATATATTTAATGAGACATTAAATGAGTTTTAGAAAGTTTATTAGAAATGCATGTTTTTCAAATTACTGTTTAAATATCAAGTTGAATTAATTTATTACAAAAATGTTCTTAAAATATCTTATATTGTTCTGTGGATTATAAAAATCTTATAAGATTTATGCTCACTTATGGGCAGTTTTATCTTGAATTATTTGAATAAATTTCAAAATTACTATGCAAGTTATTTGGTTGATAAACGAGTAATTTCAGTTTTCACAAAAAATACATTGTAAAAACTGAACATACTTTCTTGTAAGCACAATATTTCATAGTTCAATTTTTTTTAATTTTAATTTTTTGAAATTGTAGAATTATTTTTTTGTGTTATTATTTCAACTGAAAATTTTAATATGCTTAAAAAAAAAATTGTAATGCCTCAATTTATTAAAAACAATTTTCTCAAAATTTATTATATATGGAATATTAGATAACTGGGGCCGGATGGCCGAGTGGCTAGCACTCGGTACCACAGTTTTCGGGTTTGGGTCCCGACTGTGCCATGGATGTTTGTAATGGTTCGGAACCCACTTTAAACCATAGATCTCGGTCTAATTTTGATCATAGAGCATTGTGGGGGTATTGTTACTCTGAGTCTGTAGCTTTTCTTTAAGCAACATGCCCCCCTGGGTAGTGCTAAGTGAGTAAAGTCGGTGCAGCCTTTGTTCATGACATAAAAGACGACTGTCTAATATGTATTTGCCAGCTGCAGTAGAAACAAAACATGATTGATAACTATAATAACACACATTCACATATGTTTTAATGACAAAACTATATAACTAATCAAAACAGCTTGAATATTGCTTATGAATTAATTTAACTTTATTTATTATGATTTTATTTTGAGAAGTGAAGTATAAATTGATCATTATTATATTTTTATTGAATATGCTAAAGTTTTATTTTATTAAAATTTTATTAATGTGTTAGTGTCAGAATAATTTAATTTATGAATGGACATTGAAGCTTCTTTTTCTAAATTACCATTTTTCAATCTTAATTTTTTTTTTTACTTTAACAATAATTTTACTTCAAAGGTCATGTTAATGGTAATATTTTTAATATTTAAGTACTTTGTTATGACTTAAAAACAAAAATTAAATTACAACTTATGAAAAAATGTCTTGATGTGTACCATGCTAGGGATATGTTGGGACAGCACTGAAATAAGAATGGAGCATATTGATAATGTTATGTTTTTATAATTCTATTTTTATATTTTTTTATTTGTATAACTAATAATATTTAACTTAAAAAAATGATTGATTGGTTAAAATGACTAATAAAAATGATTTACATTTGCAAAATAATTTATTAATGATTAAATTAATTATTCACAGTGTATTTTCAATTATATAAGGACATCTTGACTAGGCAACATTTTAATGTTATAGAGGATAGTGTTGATGTCACATACCTCATTGGTGGTGGAGGTTATAATGCAATGATTTTTATATCAACTGTACTGACATGTTCTGTGAGAATAAATTTTTTGTTTTTTCTCCTTGGAAAGCACACAATCTCTTTATTAAACACTTTTAATCTGACCTATATAATGCACTTATTTATTTGTAGCAGAATTTTCGATATAGTATTTTAATACGACTCAAGTTTTTTATTGCATCTCACCTACTTATGGGTTCATCATTTTAAGTTTTTAGTATGTAACAATGACATTATAACAACTCTAATTAGATACTAGTATCCAAATTAAGATTCACACTTCTGCCAGGCTAATTATTAACATAAGCATAAAAAATTTAGCTTCAATATGTTTATTGTACACTATAATCTTTTAATAGTAATGTATTGGGATTGTGTCAATTTTCCCCCATAAATCAGTGTCCCAATGGATCATTTTCTAAATGGATGCTTATTATTCATTTTCTAGAGCACATGGAACTATGATTTGTATTGGAAAAGAAAGTTTAATTGTTTTTATAGACATGGTATATTTCTCAAATTAATTACTTTTCTTTCTTTAATTGAAATGTTTATATTCACAGAATTAAGAAAAATTGTTTTATATGACAAAAAAATTTTATCTTGCTCTTAAAGCAGCAGTCTTCAAGGAATAGTTGAAATTGCAATTACAAGCATGTCCTTTATGGGTCATCATATAATTTTTTACAGTTTCTATTTTTCAATATTTGGTAAATTGTAGCCTTTGTCCTAATGTGGCCTCTCTTCCTCTAGTAATGAAGTTCTACCACTATTTCTGAAAATCTGGAAAAGGCTTTGGCTTTTATTTGCTTAATTATTCGCCTAACTTGTTCGTCATAAAATTTCCTTGAAATTGCTGTGAATCTTTTCTGTGATGATTATTAAAAAATTTTTAATGATTTATTTGTATTCAATTATAATAATATTTTTTGCTTTAATTATATTTATGTTTGCCAGTTTCAGTGATCTCAAAATTTATTAGTTGAGTCACACAAATAGAAATTAAAATTTAAGTAGTATATCTAGTGAAGATTAAAAATTATGCTTTAAGTTATTTTTTTTGTTTTTTTTTTGTTTGCAGTAACATTGCACTTTCTGAGTTGTTCTACTTTATATTATATAACAAAAAAATACATTTTACATTTCACATTTATGATTCTTCAAATCAGTTTTGTTTTCTAAAGCATGTTAATCATCTTTTTTTATAAATTTCATGAAATGTGTTTAGTTTTACTTTTTTAAAGTGTTTTCAGGTTTTTTAATCATTGGCATTTTGTAACAGGTTGTGAAGATGAAAAATGAAATATTATTAATGCATGCTAAGAAAAATATAATAAACAACTGAGAAAAAAAAAACTATTCAATATTTTACTTAAACTCTTCACTTTCCTTTCTTAAACAATTACTATTTATTCAATTTCTATATTTTATAATTTATTTGAATCTTAAGTAGCTAATCTTCTTAGAAAATAAATTGCTGTATATGCATTTATTTCTACTTGTTCAAAAAAAAAAAAAAAAAAAAAAAATATATATTTTGGTTTGTGCATCTTAATATAATTGACTATTTATAAATAAATTTTTAAAAATAATTCTAATTTTAATTGAGGAGTTGATAGTCTTAATGTAACATAACTTATCTTTACAAAAGATTACATTATCAAATTTCTAGATAAAAAGATATTTATAAATTTTTGTGCTTTTTCTCTGAGAACTATATAATATGTAATATATGTATATTTTATAGAATGGAGGAACAAATTTTGGACTTGGAATTCCTGTGGCTGCTTAACCGAGAAGACTCATTGGAATTGAATAAAATTCTTAAGTCACAATCTAGCAGTTGTTCTTTGAAACCTAGTGGCCCTTTATTACAGCTAAAAAAAGATCTTTCAACTTTCTGTGGGTTTCCAGTTTTTATAAAAGAATGTAAGAAAAGAATTGGATTTACGGAATCCAACAATGAAGAAAAACAGAAAAAAAATAAAAATGAACATGCTATGTTTCATTTAGAATTTTATTATAATGTTTTTTGTACTGTCTCTATTGAAAAGAATTTGGAAGATGATTTTAGACGTTTTGTAAATATGTTTTCTTGTACAAAATATGGAAAACTTGTTTCGAACATCTATTTAAAATTTATCTCTGTTCCATTTACTATTGAAAATAGTCTTTCCACTAAAAATAAAGAAATTGATCTATTAAACTTTTCTTTTGGTAATTTCATAGAATTGAATAAATTTTATGAACGTTTTAACAGTAAAATTTCATTAGTAGAAGACAATTATAAAATCAGCCAAATTAAACTTTTATTATTGCATGATTATAAGAAACTGATATTGTATTTTTTAGTTGGTAGAAATTGTCCTGTGAAAAAACGTAATTCAACTACACATCGTTGGCATAAATTTGAATTACAGTATTCATCAATAAGTTCAATAGTGGTTTCAAAAGCTGATAATTTAACTATATATATAAGAATGTTGTTGCCGCCATTAATGTATGCTATTCAAAATGAAGATGATACGGAAGATTGTGTTCCGTTTTGCGAAATTGACTACAAAACTGATTGGGCTCGAACTATTGATCTTTATGAAAATTGCCCTGCTTTTCTTAAGAAAGAATTTAGTATGAATACCGTTCTTAAACTTGATTTTAAAAGTGAGGAATATGATTTTCTTTTCCAGATATTGACCTATTGTAAAAGCATTCAACTCTTCTTTTCCCCTGTAATTGTAATTAAAAGTCCATCACCTCCAATTAAGCTTCAATTGAATTTCCTTTCAAAATTAGGGCCTTTAAATGAAAAACAAGAACAAGATGCATTTGAATGTTTTTATGCTGTACAGTGCCTCTTGACTCACAGCTTTGAAATTAATGACCACCTTGTTGCGAGACAGGAAGCAGATACAATTAAATCATTTCTTCAAGAAAAATGTGAAAAGAAGCCAATAGCCTTGTATCGTGCTCTTTATTTTATTTTTGAAGCTGTTATTTCAGGGAATGTTATATTTTTTTCTGATTGCCTTAAGTATTTGTATGAATCATTACAAAATGAAGAAGTATATTTAGCAACAGAGGGTTTTTCTGAGGAAAACATAAATAACGGCTCTCAAATGTTACTCATTAAAAGAGCCATCCTTACACCAACACATTTCCGTTTACTTCCACCTCAACCAGTTTTAAAAAGTCGAGCTTTAAGAGATTGTGATCCAAAATACTCTTTGAGAATATCAATTAAGGATATAAACATGGATGCTATAAATTATTCTACCAAATCATTTGGTTCTAACTCAATGGAACTTCAACGGCAGTTTTTTAACAAGTATTATAAGAACACGTTACTTAAAGGGCTCTGTGTTGGTAAACGGAATTTTAAATATGTTGGCAGCTCAACTAGTCAATTAAAAAGTCATGGACTGTGGTTCTATGCAAAAGATAAAAAAAATGTAACCGCTGATGATTTAAGAAAGCACTTTGGTTCACTAGATAAGATTCGCCATGTGCCAAAATATATGGCTCGTATGGGACAAACTTTCTCTCAGTCCTTGGGATTTATTAGGGTTCCACAAGAGTGGACTAATGTGAAAAATCCTGATCCTGATATTGAAGGAGGAATAAAAGAATACCTTAAATTTGATGATCTAAAGTCAAATGAGAAAAAAAAGTTAGTTGTTGAAAATATTGATGCTCAAAATGAAATGTCTGATCCCAGTAATCCTCAGTCAGAAAAATTTGAACCTTATACTTTTTCGGATGGAATTGGCAGAATGTCTAATGAATTGGCTGAAGAAGTAAGTACTTTTAAAAATTCATAACATTGATTATAAATATTGATATTAAAAATATTTTATAATGTTTTCATTGTCAGATTTAATTTGGTTGTTGTAAAAAGTATAATCGTTTATTAGCTGGTGTATAAATTACTCTTGTGCAAATTTTTGGTAAAAAATATTATCAATGAATATAATAATGAATTTTCATTATTTAAAATATAAAGTAATAAGTAAATTTATTTTTAATAAATGCCTAATCTAAATAGGAAAGAGTGCTCATTTCTTAATCTTCATCAAAATCCTATAATTTCTCTTCTGTACTAAATGAGACATGGATTTTTTCAAAATCAGGATAAGATTCTTTGTAGAACAATCAAATTGTCCACTGTACCATCCATTATTTGTATAGTTTATGAAAATTTGACACTTTTAAAATTATTTACTGGCTCAGTTTTAATGAAGGGAACACTTTTAAGCTATTTATAAAATAATATAAAAAAATGATTATGGCATATAAGTTTTTTTAGATTTATTTTAAAAAAAGAAAAAGTCCGTATTATTTATTTGCAAATCGTGTACATGTTTCAATCATAACATTCAAGCAATTCAAATATTTTAACTTCATTTTTTTTTACTTGCTAATATATAAATATTTGGACTGAAAATGTAACGAGGATAGCATTGTAATGCCGGGAGTAGCATGAGACTAATTTATTATTTTCCTATATTTATTATACACTTTGATAAATATTTTTCTATTATGTGTTTCAAATTAATACTGTATACGTCTTAAAAGTTAACTAAATTGATGGCATTTTTTTTTAAATTATTTCTAGGTATACAAACGTTTTAATGTTGAAGACCGAAAACCATCAGCCATGCAAATTCGTTATGCTGGTTGCAAAGGCATGTTAGTTGTTGATCCAGAATTAGAAGGCAAAACAATACGATTTCGTGAAAGTATGAAAAAGTTTGATTCTGATAATAATTACCTGGAAATACTAAAATTTAGTGAGAAACGTAAGTATGTGCTGCAATTATTGAAAAAAAATGCAAGTAAAGTATTTAATCCATTAAGAATTTTTCTAATGATATAATAATTTAAATGTTCTTTAATTAATTTTGCCTAAAAAAAATTTAAAAATACTCTCTTTTTCAGCTAATAAATTAATACTTTTTTAAAAATCTTATTGTATATGTAAAACTGAAAAAAGTTCTGGTATATTATCAATGGAGATGGGGGGGAGGTAATTTTTTTAAAGAGATTAAATTATTAATTTATGATGTAACTTTTTGTTTGTAAAGTTGAATTTTAGTTGTGTTATATAGAACATATATGAAAGCAAATGTACAATGATGTAAAAATGTGATGCATTCAAATATTTGAATATATATATATTGGGGAACCCATGTATTATATAGAATAAAAATGTGACAATTTAATTTCTGTGTTTCAGTTGATTTTTTTTTTTTTTTTTTTTTTTTGCTTTTAGCTTTGATTTATTAATTATTTGAAGTCAATATACTTATATTTAAAATCTTTCTTATTTCAAAAAATATTATGAATTATAAGAATATATGAATATATATTATTTTCTAATGCAAAATGTCAAAATATCTGAAATAAAGTTATTTCAAGAATCACTATATTGAAAGATTGTTCTAAGCAGCATACAGTTTAATTGTATTTTACTTCTAACAAAGCATTAACATGAGGTTGCAGTAAGAGATTCTACCAAAAGAATAAGGGGAAAAAAACCTTCATGCATTGAAAGTTGATTCAAAAGTTCTTGAATTTCTTGAGCACTGTTTTCCTTATTTCTGTAGTCAAGAAATCCAATCTGTTGAAATGTGTATTTAAAATGAATATGATAATTGTTGATTGGAATAGTTTATATATAGAAGGTATGCATTAATGCATTACTTTCTTGCACATCTTTGATGGTCTAAATAAATTTTGGAAGTTTATTTATAGGAAATACAACATAGTATTTATGTTTCATCAATAGTGAGAAGTATGGAAAATTTGCCAAGAAACTTTGAAGTGTTATTTAATAGCTGTGCTGGAGTTATAAGTTCGAGAAATGAACATTTTACCAAAGCTGTGGAATTAGATAAAAAGAAAATATTTCAAAAGGAGCTGTAATCCACTCTGTCCTGTTGGAAAGCATATAAAAAAGATTGTTAAACTATGCATGATACAAAAGTCTGAGAGTAAACCACAAATTTCATTTCATTGATCTTGTTATTGGGTGCCATATACAGTTTGTATAAAATGTGTAGGAAAGTACAAATGGTGAAATAAATGTCATTCTGACGACATCAGAAATGTGTGTTCCAAATTAGTCGAATCAATACCGAAATGTGTACATGATATAGGAGGACATATTTGCTTCTACAATGCTATGGAATGTAAGTGATCTTATTCTAATTAAATCTCATTTATGAAAATTTTTGTATTTGTCCCAATTAATTTGCACAGTACTGTACATTGATGTGTCACTATTACATCACACTTTAAATATCCTTTACTTATAAATATTCAAAGCAAATTTTTTTAATGTAAAAATAATGAATAAAAATATAGTATTATTAAAAATAAAAATTTTATATTTCTTAATAATTCGTTTTATTTCACTATTTTTCCTTATTAATATGAAAATAATTTCATTTTCCATGTTTCCCAATTATAAAAAGATGCTTAAAATTTTTCCTTCTAAAGGTGGATGTTTCCTAAACCGCCCTTTTATAACAATACTGGAGCAACTTGGTGTAAAGAAAGAGATTTTTCTGGAGTTGCAGAAGGAAATGATTCAGAAACATATTAGCAGCATGTTTTATGAGGGGGATGCATATCATTTTCTAAACAGACATGCACTGTTGCGCATTAACTTTTTAAACATGTATGTTGCAAATATATGTTTTACAGAAGATCCACTTTTTCGCTCCATGATCTATGCTTTATTCCAGAAACAATTAGGTATGCATTTTAAATATTTTATTATCTAAACTAGTAAATGCTTTAAGTAGTTTAAATTAAGCTAATAAGTTTCATTAAACAATTGAGATAGGAAACAAGAAATATGATAGTGAACTCTAAAAGTTCCTTGTCATCTCAACCTGTAATAAATGATTTTTGTGCAAACTTAATGATATCTGAAGTACTGTGGATGACTTTTTCATAAATTGAAACATCAGATATGGCAGTCTTAAAATCGCAGTGATTGATTGAGCTCCACGATTTTTTAAATTGTGTGAACTTCAGTATGTCATTCCCTGTTGAAACTATAATTGACTTGCTGCCTCAAACATGATTTTGAGGATATGAGGATGTTAAGCCACTCGGAGCATTTCTTTGTAAATTTTAGCTCAATAAAGACACACTCCTTTTCTTAATCCTGTGTTTACTGAAGTTGTATTAAAAGTTTGACTCCAGGATAATTTCTCAGAATTCTAGTTTTTCCTGTATAGCAGTAGCTATTACTTCTCTTGTTCGTAATAAATTTTTGATATTAAAAATAATTGGTTAATGCCCGTCCCTGAAACAATGATTTGTAGTCAATCAATTTCACTACCTACAATGTTTTCCAAAATGTTCCACTTCAGCTTGTAAATCGAAGGGAAAATCAGCT